>JARWLC010000015.1:18934433-19534433 GCA_033318265.1 Phyllotis vaccarum | reverse complement strand
AAAATCTAATTAGATTCAATGTGATTCATAAACATCATTGTTTTTGGATTAAATTTTCATACATTATAAATATTTGTTCCCTCCTATTGTTTTAGTAAAATGCTGATTGGCCAGAAGGCAAAGAAGAAGTATGGGCAGGACTACCAGGCTAAGAAACTCTGGAAACAGGGAGAACATGGCAGAGACACCACCAGAGAGAAAAACACCAGCAGATGCAGGGGAAAGATGTTGAAATGCTGCTCTGAGAAAAGGTACCAAGCCACATGGCTGAACACATTAATGAAAATGGGTTGAATTAAGATGAGAGCTAGCTAACTAGCAATATACTTGAGCTATAGGCCAATCAGCATGAAATTAATAAAAACCTTTGTGTGATCATTTGTGGCTAAGGAGCAGTGTGCTATGAATAGGTCCAAATTTCCGGGCTAGTCTGGATTTTCTGGGCCCGAAACTTTATATTACACATCATATGACGCTCATAAAAATGCAAATAGACTAGAGAAGTAAATTTAAAAGGGAATGTAGAATTGCTTTATGGTGATTGTAATTTGGAATAAAGACAAGATTTAAATAGACAATTGATCAAATTAAAATATCTTGGTATCTCATAATATAATTCGTGAAATGATGATAGTCCACATGACGTATATACCATGCAGAACAATTATTCATTTATTGTAGTGGAAATGCCTTTGTAATGGTGACAAAATTGATAAAAATTACCATAAGTTTTTGATTGTTGTTAAAGATATATAATTTATTAAAATTACTTAGTATGCATTTATTTTCAATGTCTGAAGTCTGTGCTAATATTTTCTTAGGAAGTTGGAAAGCACTTTGATTAAACAAGGTGCATTCTTCTCCCTTATAAGAACCCTTATAAGAACTCCATGCAAGTAGATAAAGGAACAAAAAATGTGAATACTTCTAGCACTCAGTATTTGAGAAGCATGGGGTGTATACTTCTCAGGCAGAAATAGTCTTGTCAGATGAGCATGATATTCTTTTCACACTGTTCTTAAAAAAGGAAGGTCAATCATGTTCTATTTTTTTAAAAAAGAAGATTGATTTTGATGAAGAATTGCTAACTCATACTATTGAACTTGTGGGAGAAATGCAGAATCCTCTGCAATCCCATTTATTCTGTCATTTGGAAATGGCTTTCACTCAGTAAGTTCTCAAAATAGAGTGATGAGGTGGATTAATAAAACTCATGTGAAATAAGAAGGGAAGAACCCAGGACTAATTTTAAGTTATATATAAATAAAACAATATTAACAAAGTGCTTGGGAAAAACAAGAAAAGGCTGGGATAAAGAGACCGGGGCTATAGAAGTATGCACATTGAAAAAGCAATAACTAACCACTTACTGAGAGACTGTGCATGAACAGAAGTGCTCTAAAATCATAATCCTACCCAAGTTTATAGGGAACTAACCATGTTTTATTGATTCTGTGTACTTTTAAGTAGATGATGGAGTACATTTGCTCCCTCTGATAGATGGAAGTACTGAGATGCAGCGAGATGGCTCTACTTAAAACAAAATTACATAGCACACAAGAAGAAAACTGTCATTAAGCAAAGCTCTCTTGATTCCGTCTTAGATTCTCTGAGAAATATGACATAGACTTGCAGCTCAGCTCCTTTGATTTCATTTTACATTCTCTGAGGAATATGAGATAGGCTTGCAGCATTTTATATCTGATAAAACTCAAGTCTAAGATGATGTAAAAATGTTCCTAAGTTGACTAAACACCATCACACAGAAAGTGACTGATTTAAAAATAGGGCTTCAAAGTATACATTCAAAGTCCGTTACTATGAAGGCCAGTGGTTCCCTACTGGCTCCCCTATGTTTTTCTGAAGCTTAGATCTGCATTCATATTCAGGATTTATCTCTCTCTAGCTACAGAAAAAATATTAGAACAAGTTGTCATTTAGAACTGAGACAAATTAGCTAAAAATTTAAAACTTAAAAACAATAAAATAGTTAATTGCAAATTTAAAAAATGATTAAAAATAATTCTGGTGGCTGAACTTAAAAACAAGCCCTCTGGTAAGGAAGTCTGGTCCTATTCAGTCAACATAACCCTGAAATCCAATTTCATATGCATTAGTATAGATGATTCATTCTGACTTACCATCTTCAAAAAGACAGTGAAGCGAACAGCTTAAATACCTGTACACAAGATGAAGGTTTGAAAAGTGATCTTATTAGAAGAGAACCCAAATTTAGAAGATAAAAAGTTTTCATTGTTTGAAAAGTTAGACAGGCTCTAATTTACTCATGTCCTATTATTCCTTATACCCTAATTTCCACAAAAAAGAGGATTGAAATCGACTTTTACAGATTCTGGTTGAGTCTTAAGAACATTGTGCCATGTATACCACATTGAGAATAGGTGACTAAAGTAAAACCTTTTTTTTTTTAAATTTTATTTTAAAAGCTGGTCTCAGGTCACCTGTACCCCTGCTACATTCTTCTCTGTTGCTCACCCACCAACTCACACAGCCATACTTGGTCATATTGGCTTACCTAGTTTCTGTAGCTAGTATAACTTATATGTCAATCTGGATATTTGGAGCTAGGAGCCTCAGAAAAGAGAGAATAAAGAACTTGTCTCCAAGAGCCAGAGGGGCATGGAGTAAATTGAGATTGTGACTCCTAGGAAAAAAAACCCCTTTGGCCAATAACTCAGTTGGTTACAATTAGATGTATCCCATTCTCTGTACAGGAAACTTCATTTGATGATAGGAGATGCCCATTTGGGACTCTTTCCCCATTATTTGGCAATTTTACACATATCACATGGATATATGTATAATTTTAAAGAAGCTTCTATTCTGTTAGTTTTCCATACTGCCCCTTAATAAATCTTAATTTTAACTATTTCTCCTCACACGTCCTGTATCAGCGAGTCTTTCTTTTTTCCCCATTTGATTCACCTGTTACATTTCCCAATTCTGTCCATCTATAACTATTTATTCTATTTCCCTTTTCTATGGAGATCAATCTGCCCCTGCCAAATCACATGACTTTAAAAGCTAATCTCTATGCTTCTACAGATTGTAGCTTGGCTATTGCTGCAATAGCTTATATCTGCACAGACCATATCTATCTTTCTGAGTCTAAGTTACCTGCCTCAGAGTGATTATTTTTTTAGCTCCTGCCTTTCACGTGTAATTTTATTTTGTAAATGTACCACACTTTCTTCATCTACTCATCATTGACGATCATCCAAGTTGTTTCCAAAATTTAGCTTTTATAAATATTAGCAACAATAAAAAAGGTTGAAAAAATGTCTCTGTGATAGGATTACTCATCCTTTGGACATATGTCCAAGAATTGTATAACTGAATTGTGAGTTATATCAATTCCCATCTTCCTGAGATACTGGCACATTGATTTTCATAGTGGTTTCATGAGTTTGCACTCCATGCAGCAATGGATGAATGTTCTCTTTACTCAACATAGTCACCAGCATGAACTGCCATTTGTTTTATTGATCCTGACCATTCGGACTGGTATAAGATGAAATATCAGTGTAGTTTCAATTTCCATTTCCTTTCTGACTAAGGATGTTGAACATTTTGCTAAATGTTTCTCAGCCATCTTAGTTTTCTCCTTTTGGAATTCTGATTATATCTCTTCACCGTTTGAAATTGTGATTTATTTTTTGATATCTATGTTTTTGAGTCTTTTATATATTTTGGATATTAGCTGTCTATTGTATGTGTTTCTCATAAATAATTCTCCATTATGCTGGCTGATGTTTTGTCTAAATGATAGTGTTATTGATGTGCAGAAGCTTTTCAGCTCTTAATTATTATTATTATTATTATTATTATTAATTATTCAGGTCTTAATTATTAATTGCTGTTCTTAGTTCTTGAACTATTACGGTTCTGTTCAAAACTGTTCACAAAATTTTCCTGTGTCAATGAGGCCTATTTTCTCTTCTACCAAATTCAGTGTAATCTTGTTTTATTTTGAGAGCTTTGATCCATTTGGCATTGAGTTCTGTGCAGGGTAATAAGTATGGATCAACCTGAAACTATCAAGTATGTCCAGCACCATCAGTTGAAATGCTGTCTGGTTTCTAGTATAAATATCAAAAATAAGTTGCCAATAGAAGAGAGGATTTATGAAATGGAGTAAAGTCCAATTCCATTGATTAACATATCTATTCTTGTGCCAATATCATTATGATATAATAGTAGTTTTGTATTATACTTTGAAATCAAATACTGATAGTATAAACAATTCTGCACTCTGTTGTTTTTGTGTTTCCATGGGAAGCTGTATTTTTTTCTTTGCAAGATCTGTTTAGAATTGTATTGAAATTTTGATGAGAATTGCAATAAATGTGTAGAGTGATTTTGGTAGAGTGGCCATTTGTATTATTTAATTCTTACTGCTCTCTGAGCATGGGAATGGGAGACCCTTCCATCTTCTATTATCTTCTTCAATTTGATTCGTGTCTTAAAGTTTTTTTTATCATATACATTTTATTTTTTCACTTACCCCAAGATATTGTATGTTTTCTGGATCTTTTGTGTAAAAGTATGTGTCCCTAATTTTTTTCCCTCTTAGTCTGTTTGTCTATTATATATGGGTGGGCAACAGATTTTTGTGAGTTAATTTTGTATTTTGCTAATTTGCTGAAACATATTACTTTTTTTGGTTGTAGGAATTTTCTCGAGGAATTGTTATGCAAACCTTCCACAGCAAGGAATTCTTAAGCTAACATTGTATTTTAGCAGATCTTCTGAAAATGCAGATAATTTGACTTCTTTTCCAATGTACACATCCTTAATTTGTCTTATTCCTCTAGCTAAGAATACAATAAATACATTGAATAGGTATGGAGAGAGTAGGTAACCTTGCATTGTTCCTGAATTTAGTGGAATTGTAAATTGTTTTAGTTTCCTTCCATTGCTGTGATTGCTTCATATCAGAGAGATCACTTTTGGATAAAGTTCCATGAGGTATTGAGAAAACAGGCATATTCTTTTGTGTTTAAGGAAAATATTTTGTAAAGATCTGTTAGGTTCTTTTAACTTATAATGCCAGTAAGCTCCAGCATTATCTGCTGAATTTTTGTCTAGATGATGTGTCAAATGAAGAAAGTGGGGTTTTGAAATCTTCTACTATTAGTGTGTGAGGGTCAATATATGTTTAAAGTTGTAGTAAGGATTCCTTTATAATAAGGGAATTTTTGTACTTGGGGGAACATATATTAAGAATTGCAATGTCTTCTTAGTGGATTTTTTAAATTAATATAATGTATGTTTTATTTCTTCTAAATAGTTTTGGTTTGAACTTTGCTTTGTTGGATATTAAAATGATACAGTAACTTAAACTTTAAGTTCATTTTCTTGAATAAATGTTTGCATCCTTTTACTCTGATGTGATGCTAAGTCATGTTTTTTAGATGTGGCAAGATGGAAATCTATTTTAGCAACCATTCTCTTAGTCTGTGTTTTATTATTGGGAAGTGAAGTCACTGATATCAAGAGATATAAATGAGTGGTACCAATTGAGTACTGCTATATTGTTGTAGTAGGAGGTTCTGGCCTGAACTTTAGGGCCTAGCCTCAAGGTTTAGGCCCACAGACCCACAGACCCGAAGACCTGAAGACCCGCACACCTGCATACCAGCAGAGACACACAGATGCATACGATAGTTTTAGGCTGATCGGCCTCAGATCCAGGCATATAACTTGCTAACTCTTTACCCTTAATCTAAGTCATAACTCTTATCTTGTTCAGCCATACAGCTCGGTACCTTTTCTTAGAGGAACAAATTGTCCTCTGCTTCTTCCAGCTTCTCCCTGGCATTTTGCTCTGTGCTTCCTGTTCTCAGAGTTTTCTTAGTCTGGTAACCCTGCCCACACTTCCTGCCTGCCTTTGGCCAATCAGCACTTTTTATTAAACCAGTGGGTGGGACAATTATTTACAATGTAACAACATAATCTCTCACATATTGTTATTGTGATCTGTATGTCTGTGCTTGTGTTTCCCATCCTTTAATTTGTTGGTCTAAGATTATTTATCCATGGCGGGTTTTGAAGGGTATGGTATGGTTAACCTCTTTTTGTTGGGAGTTTTTTTTTTTTTTTACCCCTTCTGTAAGTCTAGATATTTATATATATAATATATATATATAAGCAATATATATATATATATTGCTTAAATTTGTTTTTACCATGACTTTTATTTTCTGCATCTATTGTTACTGAAATTTTTATGAAGTATAATAGTAGTCTGGGATGACATGCATGGGACAGTTACAGTCTCCAGAATATTTTTTCAGGACCTTCAGGCCCTTATTGTCTCCATTGACAAGTCAGGTGGAATTCTAATAGGCTTGCCTTTTTGTGTTGCTTGTTCTTTTTATTCAAAGCTTTTTAATATTCTTCCTTGTAGTTTCTTAATTATTATGGATTTTTTTTTTACTATTATCCAGTGTATTTGGTGTTCTGTATGCATCTAGAATCTTTATAGACATCTCCATCTTCAGGTTCGGGAAATTTTCTTACCTATTTTGTTGAAAATAATTTCTATGCCTTTGAATGGGTTTCTTTTTTTATTCCTCTATTCCTATTATTCTTAGATTTAGTCTTTGCTTATTTAGTCCCAAATTTTCTTAATATATTTTGCCCAGATTCTTTAAATTTAACATTTTCTTTGACAAATAATCCATTTATCAATGAAAGTTTTCTTGTATCCTACAGCCACTTGGCTAAAAATAAACAGAAGAGGCTTATATTAATTACAAACTGGTCTATGGCTCAGGCTATTACTAGCTTGCTCTTGTATCATAAATTAACCCACTTCTATTTATTTATGTATTGACATGTGGCTTAACAGTAATTTCACATCTTGCTTCTTGGGTGACTGGATCTTATCTCTCCCAACTCTACCTTTCTTCTTTTGTATCTCTGCTTGGATTACCCACTACAATCTGCAATCTATCTTATCATAGGACATACAGAAAGTCCATCACACAGCATCTATTGATTCTGACATGCCTTTAATGTCTGAGATTCTCTCTTCCTCTTGTATTCTGTTGGTGATTATTGCCTCTGAGATTCCTGTTCCAGGTCCTCCTAAGTTTCTCATTTCCAGATTTTCTTCAGTCTGTGCTTTTATAATTGATTTTACATTTATGTTTTGTACTCTTAAATATTTCTCTAATGGATTTATTTATTTTTTTCTTTAATTATCTCTGTCATAAAGTCCCTGTCTTATGTTTCAACTATGTTGCTTTTTTGTAGGGCCTACTATGGTAAGAATTTAGGCTCTAGTAAAGACATATTTCTTGCCTTGTTTTAACACTGGTCTCTAGGCATCTGAATTTGTGCAAATTAAAATTCTATATACTTATATGTGATCTTTTCTTTGTTGGTTTCACTTTGTTGAACTTTTTGTTCTTTGGTTTCTGTTTCTTTGAGACTGTGTATTGCTTTGAATAGAATTATGTTTGGATTCTGCCAGTTGTGGCCACTGGGGTTTCCAGGTGAAATGTGTTTCCACGTATTGTGAGGCAACACTTGGAATGTAGATGGATTAAGGGTAGTGGAACATGAGATGTTCTATAGGAGGAAGAAAAGGATGATTATTCTACTAGGATCTGCTTAGCATCCTAGAATGAGACAGAGAGATTGCTACAAAGCTGAGCATGAGAGTGGAATGTTAGATTTAGAAAGAGGAGGAAGCCTGATGATCTGAAGCTTCCCTCCAGGCTTTCCTGGCCTATCTGCTTCTCTGAACTACTATAAGCATCTTTTGGTGTTGATATATTTGTGAAAAGAAACCTGAAATGAATAGTATTGAGAGATACAATAGGATATAATATCTAATAACTAAGGATATTTTTGTTATTCTTTTTTTATTTTAAAAGCTATCATTTTTTATCAATGTATCCCTCTGCTCCCCCTCCCTTACCCCCTCCCAATCCCTCCCTGTTAGCCTTCATAAGAAGATATTTTTAAAAAGGGCAGAAATGAGATGAGCTAGGAAGATATGGTTCAATCAGTCTGCCTGTTTGATTGTTGATTCTATCACAATGAAAAGGACGTAGACAAAACCATGGGCTCATTAACTACTGTGTATGAAGCTACAATCTAAAGAGCAGCATTTGTGGGATAAAGCAGTAAAGAGACACAAACTATACAGTCAATATACCCAGTAATAATGAGAAGGGAAAATAGAAGTGCTTTGAGGTAATAGCCAAAAGAAGGGCATTTTGACAGAATTATCTCTTCAGTCTTAAACTTTGCAGAGCTTTACAGAGCTGAGGGAAGTGTGAGGTTAAAGGGATGCTATTATAAAGCATGTGATCAAAGAAAATATAAAATAAGCCATGAAAACTCAGTGAATCTTAACTTCTATTTCACATTTATCAAAAGTCACTTCTAAAACATTGGAAATCAAAAGGCAAAGAGAAAAAAATAGATTAGTTGAAGTATATTTTTTCCTGCAAAAGAAACCATTTTACAAAGAAAAGAAAACTTTATGGCAATAACTTTTAATACTAAGGTAAACTGATATTAACGGGCATTTAATACTGTAACAAATTTAATACTTATCTCTAGAATTAAAAAGAACAAGAGACACAGGAAACAAGAAACAGGGAGAAACCTAACAGCACTCACTGTGAACATGTCCACCCACTTTGAACAGTGATGACAGTGATGATTTTGTTTTGTGCATCACAATATGTATGTCTGTTGTCACTATAGTTATAATTTGCAAGCCACAGTCAATTGCATATATTTTGGTAGGCTAGGAAATGACTAGTAAAAGCCTGGTCTTTAATTTCTCAATATTGGCTTTTTTACTAAAATTGTTTTATATTTCTCTGGGCTGATGTCAACTTTAAAAAACATAGTTCTCCCATTATGACATGCATATTTATTTCTCCCTTGTATTTTTTTAGTATACTAGGATGCATTATTTAGGAAGTCATAAGATGAAACAACTTTTATCCCATGTTTATGTAGTTATGCAAAGGTGTGCCACAAATCAAAGGATAATTAAATGAGAAAGACTAGCCTTGATATTGAGCTCAGTCTAAACCTAGCTGAGTGACTTATCAAAGCTCTAACCATCTTTGAGCCTATTTTCTGCTTTAATCTTCTACTACAATGTTCTTGAATGATTAGTCTGATCCTGTGCCATGTGCTCTGCATATAGAATGAATTGTTTTACATGTGCAAGAAAGTCATTTTTCTCCTTCTTATACTCATGCATAGTGAAGAGCTGTGAATGGGCTTAACAAGGTACGATGAAATAACAAAAAACTAAAGACCGTACTGACTAGTGATTGAAATATCTACTTGTCAAACAGTGGAATGCAATTGTAGTGCATTTCAGACCAGTCTCCACTCCTGGGTAAATATAAGCACAAGGCCTCGTCTGGAATAACCTGTTGAGTAACCAAAGCTCTTTGCTGGACCTGAAGTCTTGAAATTCTATTCCTATTCTTAGGCTTATATTTTGTTCTATTCAAGGTTCAGTTTCAGGAGGTCCCAATCATTAATTTTTATTTTTAATGTCTACACTATAGTTATTCTTTTCAGAAAGCTATCTCCAATTCATTTAAGACTATCCTCCACTTCTCTTTATTAGGTTCAGTGTATCTAGTTTTATGTTGAAGTATTTGATCTATTTTCCCTGAATTTGGGGCAGGATGATGGAAATCATTATATTTGTGTTTTTCTCCGCATGCTGACATCCAGTTAGACTAGCACAATTTCTTGAAAATGCTTTCTTTTTTCAATTGTGTATTTCTGACATCTTTATCAACAATCTGATATCCATAGGTTGTGATTTATGCCTGGGTATTTAATTTGGTTCCATTGAAACCTGTCTGTTTTTGTAGTCATACAAATTTGTTTTTATTGTTGTTGTTTTGTTTACTGTTTTGGTTTTTTATGTTCTTGTTTGTTCCTTTGTTTTTCATTATGAAGTTGAGTATTGTCATTTGTAGGTCTGTAAAGAATTTTGTTGTAATTTTGAAAGGTATTGCACTGAATTTCTAGATTGCTTTTGGTATAATGACCATTTCTATTATGCTAATCCTACTGATCCATGAGCATGGGAGATTTTTCTGACTTTTGATGTCTTTTTTAATTTCTTTTTTCAAAGATGTGAAGTTTACAGGTTAGAATCATAACCAAACAATATGATGTCTTTGTCATAGTTCCTTCCATTGAACCTAACATTGGCTGGAAAGAGAACTACTTAGAACAGTTCTAGCGTAGTGTGTTCTGAGATGTGAATCATAGAATTTTGAGGAAGTTATATCATGGCTGAATGATCATGTATGGAGAACAGTGTAGGATGGGACAAGTGTCAAGGCAAACATAATAAAGTGTGCCTGCATGAACTTCCAGGAAAGGTAGATGCATGACTCTGCTTTCCCAGATTCTGCACATTGATATAGTATTTATTTGCTGTGATAGCTTTAACTTCTGGGGTCCAGAATCTTGACTGTTATACTGTAGACTATTTTTTCTGCAAGTTGAGGTATGTTGACAGTAATGAGAATGTCAACAAAAATATTTCAAGCCAAATGTTTAGGCTTGCAAATTCAGAGTTTATAATTAAGGGAAAGAAATTGGGGGAGAAAAGCCCAGAAAGGCCATGAGAGGGTTTTCCAAGATACTGCCATTTTAGAAACATAACTCCAAAATCAGTGTATGTGTCCTTGTAAGGGAGATACCATTGCAGACAGTGGGTAATTGTGGATGTGAAATGATATTGGTTGGCAGCTGGATGGGTGGAATATTTTGTCTCTGTTTTAACCATAATAACTCTCATATTTATCCACTTTACTTTTCCTGCTTGCATGACTAAAATGTACTGAATTCAGTTACCGATAATGGAGTTACATCAGTTTCCTACCTAAATAGTATTAGAGCAATGATGTATAATATGCCACATGACTCCCAATGGGACTGATTTGCAAAACTCTATTTTAATCTCTCAAAACAGCTCAATGAAATGTGTACCTTTTCTCCTTCCCTTTGTGTTTGAGAAATCAAGCAATATTTTCTAGGAAAAAAAAAAAAAACAGAATGGTTTCTGTGCCTTATACTTTTATCTATTTCTCCAAGTTGGCAGTAGATCATTGAACTCTGTTTGAAAACCAGAACTTTTCTTCATGCTGTGGTGTCTGCCAGATCTTAACAGAGTTCTGTGAACTGCAACCTACTGTGGTAAGTTGCCTGATGAGAATATGACTAATCAGTGTAATTCACTTGAAAAAGGACCCCAAATTAAAAGTTTTATTTGACACTACAATGGAATCATTCATAGAACTTCGGCTCCAAGCCCTTAAGCAGGTACAGAAATTACAATATTTTGCATACAACAAATAACAGTATGTAAGATACGTATTGAATCTTAAAGCTGTGTTTTCTATTATTCTGATAAATCCATTGCATCTAAAACTACTACAGTGCACACTTGCCTGATGCTATAAGGCATCAAGAACACTTATGAAGACTGAAGCTGTTGTGCTTAGCAAAGTGCAGATCTAGCCATGATTGTCGGGTGTCGGTGGCCATGTTGCTGACAGCTCCACCCCGGGGATCCTTGTATAAAAGGGTATGTAAGACATTTCTGTCTCTAGAAGATGTGGAATACAGCAAAGTTATGTCATCAGAGCACTGGTTTACTTGCATATCTCTGAGTCATTCTTTCTATCATTGTCTCTATGCCTCTATGCCTCTGGTGTATTTAGGAAAACATTAAGACCAAGACATTGGCTCTAATATATTTTTTTTCTGAAAAGGATTCAGAAACATATGAGGCTATCCTTATCCAATAACCTCCGGAGTCCCTGATGGCCGAACCACTTTTTTCTTATTAGTGCTGTAAAGTACAGCCTATAAATGGGTTAGGGAAGCAACACTGTAGTGAGTAATTTGTTACTTATGAAAAAAAGAATGCTAAGAAAAAACTGTGTGTGGAGATTTAGGTCAGCTTCCTAGATAACAAAGATGATGGATTCTTCGTGAAACCTTTAACATGTAAAAAAGTTGGTTTAATTTTTGTATTTATAGAACATTGCATTTGCAAAGTGCTTAAGAAGATTTTGAAATTCCATTGCTTAAACATTAATATGGCCTACACACATTTGGAGAGCTTTTTTCACAATGAACACTGTAGATAAGAGTAATTTTTAAAGATGTTTTTGAGTCTACAGTTTATATATTATGTAATGTTGCAAATAAATGTTTATCTCCATTTTGGAATAAAGTTACTTTTGTATGATTGGAAAGATATGAGGTATTTTCTTTAAAACAATAAAAAATAATTATTTTTCTTATAACAATAGTATGGTGATAGTTTTTAATTGAAAATTGTAATTGATATGATCTGTTATTGACAGAGCAATAGTATGCAAACTCACACATACTTTTTAGATCTAAAATTAAATTGAATACATGCATTAATTACCATGTCCATGTAAAATCAAAAAGCAAATTAATGACAAAACAACATATAAGTAGTATTGCAGATCTTCTATACTATATGGAGTGTTTATGGTAAATATACACACAAATAATATCCTATATTAATAAATAAATTAATATATGTACTAATATAAATAACACATAAATATATCATGGTTAATGTGAGCAAATATATAATAAATGGCACATATATAAAACATTATATAAATTTTGAATATAAGTATACATTTAAAGTTCCTCATGTGTTCTTTTAGTACATTGTACTCTACTCTGCTAAAATACCCATATTTTCTTTAAAAAATATTTTTATTAATTCTTTGAGTGTTTCATGCAATTTAACTTAATAATATCCACTTTAACAAACTCCTCCTAGAGACTTTCTTTCATGCTTACCTCCATTTATGCTATCATTAAACAGTTCTCTGCTTTGAAGTTTGATCAACTGACCAAGTCTCATATCATTAAACCCTCTCTTCTAACAGTTATGAAATATCAATAGTTGTAAGTTAGTGGGATAAATTTGTTCCCACATCATCTCCTCTCTATAATGGAGTTGTTGCTGTAAAATAATGTTCTTGTACACTTTAAAGATTTGTCACTTGTATTGGTTTAATAAAATGCTGATTGGCCAGGCAGGAAGCAAAGGCAGGGCAACCAGATGAGAAGAATTATGGGAAGAGAAAAGGCAGAAATGCAGTTTCCAGCCATACACGAGGGAAAAAAGTTGGGAATGGTGGGCTGAGAAATGCTACCAAGCCATGTGGATAAACATAAATAAGAATTACGGGATAACAAGTGTTAGAGCTAGTTGGTGATATACTTGAGCCACTGGCCCATAATTTACTATAATATAGAGCTTCCAACTTTAATATTTGGGAATCTGCTGCTGGGTATTTGAGAGTTTCTGGTGGAATAGAAAGTTTTGACTACAATTTGTGTCTGACTTGACCTTGCACAGCTCTAATGCATGTTGCCACAATAACTATAAGTTCATATCTGCAACTGCCCTGTTCCAGTATTTTCTTGCAATTATCCATCACCTCTGTCTCTTAAAATCTTTTCATTCCATCTTTTGCAAAGGCCCCCAAGCCTTGGTGAGTATGTGATATATGTAGGTTTTAATCAGGACTTAGCACTCCACAAATCTCTTATTCTTTCCATATGTATCAGATTAATGTCAAATCTCTGTGTTAATCACAATCTACTTTAAAAAACTTTATGATAAAATGGATAGATTCCCTGACCTATGGGTCGAGCAATATATCATAAAATTTGATTCAATACTATGTTCACGTATCAGAATAATAATATTACTTTATCCCTAATGGATATATTCTTAAAGTTTCTAATGTATTGATTTTTATTTTCTAAAGAATTGTAGATCCAATAAGGAAGAGAGTTAATAAAAAGTTCCTCCTTGGAGACTTTCAGATTATTTACAAAGTCTGTAGTAACTTACCATGACTAGTTTCCTCAACTGTAACTGAGAATATGAACAATAACTTTATATGTCATGCATTATAATTAAATAAATATCTAAAACTTTTTATAGATACTAAGTACTTAATATTAATTAGTGTTGTACTATTTAGTGAGCATTTTCAGAATTAATCATAAATCCATTTTTTGAGTTAATCATACACCTTAGTTAAAATGGAAGCTAAAGTCCAAGTAGCACAAGAAAAGATGTGAACATAACAAATAAAATCAATATCATTATGGAACTCACAGAAGTTTGATTACAAATGATCTTAGAAAATATGAAGAAAGAATGATGCAGCATTTGTAGTCAGGGCAGCATATTTTGAGGAAGTTCTGTATATGCTTGAAGAGCACTGCAGAAGAGGCAGTATTGAATACATGTGGAAGAGGAGCTGAATGACTAAATACACTCACAATTCTTATCTAGGTAAATAGGTCCACTCTGCAGCTTACAAGCTGTGGTACTGGTAAGATAATTCAGATTTTGGAAACAGCTATTGTTCCTCCCTTAGAAATTAGGTCAATGCTTTGAATTATAAATCAGTATATTTTTATTCCTGATGTAAAATGTGGGCATTAGAGCAAAGGAAAGGAAAATAAAACTGCAAATAGATATGGCTATATTAAAGTTTGTTTTTATTTCCTTTTGCTCTGTTCTCCCGAGAAAAGAGATCAATGGGAAGTGATTTCTATATCTCTGGGGACAGCAGCCTTTGGAAAGTTAACCGCAAATTTTGTGGATTCTTTTTGCACATTTTTATGTACCTAGAATCGGAGCACAGTCACAAATGCCTGAATGTTTGTTGTATTCATCTCCAACTTTCAAGGTTCTGGTATCTGCCTTTCTGACCTCAGTTTATATAGCAGTAACAACAAGTATTTCTTAAGCTCTAAATCTAAGAATTTTTTTTATCCTGAGATTGTCCTCTCCAAATCACTTAAAATAAATGAGTAGATAAGTAATTCCCTGAACATATTTATATTTGTTTAATATGTATATATAGTATATATATTTAGTTATAATAAGCAGGAAATATCATTAGTTGATGAATTAAGTATATTAATCAGAGTAACAATTGAATGTGAAAAAAACAAACAAATAAATAAGAATCAGAAAGTAATATGAAGTTTCTGACCTGTCCTGCCTGTGGTCCAGACCTCCGACCCACAGTCCCACAGAAGCATATGCTCATTTTATGCTGATTGACCTAGGGCCCAGGCATATAACTTGCTAACTCTTTCCTTTTAAACTGACCCATGATTTTTATCTTGTTTAGCCATGCAGCTTGGTACCATTTTTTGGGGCAGATATTCTCTGTATCTGTTGGCTTCTCCTGATGTCTCTCTGGTGCCTCTGACTCTGACTGTACTCTTTCAGTTCCCAGAGTTTCCTTAGCCCCACCCACACTTCCTGTCTGCCTTCAGCCAGTCAGCATTTGTATTAAACTGGTAGGTGGAACAATTATTTACAGTGTAACATAATACTACTACAATCATAATGTGCAGAGAAAAAGATCAGACAGGAGGTATGTTACGTTTGGAAAACTAAAACAAGGAAACCATGAAGAGGCTATAAAGGGAAATCTGAAGGGAGTGGTGGGGAAGCAGTATCAGTTCATAGGATCTCATGGATGTCCACACACAGTTATTTTAATCCAATTACAATAAAGTATATGATTTTAGCCAAGATCATAAATAAGTCTTTAATATATACTTTCTACTATAAAATATATGTAAGAAAATTAAAAATGGAAATGGCATGAGTTAAAAGGCTATTGTTAGAGGTAAGAATTGGTTGCGATTGAATAACCATGATGGCAATGGGGTTGGAAAGACGCAAAGTGATTTAAAGGATAGATTTGGGAATGTAATCTGCAGTGCTCAATTATGTATGTGGGAGTGAGTAATAAAATAATTAGATGAGTTTTTAAATCATGGGATTGACCACTTATGGACTGACTATTCACTTTCACAGCTTACAGATATAGAGAACAGAGTAAAACTCAATGTGATAGTTGTTACTTATGGCTCCTCTACTAAGTTCCAGAGGTGGGAGGACCTTAAATCCAAGGACAGTCTGGATTACATAGCTAGACCTTGCAATAAAAGAGATTGGTGAGGAAAAAAATGGATAGAGATGGAAGAAAGAAGAAATGGGGAGGAAGAAGAAAAGAAATATAAAAGAAGGAAATAAAAGAATATTTTCTGATAGAACACATTATATTGGGCAGAGTAGAATGAAACTTATGTGTGTGTTTCTATGATGCTTAAAATATGAGCTTAAAATAAATTTGGCATGAAAACATTAAATTAGGAGGCATAAGCACGTGGATAATGGGTGGGATTTAATGCTTTGCAATATAAGAAAGCACTTAAGGATAAAGCAGAGTTACTGTAAAATTCCCTAATAATAAACACAAATGTTCACCATGGGAAAGGGAAGGGGAAGCTTGTGAGGACATATCACAGATATCATAACAATATAGCAGATCTCAGCAAGTTACACACACACACACACACACACACACACACACACACACACACACACACACCTCTTAGATTTTTTTCATAGTTTAATTTTTTATTTGTTTGTGTGAGAATATATGTTGTGTGTGTGTGTGTATGCAGAAGAAACAGTGACAAACACTCTCCTTCCACAATACCACAGCTGCAGTACACTCTGGCCTAGTGGCTGGTGCTGTTTCTCTAGATTTATAGTATGAACTGTTATTGAAGAATTGAAGAAGAGTTATTTTGATAAAGTAATGGGATCAAAATACATAGACAACAGAAAAAAAGTGAAATGAACATACACATCCATTTATCTAGGAAAGAAAGATATAATACAGTAGTTGTCACTGTGTACCTTGATAACATTGTCCAATAATATTATTTCATATACATTTACTGAAAATGCTGCATACTTTGCTTTCTTGTGATACTTTGGAACTTAGCTTTTTATGATTAACTTCCTTATAGTTCAGTATATTATTTTTTGAACCAGTGATTTAGATCTACTATGGATGTGCACAGTAAGAGTGTTGAAAACTCATTGGAATATCAAGCTTCACTGGACTGAATTTGCATTAATTTCAAGAGTAAAATTTCACAGTCTTTTAGGTAAAGCACAGGTTTCATATCCACAATGACTTTATTCTTATTTCTTTCCTTTCCACTGTCTCACACTCAGTCAGCATGCTGCATTTTAAAAAATGTCATCCCTTCCCCCAGGCTCCCTGATCCTTCATAGGATGAGTGCACCTATGTAAGTTCGCTATGTCAGGAAAAAAATTAAGTTTGCTATCTCTTTTGAGTTTAATGTGTCTCCAAAGAAATGTAATCAAGTTTTTCTCTCAGAGTTCTTGTTATTTTTGATTTGTAAAAGCTATTTAAAACCTGATCGGGTTCTAATTTATCCTACATTTTGGACAGAAAGATATTCTCATAGACTGGGTTCCACTAAGTAACCTACTTTTCTAGGTTTATTTTTATGCTTTAAAAATGTTATCACACTATTAATTTACTACCAGATGGAGTCACAATTCACTGTTTAATTGCTGGAGGGGAACAGCTACAATCATTCTGTCATAAAATACACTTTAATATATTCTGTTAAATTACCTAGTAAAAAGAAATTCAATTCTTTATCAGGAGCAATTGTCCACAAAGAAGATAAACTGAGAGGTGAGGATTAGAATTTTCTTTATAAATTTTAATTCTTTGAAATTTACTCAAGCTTTTGAAAGGTCCTGGTTCCCTTGGGTTAGCTTCAAGTTGATAACACTGTTTCAAAGTTGCTGATACTTTTTTGTGGTTTCTCAATTTCCAGTGTGTGACATGTTGTGTTAAAGGTTCTACTGGGAACCTTTATGTTCTAAGGTTCTAAGGTATCTTCTAAGTACAAAATCACATTCACACATAAACTAGTAGTCATCACATCAGTCTGTATTTCAGTAATTTTTGCAACATCATGTCAAAAATTGTAGGTGAAAGCCAGTTATTCACATGTCATTTCTTTGCATATGCTCTTGGCTTTATCTTTATTTTCTCTGCACTATCTATGCTTCCTACTTCAGTCTTCGTTAAAAAGAAAACATTAAGTCACTTCAGATACATATTTCATATGAGAATCAACTGTCAAAGTAAGTTCTCAAGGAGCTTTATTCTTGATAATGAACAGAAAAACACTTGCATGGGTCAGTTCCACATACCAGGTAAAACTACTCAAATTTCATGTCACATTCTTCATCCAAGTCACTTCATATATATATATATTTAAAGTTTTTAGAATTTTTCAATTGACTGGAGTCCAATCATTCTAGTGTTCTTCAGTTCTAGATAAATTATTGTAGTTCATTTTCCTGGTCACAGTAACTGATTGTAGATTTTGTGAAATAATAAATATGTCAGAACCTCAGAAAAAGAAAGAAGAAAATTACAAAGCTCATTCCTTCAAAGAGGATGATGCATTCACTAGAACACGCATGTGGCCAAAGGTTCATACTAGTGCCATTGGTAAAACTGTTGACATTTTTTCCACTACAGTTTTTTATTCCAATATGTGGCATAGTTGGAAGCCGTGGAGATGATAGAAAATGCTGTCTTTGACCCCTAAAGTCACACATTGAAATCTGAAACAAATTGAGAGTGACTAGACATAATGCTATAAGACAATGGAACATCATTTTGTGGCTGAACACTGGAAGATAAATGGAAAGAAATAAAAATTTTCACAATACTTTTTTGCGTTTTTTTTTTTTTTTGCTTATTTGCCTGTCTAATATTTTCCTATAGTTTTAATTATCAAAATTAGGACACATCTTGGAGTGAATTTCTATGTAAAGTCACATGAGCTTATATGCAAGCATATTTATACATTATATACTACATATTATTATGCATTAGAAAAGCATAGCAAACATTTACATATTGTATGTATATCTATGTAACCATGGCTTATGTTTTAACTTAAAAATATTGTAACAATTGTGGTTGAGTTAAAATAATTAGTACAATTTTGTTGTATTTCTTCTGTATGACTACTTAGGAGGAAAGAAAATCTCAACAGTCTGCCTAAAGTTTCTCAAGTACTGGGCAGGCTGTGGTTCATTTTCACAATATACTTTCTAAGACCAGAAACCGAGAAAAAGAAAGAAGAAATTTACTTTGTACATACCATATTTATTTTGTTTATTATTAGGAAATTCTGATTTTCATAATTTCATATATACATTGTGTATTCTGGTAACTTGTTGTGATACTCTTTCCTACCTTCCAGCCCTTCCATTTCCCTACAACTAACTTTTTTCTTTATTCTAATTTTTGCTCTGTATAGTGTGTCATGTATAGTGCATCATGGTATAGTCTCTCACAATATAGTGCACCACAGTATAGTTCATCACAGTGTCATGTGCCTCAGTATAGTAGACCTCAGTAGAGGGTACATCAGTATGGTGGCTCTCATTATTATATATCATAGTATAGTGCAACACCATATAGTGCACCTCAGTATAGTGCACAACAGAATAGGGCATCATAATATAATACATCTCAGTATAGTGTACCACAATATAGCGCACAGTCTAGTACACTACAGTATTGTGTGCCACAGAGAAATGAATTTATCACATTGCCTGTAGACATGACTTTAGGCATTTTCTATATTAATAGTGGAGGCTCTGAACATACTTTAGAAAACACTATGCCTGAGCAGGTGCTCCTAGATGCTATAAGAAAGCAGGCTAAGTAAGTCATAAGGAACAAGCTAGGAAGCAGCATGCATCCACAGTCTCCTCTTCAACTCTTTTCTCAAACAAGATGGTTTTAGTGTAACCTTATATTGAAGGCAGGGACAATCCTTCTTGCCTTAAGTTCCTTCCATAGGTCTCCTTAGTCATGGATTGTGATCTTAGACTTGTAAAGTGAAACAAGTTCTTACCCCACACTCCTAGGTTGCTTTTGGTCATAGACTTTGTCACAGTGATAGAAAGTGAACTAAGATATATGATTCCCTTCAAGAATCTATTTATTACCTATAGAACAGCAGTATGTTCATGAGTTCCTTCCCCATGTCTACATGGCTTTCAGGATAGCCTGACATTTCTGACATTTGTGGAACCAGTGCAAGTTTACATAGCTGTTGCTGTGTTTTAGGGTCCCATGCTCATTCCATGCTTAGAAGATGGTAGTTTGTGATATCTCTCCCCATTTTCCAGCTTGTATACTCTACCCTTTCCATTCCTCTCTTCTTCAATGTTCCTTCAGACTTAAAGGGGTAGTGCACATGCTTTGTCTATAGCTGAACACTCAATTGTCCTCTATTCTCATAGTCTTTTACAGCTTGGAGTCTTTGCATTTACCTGCATTCCATGCCAAGAAAGGATAATGTTTACAGCTTGCAATATCCTGTGTTGATATAAATATATTTAAGGGGTAGTTTATTCTATTTCAATTCATCTAAGAAGTCATCTGAGGTTCCTTTCTGGAATAAAATACCACTTTGACCATGAGTTTTGGACATGGTACATCTTGTTTGGGTAGTTGCTATTATAGTTTATGGAACATAGATGCATTTAGCTGTCAATGCCTTTACCCCCCCACCCCCCAAAAAAAAGCTTGCATAGTACCATCCCATAATATGAAATCCAGCCAACAAGAAGGAAACTTGAAATGCATTAAAATCTTGATTTTTATACATTTTCATGTAAGATGTGTGGTACCTACAGTAGTAGAAGCTTATAAATTGGTAAACAAGTAGAATGGCAAAAGCTTGTTTTTCAGGGTCCCAGGTCCTCTCTGACTAATGACACAAGATGTGCCATATTTAGACCTCAAGTGCTTCCTTAGTGACCCATTTGTTCTAAGGCTTGCTTCAAACAAATATGCATAGTGGCTACCTTTAAATTGTCTTTTATATGTTTAGATGGTTTACTAGAGAGTGAGTTACTGAATTCATAGCCTTTTCATTTTGTTTGACTAGTTTTTCCATCTCCTCCATCTTTGACCATACTCCCTGTTTGAATATTTCTACTCCAAATATGCCCTTCTCCTCCTCACTTAATTTTATCAATTTGTTACTGTACCTTTTGCTTTAAGAAAGCCATATCCCACTGCGATACACAAACAAGCACACACACACACACACACACACACACACACACACACACACGCACGCACGCACGCACGCACGCACATATACAAACATACGCCTACTGTCACACAAGCACAACACATGCACACAGACACAAGCACACAGAAGACACATACACACACACACACACACACACACACACACTTCACAATTTGCTTGATTCCTTAGGCACTCCAAAGAAAGTACACAAAGCTAAATCTCAGGAATAGAATGCACTTAGATGAAAAAGAATGTGGATGTTTCTTTCTAGACTTGGGTTACCTTGCTTGTTTAACTCTGTCCTTCAAATTAGGCTACAACCAGGAGGTTATAGATGTTCACCCTTCCCCAATTATGTGGCAATGATTATTGCCATTTAATTTTTTAAAAGTTATATCCATTCTAAATGGGGTGAGGTGGAATCTTAGAGTTGATAAACTTCCCGTGCCCTGTACCTACTTGTAGCTTCTTTACTCCACAGCAGCCTGAAATTTTTATGGAAGGAGTCACACTGACTTGAACAGCTTGCAAAAAGGTAGGTATCTATATTAAATTTTATATTCTTTCTATGTTCTTAATTTACCTTAAGAGGGTCCCCTGGTTTCATTCCTTCTCAAATATTTCTAGATGTTCCCACTCACTGACTTCAGTGAGTCTTTGCTCAGTCATACTGTCCTAAGTTACAAAATAGCAGTTGACATCCTGTGTTGCAATAAGGTTTTCTGGCCCTGGATGCCTGAGGTCCAACCTACAGACCTTCAGTACCAGACCGCTTAGCCACCCGCCACTGCTTAGGCTCCCAAAATGATTCAGAGGCTTATATTAACTTCATGCTGTTTGGTCTATGGCTTAGACACCTTGCTAACTTTCTCTTTAATCTTAACTCAACCCATTTCCATTAAATTGTCTATCACGTGGCCCATGGTTCACCCGTGTTCCACCCGTGTTCCTTATATGTTTCCTTTTGGGCTTCTGGCTCGATCTGTCTGACACCGCCCTGCTTCTCCTATCTGTGCTGTGATTTCCCCTCCTACTTTTTCTATGGTGCCTGTCATGGGCCAAAACAGCTCCTTTAGTTAAAGATTTGTATTCTCAGCATTCTCACAGAAAGACATTCTCACATCAACCCTGTGTAAGTTTATCCAGTAATAATCCATATAGCATGTGATTATACTAGAATATTTGAGAACTATTTATGGGCTGGAAAAGTATATTAGAAAAACGTGGGGAATACACACCTCAGTTGGCATTTAGAAGTAATGAATTAAATTTTTAAGTGACATCATGCATAGGATTTAGAGACATATTATCAAGTAGGTACAATTTCCCAAATAATAAACAATTATATGCATTTATAGAAGAAACAGCATACAAAAACACCACATGATAAGCACTTTTGGATTTTTTCATATAAAAATGATGAATATAGTATATTAAAATATCAAAAGAATCTTTTTATATGCCTACAAGACTGTCTATAATTTTTTATTCAACCTGGAAACAAAGAATTGTTTATTTACTTCGTATAAGCATAGATGAAGTAAGGACAAAAAATATTCATTAAACATAATTAAATATTTGTTGATTAACAATGTACTGTATAATGTTACTGACCATGCTATCAAGATATTGTTTCTATTTTCATACAAAATTACATAATCTGTAACTGAGAAAAATGAATTAAAAACAGGCTGAAAAAGGAAGCAAACAATTACAGTTATATATATATATATATATATATATATATATATATACATATATGTATATATATGTATATATATATATATATATATATATATATATATATATATATATACTTACCTACTTTCCATGTCTTATATTTTTGTCAATTTGGGACAAATGCTAATATTTTTTTCATTCTCATCTTCCTTGCCTTGCATTTTTTGTAATTTAATTTCTAACACAGAAAGACTAACTATGGATATTTAAACCCTTCATTGTATAAAATGCTTACTAGACAATTATAATATCTCAAACTCAATAAGGATCATAACAAACAGTGTAAAATGTTTCTGTTATCTCCTGGTTAGCTATTAGGATCATCACTGACTTCTAAGGACTTCTTTATGTAATCAATAGGCTTCTGCTAATGAGTCAAATCCTACTTGACGAACACCTTACATCCTCACAACTGTTTCCATGTTCACCTTGAATGGGCTTCTTGTATCAGCTTCCTGTTTTTCTCTTGACTCTACAAATTAAATACACACTTATTATGCAACTTTTGATTTTACTCTTTGTATTTTATTTGCATATATATGTTGTGTATATGTGTAAACATATGTATATATGTGTACATGTGCATGTATTGAAAGTATGTGTGTGGAGGTCTCTTTTTCAGTCACTCTCTTGAAAAAGAGACCTCCACATCTGAAATTGCAAACACACACCTCAGTGTCTGGAAATTTTTGTGAGTGCTAGCAACCTGAATTCAGGTTTTTATGTTATAAAGCCAGCCCGTTAATAACTGATACATCTACAACTTCATAAAATGTTTGTTGATAAATGTATATTTAATGGACATATGATAAATTATTTATATTTATTTTCATTATTGGTGCTCAAACCCAGTGCCTCGTCCACATTAAGCATGTTCTCAAATATTGAAATGCATTTCTAGTCTCATGTTTTAAAATTAGTGAATAAGTGGGATGGCATTACATTCTTACAGTAGTTGACTGAAAACTTTGTTAAAACTTTATAAAATATAATTTTTCAGAAACAAAAATAAATTGTGCATACAAATAAAATTTTGATATAAAAAATCCTTTCAGACATAAAAAGGAACATTATTGACAATTCTATTAGGAGAGTAAAGACCAAGATTTCCTTTACACTTTGAGCTTCAGGGACAGAGGTGAAAGGCAGATTTAAAACAGAACACATAGAAACCAGAAAAAACAAACAAAATGTGTATATAAATAAAAATCCAGTTAGCTGAAAGTCTGAAGGAGAGGTTTATATACCTGGTTTAGTAAAGAAAGGGAAAGAATGGGGAGGCTTTTAGAAGAATAACAATTAGGTCTGTACATCAAAGATAAATGAGCTTGTGGAATAGTGGAGATGAGAAAGTTTGCTTACACCATCACCATTTTCACTGGTCTTTACCTTTCCGTTAGAGTCATAAGATGCCCCGGAGAGAAAAGATGTATGTAATGACTTTGCTGCCCAAAAGTTGTTGCATATAGTCAAGGAAGGGAAGCTCTCTCTCCACAAGCCGCTCGTTCTGGTTTCTGAATCTGTCTCTACAGTTTAAGATATTCTTCACGACAACTGTACAGTTCCTAGTGATTTTACTCCACAAGGAATTAAAATGTAACAACAGTAAAACAATTCCACATCATTACAATGTTAGAAGTTAAGATACCAGTTATCCAGTTATGAAATGTTGAGAAAGGAGCCACCCAGAAAGGACTTAGCATGTAAGATGTCTATTTTCTTTTTGCCTGGCTAGTGGCTACTGGGTACATTCAGGTTGTGGAAATTTCTAGAATAGAGATGCAATTATTTATGTAATTTTTCTGTCAATCGTTTGCCAATAAACTTTGTAAGACTGAAAGAATAAATTAAATTCACTTTCTAATAGCAAAGTAATGCTTTTCATAGAGATGTTGTAGTGGAGAAATTGTATGTTTACATTTAAGACCAGATACAGGGTCCTTATGGTTAAATAAGAAATCATCACAAAGCATTATTTGTGAGATGGCCTGGCTGGAGCATAGGACATATTTTCTCCTCCATATCACATACTTTTAACTCTGAAACATAAATGACAACCATACACTTAGATATCTGCTTATGTGTCTCAAAGAACTTTCAGACTATTTCTCAAACCTATGAATCAAATCTTTTATAATAACAAGTTTATATAAATGTTCCTTTATTAGTAACTAGTATGAGCAATAGAGTTTCTCAGGCAATCACCACCTTCTGCTGGACATTTGTAATCAGTCTTCACATCCACCACCAAGGGTATTTCTGAATCCCAATCCTCTCAGTGCTATTTCCATGTAGAACATTATTTATCACATATCCCTACAATAATGTCTTGTTTGGCCAGTTTCTGTCTTATTTTCATTCTCCTCTGTGCATTTATTTTTATAATGCAAGCAGCACATTTTTAAATTGGCTTCCGGAATCCAAGGAGGCCTGAAGTGAAATGAGAATGAAAAAGAAAAAGAAAATAAAAAAGAGATGTAGAACCCATTTTTCTAGATGCGCCAAAATTAGAAAAATCTTCCTAATTTTAACTGCTTTAGAACTAGTGATCAGAGGGGAGGCAGTTTTCTCAGTGTGCATATGTGCACATGAACACAAATTGTAAAATAAAGGCAATTTTCAGGTTGGAGTAGCCTCATTTGGCTGCTTTATGTAGCATACTGAAAGTTGCCAGATACTTCCCACAAATGAAATGCACTGAAATTGAACCTTCAGAAATTTGAGAGAAAATATCTGAAGCACAGTTATCACTGGTGTCGCCCTTTGGACTTTATTCTGCAGTTATTTAAACATTTAAACAGAAGCATGAAGGTGTCAATCTGAAAGTCTATGAGAAAAATAACACACTAACAAAAGTGTTTTCAGTTATAACATGGCAAAACATTAAACACACACACACACACACACACACACACACACACACACACACACACACACACTCACCTAACATTTTGGTAGATTAGATTATGCTCCTAATGACAGTGATTGGGAGGCTGAATCAGGTTTACCTCTATGAGTTTAAGGTTATTCTGGCCTACATAACAAACTCCATGCCTACCAAGAATACATATTGAGATGCAGAGTGAAGAAAGAGAGAGAGGGAGTGGGGAAGAAGATAAAATTAAAGGAGGAGAAGAGAAGAGCATAGAAGGGAGGAGAGGAGAGGGAAGAACATATTAAGCAGAAAAATAAAATGTCCAGAACTAACAAAAGAAAGCTTTCATTTTAAAGCTTACCGGGAATATGACACTTGTAAACCTTGGAGACTTCATAGTTGTTTTATTTCCCTGAAGAATGGCCATCACAACGAGTAAGGTCTGGTCTTCTTGGAATTTTCATTTATTATACAACACTTATCTAATGGTTTGATTATGGTGAGAAAATAAACTCTAATTTACCATGCATAGCCTGTCCAGGAAAATGTCCAGGAACTCACAGGATGTCCCTGGCCAAGTTTCCAAAAAATAGTGGAAAGGGTGCCTAGATGGAATTCCCCTATAATCAAATGGGTGACCACTGTAGGTGTCATCGAAGAACCTGCATCCAACAGGGAATGGAGGTGGAGGCAGAGATCCATGGCTGAGCACTGTGCAGAGCTCCTGGTCCAGCTGAGCCCAGGGAGAAGAGTCTGTAGGAGCAGGGGGATAGGGATTATGAGGAAGGTTCCCATTGTGATGGCTGGCTGGAGTTCTGGGAAGCTCACTGAAATAGAAATTGCCATTGGAGATCCATCGGGAAAGGGATCTGGGCCCTCAGGCAGTAGGCAGCTTTTCACTGCCTAGAGTGTGTGTGTACCCACGAGGGGTGGGATCATCAGACCGACCGTGTTCCTGTTCATGGGCTGGCACCTTGGAGCCCATGCCCTATAGAGGAATACCCAGCCCAACACTGACTTTGGGATGAGTGAATCAGATGTCCCTGGAGTGGCTGTACCTTGCTGAGCTGACACACCTTGGGACTTCTCGCCCTTTTCGAGGAGGGGATGGATAGATTGGGACAGGGAGAGGCTGAGGGCTGGCTGGGAGGTATTGGGCGGGGGAAGGGGAGTGGGAACAGGGGGATACATTGATTGAGATGACCTTTTTAATGAAAAAAATTAAACTAAATTAAAAAAAGATTATAGTCATTCCATTTGAGTTCAATTAAATATTTGTTATTGTTATTCTTGGGCACATAATATGTATATTATGTATTTTTCTACATTTATAATCTAGTAGAAAAGTTTGCACCGTATCAGGTATTTATTTCATATGGCAACACATTTAACATATATTGATAACTGTTAAGTCAAGAATGTCATCTAGAAAATAGCAAGGGAAAGTACATACTAACATCAACACTGGCACAAATGTAACTCATTTTTTGTTTGTTCAATAGAGTATCAAACAGACAAATTAAAAAGAAAATTCTGTCTCTATTCTAGGTGATCCACAAGACATAATCTATCACACATATGACAGACAGCATCACACTAAGAATCTTCCAGAATAAAATGTTGTACTGAAAAGCAACTCTAGAATCTAAACATCACAAAGAAATTAGCAAAATATCACAATGGGAAGAACTGTAGTCTGTGGTGATATATTTTATATTTAATAAAATTAGCCTGGAATATAAGAGATGACCCATAGTCAAGCCATGAGAGTCAAAGAGGGTTGTCTCATACCTTTAGTCTCATCACTCAGGAGCCAGAGATCTTTCTGTGCTCTGTGAGTTCAAGGCCTAACAACTGAATAGTAGTATATATCACCAAAGCCTACAAGTTCTTCCCATTGTGAGATTTTGCTGATTTCTTTGTGTGTATATTTATTTTATGCCAACACACATTTGTAGGGGGATTATGTTGTTCCATTGTAAATAATTGTCCCACCCACTAGTTTAATAAAAAGGGTTGATTGGCCAAAGGCAGACGGGAAGTGTGGGTAGGGCTACCAGACTAAGAAAACTCTAGGAACAGGTGCAACAGAGAAGAATGCCAGAGAGAAGCCAGAGGAAGCAGAGGACAACTATGCTGCTCTTAGAAAAGGTCCCAGCCACATGGCTGAACAGGATAAGAATCGTGGGTTAGATTAAGAATAAAGAGCTCGCAAGTTATATGCCTGGGCCTTAGGCTGATCAGCCTAAAAATATTGTAAGCATCTCTGTGTCTCTGTGTGTCTGGGGTCTGCGGACCTAAACCTTGAGGCTAGGCCTGAAAGTCTGGCCAGAAACCTTATATTACACATTTGTTAAAAATGCTATCTTTTTTTCCATCACATATTTTTGGCCTCTTTGTCAAAAATCAGGTTTTCATAGGTTTGTGGATTAAGATCTGATATGTATTTCTGTATGCTGTGGATATCAATCTTTAATTAAAGGAACTGTTTTGGCTCATGACAGGCATCATAGAAAAAGTAGGAAGAGAAATCACAGCATAAGTAGGAGAAGCAGGGCAGAATCAGACAGACCGAGCCAGCTGCCCAAAAGAAGAAACATGTAAGGAACACAGGTAAGCCACAGGCCATGTGGCAGGCAGATTAATGAGAATGAGTTGAGTTAAGATGTAAGAGCCAGCTAGAAATATGCCTAAGCCATGGGCCAAACAACATGAACTTAATATAAGTGTCTGAATCATTTTGGGAGACTGAACAGCAGGGGGCTGCTAAGGGATCTGGGGCTGCAGGTCTGTGGGTCTGGACCTCTGCCAGACTGGTTCAGGAAACCATATTGCAATAAACATCAAGGTCTTTAATTCTATTTCATTTATCCACAAGTCTATTTTTATGCCAGTACCAGGCTGTTTTTATTACTGTAGCTCTAAAATAGAGTTTGAAAGCAGGGAAGGTATGCCTCCTGAAGTACTATTATGGAACAGGATTGTTTTGGCAATCCTGTGTTTCTTGTTATTCCATATGAAAGAACTTGAAGTTCTTTCAAGTTCTGTGAAGAAATATGTTGGAATTTTTATGGGGATTGCATTAAATCTGTAGATTGCTTTTGGTAAGATCACTATTTTTACTATATTGATCCTACCTCTCTAGAAGCATGGGAGATCTTTCCATTTTCAGTTATCCTTTTCAATGACTTAAAGTTCTTGTCATACACGACTTTCACTTGTTTGGTTACAGTTACCCCAAGATATTTAATGCTTTTTGCAGCTATTATGAAGGGTGATATTTTGCTGATTTCTTTTTCAGGACTTTTATCTTTTGTTTATAGTAGGGATATTGTCTTTTTTTCCCCAGTTAATCTTATACCTTGCCATATTGCTGAAGGCATTTATCAGCTGTTGGAATTCTCTCATAGAATTTGGGGGGTCACTTATGTATTTGATCATGTTATCTGCCAATAGTGATATTTGATCTCTTCCATTTCAATTTGTATACCCTTGATCACCTTTTGTTGCCTTATTGATTCTGATAAGACTTTAAGAACTATATTGAACAGATATGAGGGAAGAGGACAGCCTTTTCTTGTCTGTAATTTTCGTGGGATTGCTTTGAGTCTCCTCCATTTAGTTTGATGTTTGCTTATGGCTTGCTGTATATCGCATTTATTATGTTTAGGAATTTTCCTTTATCCCTGATCTCCCCAGAACTTTACCTTAAAGGATTGTTAGATTTTTGTTTTTTCATAAAGGCTTTTCAGCATCTAAGTAGATGATCATATATTTTTGTTTTTTTTTTCCTTTCTTGATGTTTATATGATTGACAGTTTTTTATATGTTTAAACACCTCTGCGTCTCTGGAATGAAGCCTATTTGATCATTGTGGATGATTTTTTGATATGTTTGTGAATTCTGTTTGCTAATAGCTTATTGAATATTTCTGCATTGATATTCGTGAGGGATATTGGTCTGTAATTCTTTTTTGATTGTTGCATGTTTGTGTGGCTTGTGTTTCAGGTTAACTATAGCCTCTTAAAAAGAGTTTAGCAATGATTCTTCTGTTTTTATTGTGTGGAACAATTTGAAGGGTAAAAAGTAGAATTCTGCATTGAAACCATCTCATAGTGGATTTATGATGTTACATTGTAAATAACTGTCCCATCTATGAGTTTAATAAAATGCGCTGCTTGGCCAAAGGCAGACAGGAAGTGAGTGGGGCTACCAGACTGAGAACTCTGGGACAGGAAGAATAGAGCAGAGATGCCAGAGACACCAGAGAAGTAGATGCAGACGACAGCTATGCTGCTCTGAGAAAAGATACTGAGCCCCATGGCTGAACAGATTAAGAGTCATGGGTTAGATTAAAGGTAAAGAGTTAGCAAGTTATATGTCTAGGCCTTAGGCCGATTGGCCTAAAATTAATGAAAGCATCTATGTGTCTCTGAGGGTCTGTGGGTCTAAATCTTGAGGTTAGGCCCGAAAGTCTGGGCCAGAAACCTCTTACTACACCATCTAGTCCTGGGCTTTTTATGGTTGGGAAAATTTTTAATAACAGCTTTTATTTCCTTGGATGTTATAGCTTTATTTAGGTTATTTATTGGGTCTTTTTTAATATTGCTAAGTAGTAAGTGTCCTTAAAACTGCTCCATTCTTTTAAGTTTTCCAATTGAGGAGTATATAAGTTTTGTAAGTATGACCTAATGAATCTCTGGATTTCCTTGGACTCTGTTGTTATGTTCCTTTTCATTTCTGATTTTGTTAGTTTGGAGTCTCTCCCTTTTCATCTCTTTCTCTCTGTCTCTTTCTCTCCCTCCCCCTCCCCCCCCCCCCCCGCATTTTGGTTAATACTTTTTTAAAGGATTATCTAAAGATACTGAACTCCCAAATAACAGGAAGTAAGTATAGGAGCATAACACCCATATTCCCAAGAGTGGGATAGATTTTTTTTGTTCTTTCAATGGGTTATGGATAATGGTCATTATTTAGTATAACTGGCTACAAATTGTTATTGGTTATGGCTAGGAAAAAAGCTAAACTAGGGAGATTAGATTCCAGGTTCCTTTTGAAAAAAAAGGAGGGGATACGGATATGATAGTATATAAAAGTAGATTATTAAATTTACTTTTAAAAGCAATTACTATTTAAAATATTTTATATTAGGTTATATTTTTGTATATTGTATATATATTGTGCATATTGATACAAAGTTAAGATTAATTTTATAGCTCATCTAACTTTGTAATACATATTGCTAGTCCTTGAATGTTAGGACTAATATAATATAAAGAAATACAAATAAGTAGACATTGCAATCAAACCTATAGGCATTTTAGATATGTTTTCAAGGTTGTCAGAGATATATTTTAAATGGAGATGTCTTTCCCAAACATTTCAAAGATCTACAGATTCTTGCATTTAGGTTATTTTAATAACATAGGTTTTTCTTACTTGTATGACAATGAGACATCTGCTCCTAGCAGTACTACTCTACTTCAGAGAAGATATGGACTTCAAAAAAACTCTACATGGAGTTGACCTCTTAGTGGTAAAAGTTAGCTACTGGGCAAGAAAGCGCTTTTCTTTTGACTGCTGGCAGTATGATGTCAAAAATGAACAGGTATACAAAAAAAGAAATGCCAAACTTTGTCAGAACAATACCCTGCTTCAGAGAGAAGCCTGCCAGATATGCTAGGCAGGTAGGCAGAAGATAGATACTTCAGGGATGCAGAAGAACCTTGAGTGACTGTCCAGGTTACCAGCTGTTTCATTTTTTTCAGATGTTTTGAAAGTTGCTTGCTTTGTGTGTCGTATTTACTTAATTAATATTATTTTCTTTCTTGATCTCTGAGGAAATTGAAGGTGAGATAGTTATAGTTTTCTAGTAAAGTTTTAGGAAAAAAACCTACTTAGAGGTTAAAGTATATAAGTTTGAGAGACATCAAAAGATAGTTTTCAGTTAGTAATACAAGTTAGATAGTGAATTAGGTGCAATCCTTTGGACTCAGCAAAACAGAATAATGGAATATTAATTTGTCAAATGTTAATGGACTGACATTACTCACATAATTATTGCTTGTATATGTTGTATACAATTATTGTTTCTGTTGCATACGGTTTTTCATATGTTAGTTATATCCTTTTTTATTTTTTACACAAAGTATGAGGATATGTATTTTTATTATTTTTATTTTATTTTTATTTTATTATAAATATTTATGTACTTATTATATTTAATTTAATATTATTAGCCTGGAGTATCGGAGAACAGATTCTGCACAGTCAATCATGAGGGTCAAATAGTGCTGACTTACATGTTCTAGCACTCAGGATGACAAAATAGTGAACCATGGCTTTAATCCCATCACTCAGGAGCCAGAGATCTTTCTGTATTTTTGGGAGTTCAAGACCTAACAACCAAACAGTAGTAACTCACGCCTTTAATTCAAACTCTAGGATTATGATATTGAGTTGGGCCTGGTTGTAAAGCAACTGGGCAGGGAAGATATTTAAGGCAGAATGTGCAGAGATTCAGGCATTCTGTAGACAGGATCAGCTATGCTGAGATCCCTTGAAGATAGCATTTACCATGTTCAGCCTGAGAAGTTGGCTGGGTTTGAACTGACTGTGGTCTGTTTCTATCACTGATATTTCAACTTTTCCCCTTGGTTTTATTTATGTATTACATACTGTCCAGAATATGTGCAATAGTAGGCACAGGTGCTTATGGAATATTTTATCATGGAAGGGGCAGTGGAATGGTGAGATGGACTAGAGACTCTTGGGATAGATCAGAAAAGAAATAGGAGTGGAGAAATGGGAGGAGTAAGAGAAAACAAGAGGATGGAGAGGAAAAAACAAAATAAAGCTAATTTATCTTTTATATATTAGAAAGGTAGAAGGGGAAGCACAGGTAAAATAAGTTTAATGCAATGACAATAAACGATGTGGATGTCAGTGCCCTGGAACATATTTGAAAATATTTAGTAGTTGGAAAAGCATAGGATTATATATTCTATATACATTTATATTTTATGCGTATTTGAGAAAATTTTTACTTTTCACTATAATTAATAACTATGTCAACATTACTAATAACTTTAGATTAGAAAAGTCATTTAATGTTGTGCAGAGTTTTCTTAGTCTTTTTAAAATGGAACTTATAACATTTTTGGCTAATTTCAGTCATCAATTTGAGACCATGTTAAAAAGTTGTGACCTATATTTTAAATTTTCCCAGATGTCTGGGAATAATTAAATATTATTATGCCATTATTCTTGACTTCTGAGATTAAGTAGGGCATTTGAAAACTGATAGCTGGGGAGTCGAAGACTTTGCAATCAGTGCCATCAACAGTTTATATTTTAGCATGGGATTAATGATAGGAGCATTTTACTTCAGTAGATACTTCAAGTTTTGGAATAATATAAATAACTAATAAATAATAATTAGTTTAAAAGGAAAGATTTAGTTATGGCAAAGCAGAATATTTCCCAACTAAGTCAGCTCACTCAAACAATACTTTCTTGTTATTCTGGCATCAGAAATACCTAAATCTTATGCAACAAATCAATTCACTGACTCTGTGTTGAGAAGAACTGTGAAGTTACCTCATCAAGTGTACTGTTAGAAACAAGCACCCCCAGTTCCTCTGGGTAGTTTTTTTTTTTTAATGCTATAGGAGTATTCAGTATGTAAAGATACATCTTGACCCCTACATGTATCTGTGGTGGGATTCAGGTGTCAGATGATAAGATCCGAGGATGCTTATCCAGGGTCCTGGGCCCTGAAGGGGGAGTGGCCAACCCCATTGATAAGGGCTGCTGGGACCCTGGGAAGCCCCTTTTTCTAGTTCCTGACTGCTGGAGAGACAGGTTTGGATGTCATTCATCACTCAGATAATTCAGTCCCTGTTCACACACCACTATAAGCTGTTACCTGTATTGTGAGTGTTGGTTTATATTTTAATAAATATTAATCTTGGACTGGTGCATTTTAAGTGAAACTCTGCCTACATGTATCTTTGTTCCATTACCAAGGAACTAGTAACTCATGAAGAATGTTACTATTTTGGAGAAATGAAGAAGAGACTTCTAATAATGTACTATTGAGTTTCTATAGATAGCAACAACCCAAATAATTAACTGTCTAAAAAACTTACACTTAACTTGGAGAGAAAAAAAATCATAGATTGAAGGGGGAAAGGAGAGAGAGATCTTTCATTATGAGTGCCAAAAGAAATGGGTGGGAGGTCATGCAGGAAATCTATTCTGACTTGGGAAACTAAAATCTTGAGGATGGTTAGAGTAAGAAGAAAGAATCTTGGTATGAGGATTATTTTGAACTTAAAGCAGGTGAAAACAAAGACTCAAATGTCTGTTTTCTTCCTTTAATCTACTAGGGGTAAGGGAATTCCTAATCAATGAAAAGATATAAATCTCGTGCTTGTTAAATAGAGAGGACACCAAACTAGACCTCGTAACAAAATCTGAGAAAATCAGATATCATCACCATATTTTTACCTTTCCAAAAGTTGGAGTCTATCATACAAATTATATTTGGTATTATAATAAAAATATGAAGCCAGATATTGAGGAAAAGCTGAAATATCAGAGAGATAAAGAAAAAAAGCATGGCAACTTCTCACCAGGCCATCTCCTCAGGCCTAAATCCATGTATCCTCGGACCCAAAACACCTCTGAACTCAGTAGATAAGTGAAGTACCCTGGGAAGCTAAACTCCTCAATCCTCTGTCTTTGTCCAGCTATCCCACTTCCTGGTTCAACTTTCCTAGTGGTAGTACTAAAGATGTGTACCATCACTTCCTGGCTTTGTTAGGCCTTGAACTCACAGAGATCCAGAAGGATCTCTTACTTCCTTATCATGGGATTAAAGGCATGGATCACTACTACCAGAACTTCACAGCTGACTCTTTGGGTGCTCTCTCTTCTGATATTCCAGACTATTTTTATTAAATATACAATATATAACCAGAGCAGTTTTTAGGAATTTGAAGTGCCTTTACTTTGCATTTTCATTTTCTAAACATTTATTGTTCTCTGCTACGCTGCTAGGAAATTCAATGTTCTAAGTAATCTCTGAGTTACTCAGCACTTAGATCTCTGCTCTGCATGTAAGATATACAGACTTATATACAGACTTATAAGATATACAGATATATATAACTATTATATATACACTTGTGTATATATACATATATATGTATATATATAAAATCAAACACACAGAGATGCACACACGTATACACATCTCAAAGGACAGCCAAGAGCAGCAGCTACTCAGCTGGAAAATAGGACAATCTCATAAACTTGTAATTTAGATTTCAAAGGCTTGGGATAGTTTCAATTACATCTTAAAAAGCCCAAGTACAGTCACCCTACAGAATAATCTTGATAGCCACAGCCAGACATCTAGTGAATCCTGTGGTTGGCAGTGAGGCAATAAAGCGGAGTTGTTATGAGAGATGCCAGAAGCTCAATGCAGTGACAGGATCACTCAGTGTTTAGTAATTCACAGGTCACTTGTGCTATGTTCAGTGTTCCATATGGTTGGATTTGAACCTAAAGGGGAATGATACAATGAATGGTAAGATATCAAAAAGAAAACAAACATCTAATTTTCTTCTGTAAAATCTAATATTTCTCTTTAAAAACAGTGCTTATCTTGTGCTTTGCATTTGAAAAAAAAAAGAAAGAAAGAAACTCAGAACTGCTAGACCTACAATGTAGGAGGCCAAGAGACACTCAGTGGTGCAACATAAAATATATACCTGTAAAAACTGACTTGCAAGAAGGGCTGTTATTGTTCTTTAATCACTGTCAAGAATAAATTGAATAGGAATAGAAATGACTGCCTTCTATATTAGCGGCATATAAGTAAAGCTTGACTTTCTCTTTTTATGTCTGTTCTATTAGGAGGGAATGTTTCCAATTCCACTTACTTCCTTTTTATAGATACATCTTGTTTTAACTTGATTTCAGACTGAGATACTCCCCATCTTGTTCCTAACCTATGACACTCTCCCACACACCATATTTTATTTGTGTAATTAGAATTGCTTAGTCTGTCTGCCTTAAATGATTCTGTTAAATATAAAATTTCAAGATGCATATACAGTGTTGTGCACTCTGTGCCTTAGGGATGACTTTGCATACCAATGCATGCTTATGTGTCTGACCGGAAGTACACAAGTCATTTTTTCTTCCTTCTCTTCCCTCTGTATATTCCTTGAATTTTGTACTTCTCTCTCATTTACTGAAATCTTGCTATTAACATTTCATATTTTCCTCTTAATAAAAATGCAATAAAGTGTACTGTTCAAAGATTAGACAAATTGGCATTACAACTAGGACCAAATTAGTCAGAGTGACTTTCAAATACTAAGGAAATGCTTTAAAAAACAGCAATTACATTCTTTTGCTATTATAAGTGTTATCACAAAACTCATCCAATATCGTAAGTAATGAAGCTGAAGCTGTCTTTACAAGAAAAAATACGGCTGATACATGACCTTCTAACAGATTCTAAAGCCTCACTATGAGGCAATCTTGGTACTGACATTAAAAAAAAAAAAAAAAAAGCAAACAAACAAACAAACAAAAAAAAAAACCAGGCAGCTCAATAGAACAGATCAAATAACATAAAAACAAATCTGCATAGTTTCAGCTAGTTAATTTTTAACAAGGGAACCAAGAACATTCATTGAAATCACTTACACTAATGGTGCTAGGAAAGCTGAAATATGTATAAAGAAAACAAAAAGAACCACTGTCATTTATACATACAAACTCAGCTAAAAAGAAATCAGAGACCAATGTGAGACTTGGGATTCTAAGACTTCAGGGAAAAAATGCATAGGATAAACTTGTTAAAAATTTCTCAAGATGAAATATTTTCACATTGTCTTCCCAGAACATACAACATTACCGAAAGCTGGCCAATGATAAAATGTAGGATTAGTATGTATGTATGCCCCCCAAAAGACAGAATAGTGAGAATCTATAGAATATAGAAATTATCCATAAGTGTCTATACTACAAAGATTTAATTCACCAAACATTTACAGAATTTAACAGCAGAAAAACAAGTATTTACTGCAAAATGAACAGATGACTGCACTAGGAGGTTTTTCACGTATTTCTTTAGTTTTGAGTGCATGTGCCCACAGCACAGTGCATACAGGGGACCAGAATAATCTTTTAACAATAGACTCTCTCCTAGGACTAAAACTGAGGTTTTCAGACTTGGTAGCATTTATCTTTAATATTGAACTATCATACTAGCAAATTTACAAACAGCTGGTAAGAATATTTTAAAAAGTTTGGACCTCACTCATCATGATAAAATACAAATCAAAATCACTAGAAAATTTCATATTACATCATTTAGAATAGCTGTCATCAAAAATGACAAGTATAACAAATGTGGTGAGAAAAATGTTCAAACATTGTTGTTGAAAATGAAAATTATTACATTCATGCTGGGAAACTGAGTGGAGCTTCCTAAAACTGTTGTTGAAATATGATATGATTTAGAAAAGCTGCTGCTGCATATGCATCTGAAGAGAATGAATTCAGGTATCAATGAGACATCTATATTTTAATATTTATAGTAGCTAAGATGTGGAGGCAACCTAGGTTCCTATTAATGAAATAGTAAAGAAACTATTATAAAATTATATATGCATAACATTATATATATATAATTCAAATATTATTCAGCCCACGAAAATAGTGCAAATCTGTGATTTGTAGTAACATATATTTATACCGTTTATTAAACAAGACAGGCACAAAACCTTAATGTCACATTTTCTTACTTCTCTGTAGAAGCTAATAGTGGCCACAAGGAATTAGATAACAAAGGATCAACAGCTACAAATCATGGCAGAGAAGGGGTAGACAGTAGTAAATATATTCAAGGAGGATGGGGCAACGATGACCAACTCCTAATGGTCTACTCTAAATTGTAACAGTTTAAAATAGATAATGGGATTTTTTTTTAATGTTCCAAAGCCAAAAGCTTAATGTGTCTGAGATGATACTGATACCATTTCTTATATTTCCCGCAATGCACCATACACCAAAGGTTTCTACATACTAATTACAATAGTATCTTAGCTTTCTTTAAAAACAAGACAAAACTGGCAAAAAAAGAGAAACTTTTCAAAATAGTGCTAAAGCACAACCCCCCTTTTTATTTGCATTACAATGAAGTAAGGCACAAAACCATTTCGAAATCAGAGAAAACAGATACCCATCATTAATTAAGGAATATTGTGTATCTCTCATCTTAAATTTAAAAGAAAATGATATTTAGGCTAGGTCCCCAAGAGACTCAGGATAGACCCTGAGGACCATAGCTGAGGCTGGTCCACCATTTCATTACCAGTCCCAGGTAGACCATCAGATTTATCCCATAGGCCTAGTGAAATGGCAGTTTCATCAATGTGACGTGAGATATTGTTTTATATGAGGAGTCCTAAATTTTGATATATGCATCCAAAGGTCTGTAAAACTTCAATATAATGATAACATTCTTTGAGAAGAATGTTCCCTGTCCAGTGCTTAATCTGGGTGAGCATCTGTATTGCAACATACATACAGTATTTGAAAAATATTTACCAAAAATTAAAACCAGAAACAGAAAAAAGGGGAGAAGTAAATTTCTATAAATAAAACTAAAATCCTATGATGTGGGAATGTCTTGTATGGTTTGAAATAAAGAAACTGTTTTGGCTTATTTGCAGGCACTATAGGTGGAGAAATCAGAACATAGGAGAAGGAGGGTAGGAGAAGGAAGGTGGAATCAGGAGAGACATGATCCAGCCACCCAGGAATCAACATGCAATGAAATAGGTAAGCCACAGACCATGACAGATTAATGGAAATGAGTTGATTTAAGATGAAAAGCTAGCTACCTATATTCCTGAGTCATAGGCCAAATAGCATGAAATTAATATAAGCATATATATGTTTGTTTGGGACTTTGGGATTGCTGGTTCAGATAAGCAGAGGCAGGCAGATCTGAACCATAGAGCAAGGACAGGCCAGAAACCTCTTTCTACAATCCTGTGGGGATGTTTCAAATTTAATAAAAACAGTCTGAGCTATCAGCGGGATCTACCCACAGTCAGTCTAGGAGGATCAGACAGTGGTAACTCACACCTTTAATCCCAGCACAGGGAATATCCCTGGAAGTGGTGACCTACGCCCTTAATACCATCAAATCTGAGTTTGAGGTCATTTTAGTTTACAGAAGGAGTTCCAGGCTCCCAGGCAGGCAGTGGTGATGCCACACCTTTCCTGAGCAGAAAAAATATTTAAGGCAGGCATAGAAAGACAGAGCAAGCAGAAGAAGCCTGGAGGAGTGAGGCTGAGGAAGCTGAAAGACAGCTGGGTGAGGAAAATGCATTACTTATTATCTCTAAAGGGACTTTACAAAGAGTATCCACTGACTTTCTTTACAACAGTTCAATGTATTTTTCACATACAAAAATATAGAGGTATCTGAAGCACCAACTAGCAAGCCATCTTTCCTGTATACTCTGTTAGAGAGAAAGTTGCTTGAAAGCACCAAAATTTAGGATACTTCATTGTCAGAATTTTAGAGTCCTAAACATTTTCTAAGCTAGTATTAAAAGGTGGTCCTCAGAGAAGGAAATAAAGGCCATTTGTGGTAAGAAGTTTCTGGTCCGGCTTAGTCTTGCAGTCCTAATGAATATCTCATGCCTCTGCCTTGGCCTTGCCCTACGCTTAGATCAGCAGCCCCACTTGATCCTAGTCACACAAAGGCTTATATTAATTACATGTTGTTTGGTCTCTGGCTCACGTTCATTGCTAGTTAGCTCTCCCATCTTAACCCATTTCTATTAATCTATGTCTTACCAGGTGGTTAGTAGCTTACCTGAGTTCCTTTATCTCTTGCTATCTTGGCAGCAGTTGACAGATCTCCCTCTGACTTTGCCCTCCTTCCCTTTTATCTATGTTTGGATTTCCTGCCTGCTTCTAAGATGCTTTGCTATAGGCCAAAACAGTTCCTTTAAATCCAATAATTCACAGTGTACAGAAAGACATCCCAAATCAGTTCTTTTGTTAGAAAAATCATGCATGATATATTTCTTGCTTAGAATAATAATGTAGGTTTATATGTCTAAACTCTGAGAGATTCTATAGCAAAAAATGTATTTTATTTTGGTGACAGTGATACAGTAAATTACTGAAGTTTAGCTGATGGCTAATTTAATGCCATGTCTTCCTCTCACTTAGGTATGCATTTAGCTTGTCATCCTTAATTTTTGTTTCTTGATCTGAAGCATAAGAAAGGTCAGCTTCCTTTGTATTTGTGAGACTGCATTATTACAGGAAGTATGCTCATGTCTTTAAAGGGAAAAAACGTTTGAAATAAACATTCCTGAGGAAGTTTCCCTGGCTTTGAGCATGATCTACAGTCAATGAGCTCAGGATCTGATAGGCCTGTCTTTCTCCTTGACCTTACCACCATACATAGACCAAAAAGAAAGAGAGAGAGAGAGAGAGAGAGAGAGAGAGAGAGAGAGAGAGAGAGAGAGAGAGAGAGAGAGAGAGAGAGAGAGAGAGAGAGAAGAAAGAAAGAAAGAAAGAAAGAAAGAAAGAAAGAAAGAAAGAAGGAAAGAAAGAAAGAAAGAAAGAAAGAAAGAAAGAAAGAAAAGTCAAAGATAGTGGTTCCGTTAAGGAAGATCTCAGAGTTTTAAGCATTAGAAACATTATAAATCTTGCGGTGCAGACTAGACACAGAAGCAGCCATGGAGTAGCATGTAGAATGGCCAGAAGACAGTAGATTACCCTCAGCAGTACTATGAATGCCACTTCTGCTCCTGTGCAGTTTGAACTTGCAAGAACATTGAACAAAGAGCCTTGGAATGACCCATAGTAACTTGTCTGCTAAGCTAGCAAACCAGGAAGTTCCAAATTGCATTTGATCTTAAAAAAAAAAAAAAATATTTGCCCTGTATGTTGTATCCTGTATACTGTGTCTAGGAAATAAGGTTCAAACCTGCTCCTTTTAGTGTCTATTATTTTACCTGACATTTCTTTTTATTTATTATCAGTTAATTCTTTTATCAACTCAATAATACTGAAAAAATAACTATCCCATGCAACAACTGTTTTTTTGAAACACATTTGGGGATTGCAACTCTGTAGAATCCATGTAAGGTGTTTTCTCAGGTAAAAATTGCCACTTTGAAGCTGTTAACACTATCACCAGTCAAAAAGTAAGTTCTCATAATCCAATCAAAGGAGCAAAACAAGACATGGCTCAGTGCTAATTCTGTGACACCATTTATTTTCTGAATAGTGTATACTCCAGAAAACCTTTAGTAGTTACAAGGATCTGAAGTCTATAAAAGCTGCTTCCTATACAACCTTTCTGACCTTTTGCCATTGTTCTGTATTCATCAAATGACACCCTTTGAAGTGGTTTGCCATTAAATAATAAAGCTTTGGATAGGTAGCAGGTTTAAGGCTAAAATATGTGACAGTAACAGCTTAACTGGGCTCCTGGGAGCTCATAGACTCTGGACCTACAGCTAGGGAGCCTGCATGGCCCTCTGCATGTGTGTAACAGTATAATAGCTTGGTCTGTTTGTGTTACCCCTGCCAATGGCATGAGGACTGTCCTTGGCACTTAAGCTGTCTTTTGTAAACCTCTTCTCTATGTTGGGTTGTCTCACCCAGCCTTGATGCAGAAAGAGGAGCTTGGTCCTGCCTCAACTTGTGTGAGCTGCTTTGCTGACACCCATGAGAGGCCTGCCACTATCAGAAAGGAGACAGAGGAAGAGAAGAAGTGGATTAGGGAGGTGAACAAAAGGCAGTGGGAGACCAGAGGAGAGGAGGGAGTGGAAACTGTAACTAGGATGGAAAATAATGGGAAAATTAATAAAGATAAAATACAACATAGATATCTGTTTAAAATGTTATGTGCTAGGACACATCAGTTATAATATGCCCAGATTTACAGTTAGCAATATGGAGCCTTCAGTTAAATTATGCTCCTGCAGATTTTGTTTGTTTTGTTTTCGGCTACCTTATCAATGGGCTGGGGCTGTAGCTTAGTTGGTAATGCTTGTCTAGTATGTACAAAGCATTAGGTTCAATCCCAAATCCCACGTAAACTATAAATAATGTTACATTTCTAAAATCTCCCATTTAACTGGTAAAGACAGCAATATCTGAAGTTAAAAATCGGCCTTAACTACGTAGCCAGTTTAAGGTCAGCCTGGATGTTATTTAGATATCTCTTCTGAGGTGATACCTACCATCTTGGAGGAAAGGATGTAAATTAAAGATGCAGGCTTTTAAAAGATGGAGAAACAACAGGATATTTTAAGGGAGGAAAATCATTCCATTCCTCAGAAAAGCTCCTTAGATAAGAAAATCAGTGATTCAATTGCTTTAGAAAGTCCCTGAAACTGGCCAAATCACTGTCTTTTCTTCATATATTAATTTAAAGGGGTATTGAGAGACAATCTCAGATAAGTTGAGCATCCTGGAACATGCATAGATCAGCCAAGCTACCTTCTGGGAAACTACCAGATAGACAGTCTTCATTCTTGTGAAAAGCTTTAAGTTGTGCAGTATGCTCTCAGTTTTCAACTTCTGTGAGCTGGTCAACTTCTGAGTGTAGGGGGAACTCTTAGTGATACAGCTTGTTTTTTGGTGATACATCTGTCTTTGAACCATTTCTGCTCTTGTAACACTTCACTCATATTTCTGTAAGGAATTTCAGTAAAACATATTGGTTTAATAAATTGGACTTTAGTACTATCTATATCTTGGGTTGCCTTTGGTTTCCTCCTTGGAATGAGTAGCCATTTCTTCATGTTTCTTAATGACCAGTATTATCCAAGACTGCAAGACATAAAACTCTGTCAAAAAATATAAAAATAAAACAGTGTATACATTCTTTAAAATAAAATAAAACTATCTAAACATACCTGAAGATTTAGTCTACTATTGCTGAAACAGCTATAAATCTAAATATAATTTTAGAATGCATACATGAATAAAATCTTTATTTAACATAAAAAGCAAAAATATTCATTTTTGAATGCATGTAAATAAGTAGATCTTGCTGTGAGGAATATTTAAAGTTAAGTCAGTTGATATTAAATCAAAGTCTGGAAAGTCTTTGAAATTTTGTAAAATCTGACATCAATTTAAATTTTACTTTAAGTAAGGAGTGAGACTCTGAAAGCTCTCTGACACCTGATTGTCTGCTTGTTGCTTTCACCAACATTTCTAATCTTATCTAATGCCACTTTCCAACAACGAAAATATCTCGGTCTCTACTGAGCTATGAAATATTCAAAAATATAGTTGTAAAAAATTACACAAGCATTAGGAATAGAGCTCAGTAAGGGCCACTGATGCAGAAAGTTCATAGGTTCATTTCTCAGTTTAATTCTAAAAGGAACTAATTATAAATGACCTTTTATCTTTCTTTTTCTTTTCTTTTGTATTAATTCAAAAAATTTCCGATTTTAATATATTTTGTTCATATTCTTCTCCTCTTCTAGAACCCCTCTTCCTTCATATTCACCTAATATTATTTTTCTCTCAAAATACAAAAACCCAATTCAAAATCAAAACCAAAAATAAAACAAATAATAATAAAGAAGGAATAATAAAACAACAAAACAAAATAAAGAACACAAACTGTAACCAGATAAAAGCACTCATTATATTGCTACTATATGTTGGTCAACTACTCTTTACATCAACCCTGTAATTGAGGGGTTGATCTACCCAGTGTCACTCTATTGGAGAAAATTGTTTTTCTCTCTTAGTAGGTAACAGTTCAGTTGTTAATGTTTACTCTAGTGGTTATATTTTCATTCACTCATTCACTTGTCTGTTAAAAATAAATTTATTACACGGAAGTTGGACAAGACAACCTGAGATGAGGAAAGAGCCTAAGAGAAGGTAAAAGTGTCAAAGACCCATTCATTCACTCTCGGAGAAATTCCAAAATAACCACTAAAATGGAAGACACACACACACACACACACACACACACACACACACACACACACACACACACACACACACGCGCGCGCGCGCACAAAGGATCTGATGAAGACCTGCACATTCCCTTTGTGTACTGCTTCAGTCTCTATGAGTACATATGAACTTTTTTCCAAGTTGATTTATGGTTTTTTTTTGTTTTTTTTGTTTTTTTTTTTGTTTTTTTCTCGGTGTCCTCTACCTCCTCTGTCTGTTACACTCTTTCAGCTTTAATGTGGGGTTCACTGAGTTCTGGGGGGCAGGGAAGAGAAATTTGCTGGAGACACTGCATTTAAGTGTGAGTGTTTAAAGCTCTCATCTATATATGTATGAATCTGTATCTATATCAATATAGATTTATATCTGTTTCTGGAGGATTCTTCTCTGCTGATAGTCATTTTGTCACTACACTTTTTAGATTAGTGTTATTTACTTTTTCCTTAGGTCCCTGACAATATGGTATTAGGTCCTTGTTAAGCCAAGCAGTGTTGGCTATGATTACCATTTTCTGAAGTGAGCTTTAAGTCAAAACAGTTATCAGCTTTCTGTCCCCATTGTCGGCGCATATCTTGCAGGTAGTACAACATTATAGATTAATGGTTTGAGGCTGGCTTGGTGTATGTTTCCATTTTAAGAACATGCAGAATACATACCTTTACCAGTACTATAACTTTGGGGGCAAGACTTTAGGTAGGTAGTGGCATGACATTTCTATTCTTCTTATTTATTTATTTATTTTTGCAAGACAGCTTTTATTTCAGGAGTCATGAACCATTCCCCATCCCCAGCATTAAGAACCCAAGGATGGACATTAGAAACAGCAACTTTAAATGCAGCCCAGAGAATTTCGTTAAAATGATCTACAGGAGAAGGCAAACAATGGTTTGGGCACTGGTTTGGGCAAACACTGGGAGGCAGGGAGGAGGCTGTTGAGAGTATGCCCTTGTCCATGCTGCTTGCTTGTGTTTGAAGCCTGCTGAGCAGAGTTCCTCAGGGCTCCTGCTGAGAGTCCACGGACACTCCTGGTTTGCAGTCATTGCTTTCCAACCTCATGCAATAAGTTTCTTTGTAATCAGAAAGTTACCCTATGGTTTCAATGCCAGTTTTTTTAGTTAATCTTTGGAGCTGTGTAATTTAAGCTTTGGGCATTACTCTAGATTCTGTTCTCCATTTGTGAAATGGTTGTGTGGGTATGCGTATGTCTGAAGCCATTACCACAAGTGGATATCCAGCATAGAGTATAAAGATGGAGAAAGATGGCCTTTATTCTTTTAACTTGACTACAATGTGCAGGCACAAATCTTTGAAGAGGCCTTACCTGTGAACTAGATAAGCTGTAGGAGTGTTGGCCACAAGTTGAGAAACTAACAGATTTTTGGCAGTGAATTTTAAAGGCCCAAAGGCATCATGGCAGAACACCCAAGTCTCAGGTGAGATTTTGCTGTGACTTCTGTGCAGTCTGAAAAAAAATGAGTCCTGATTCCAAGCTCAGGAGAGACTCACTGAGTGTCTGTTATGTTCTGGAACTTAAGACTACATCCAAGTAAGAGATAGTTCCTATTGTATGTGTATTAATGTAAGGTAAACCCTTACTTTGTTGGATTAAATAGGCCACCACATGTAACTGAGTAGTTGCAGCTCTATGCTTGGGTGTGTGGAATGTGCATTTCTGTCATAGATTCATTTTTGACTCTGTCATGGGTTCATAAAGCAAGAATTCAATCATATTTAAATAGACAAGTTAAATGTCTGATTTTGTTTAAATCTGTCCTTTGATGGCCTTTCCTTATTTACAGTACAGTAATCTAACTTGGCACAAAAACAGACTTATGGATCAATAAAATCAAATCTAAGACCCCAACATTAACGCACACACTTATGAACACCTGATTTTTGACAAAGAGACCAAAAATATTCAATGGACATCTCTATTCTTAATTAGTTGTGTAGGTGTTGTCTGCAGCAAATGAGGCCTTGCTGTAATTTTGTTGAGAGCAACCCATACTCTTGGTAACAGAATGAGTTGTTTGAGGATTCCTGGGGGTTCCCTTTGGCCAACAACTCATTTTGATGTAACCTAATCCTGGTAATGAATTCACTTGTGACAAGAGATGGCCAGTTGGGTCTCTGTCTCCCCCATTATTTGGTAATTTTATTTTGATTGTTTATATATATTATATATGTGGATAGAGGTATATAATATATATTCTAGGGAGTTTCTACTGTAGTATTTCTTCATACTACCCCTCAGATGTCTCATTCTTTTTCTGTCTGTCCCAGTATTCCAAGTGATGTTTTAGTGAGCGCTAGACCCTGTACCAGGATTTCAAAGCATTCTCCAGGTTCAGAATATAGAAATAATGTCTATAACTTTCAAGACTTGCTCATGATGAGCATAAAGATAGCCACTGAATTAGAAACTAGGTTTAACGATGTGTTCCTATAGGGGCCACTTGCATTTCTTAGTTCCATGCTCCTTCCTGGTCCAGCCTTTTACATGTTGCCTCACCCAGGCACTCTTCACCCAGGCACTCTTCTCCTCCGCTCTTATATATTTAAGGACTTGGTGTACATTGAATCTAGTCAGATACTCCAGGCAAATCTGTCAGTTCACTGGCAACCTGATGTAGGAATATCTTTTTGTATGCCATGAATATCAGTCTTTAAACAGCAACTTGAATTCCATTTTCTATATTTATGTTTCTCTTTCTATGGTATGTTGTCATAAGAGACATGATAAGAGGTTCCTGTCCCTGCTTCCTACTATAGAGGTCCTAAAATGCTTCTTAGAAAGGACATTTCAGTTGTTTTGTGGCTGAATATAGACTGTTGACTTAGGGAAAGGACCCTAAATAGCTTATGATGAAGCTCAAAATCGCAAATATTTAGAGAGTGAGGGCTTTCATCCCAATGTAGCATGCTTCAGGAGAAAGGAGACACCTGAAGTCCTATAATCATATTCTCCTCCATATATTCTCTCTTTTCCCTCCTAATTCTATAGATTCACGTTCTCTTTATTTCTGGTCTCTCTTTTCTTTAATCAGGGTGATTATTGTTATGAAGCACAATGAACAAATGCACCTCACAGAAGAATGGGTTTATTTGATTTTTGTTTCCACGTCATGTTTATCATTAAAGGAGAAAATTGAAGAAACTCAAATGGGACTGGAAGATGGGAGCAGGAATTGATGCAAAGGGGATGAACATTATCCTTACCGGCTGTCTCCATAAAGCTTGCTAAGTCTGCTTTCTCTCGTATTCCAGAACTCCCACCCCAAGGGTAGCCCTACCTACATGGATTGGTCCTTCTTCATTAATCACTAATTAAGAAAATGCTCTATAGGCTTGTCTACCGCCTTATCTTACGGAGGTATTTTCTTTGTTGAAGTTACTTCTTTCCTATAACTACAGCTCATATCAAGTTGACATAAAATTGGACAGCAAGCCTTTTACCTTTTAATTTTTTGTCTTTATTTTGTTTATTCTTTTAGCAAAACATGTTTGATTATAGATAATTACAAAAGCATGGATGAGGTGTAATTTACATGAGCATAAACTTACCACTGGCAGTAAATCTGAGCAGAATATCTCTACATATCCAAGAATGCTATAGGTAACTACTTACAGGTTCTCAGAAATGGATAGGATGCCACATGTTCCTCTCCCCTCCATGGAAAGATGCAGATTTTTCTAAAGTAACCATAGCTACTGAGGATGCAGCAATGCAATGATAAGGTCTTGTGTGAAAGATGCTCCTATGCAATACCTAAACCTTTGTCTTGTTATATTCTTTTTGACCTTTTGTTTATAAACCTCATTAGAAAAGATGTAGTGGTCCTATTTAGGGTGGGACATTTACCAAGTTACAGTCTTACATGAGTAAATATATTCTCACTATTCTGTTTGTCTTCCTGACTAAAATAGAAACTTTGACAAAGGCTTGGTGAAAAGCCTTCAATAAAAACATTACTCCATAGCTTAATCTCTCTCTGTCTCTATCTCTCTCATGCTTTCTCTCTTTCCTCCTTTTTCACCCTTATAGTATTTGAATTGAAAAAGGTGAACTAAAATATTTCTAATATGAGTTTCTGTTCCCTAGACATTTTATTATAAAAAAATAAAACAAATTGTTAAAGAAAGAAATAGATGAAAAAAGCTAAATTAATCCACCCATGAGATTGCTCTTTTTATCTTAGATAGATTGACCATTAAGGTTTTGATTTTCAGATAGAATTTACTGTCTTGGGATGCTCATATTTAAAAATGGGTGCCCTCTATTATATTGAGGTCACTTAATTAACTTAAAAGAGCAAACAGAGTGTCCAAATCTTCTGCACTTCTTTCTTGGTTCTTTCTTTTATTTGTGTTAAAATACTTCACTCAAAGAAGTAGAAAATTATTTTGTAGTGTTTATGTATCTGATTTACAGCATATAAAAAGATGTTGACTTTATGTATTTATTTTAATGTAGGTATCAACATATGGCAATTTTTCCAGAAGAATACTGTAAAAGTTCTATGTAGTATACCAAGTTGTGTCTTTGAAAATAACTTTTTAAATCGCATACTAATGAGAAAGTTTCTGTGTTTTGTACTATCTCCTTTCTATTTCCAAATTAATTTTTTATCATGCTGACATGTCAAGTAATCTGCTTATTAGTTGTCCCTGTGATTTTCAACAATATCACAATAATTTTTTGAGTTTTCTTTTAGATAAGTGTTGTTATGATTTGAATAAAAAATGTATTTCATAAGATTCTTTGTACACTTGGCTCCCAGATGGTGACATTGTTTGATAATGTTTTAACTTTCTTGATATGGGAACCAATTGGAAGACAGAAGATATAAGTAGAGGCAAGAAGTAAAGTTTATAGATTAGCTTTACCTCCAATTTTATCAGTAATATTTTTGACCCAAAATCAGTGGCAAGATCCATTTTTGCCACCTTATCTTTTTTCTGCCAAACATTTGGTTACAATGATTGTAAAAGTTACTAAAACAAATGGTTTTCTGAAGGACAGAAAATAATGCATTTCTATTGTGTTATTAAGAACTATAGTTATCTTTTGGTATTTACAGAGCTGGATATTGGTTTTAGGATCCTATGATTGCAGCAACTATGGGTGCTTAATTTATAGGAAGTGTTATTTGCATATGTAGTGCACACATATCCTCACATATACTTTAAATCATTTAAATAATACTTACAATACCTAATACAATGTATAAAGAAACTTATTATAATGCATTGCTTATGAGAAAATGAAAAATTTCAAGATATATATATATATATATATATTTTTTTTTTTTTCTAAATTCAATTTGACATATGTTTGAATTGATCCATGGATATGTTTCAGCCTAAAGAGTTTGCTGGGTGAGAATTGGCTGAGGTTTGTTCTGTGTCTCTCTGATATTTCAGGATCTAGGTTTTATTATATTAATAAATAGAACTTGCACAATGCATGAAAATGAAATTTTTGTGTGTGGAATGATTTTTATATGATATTTGATCATTTGTGAAACATGGATAACTGAGGATGTAGAATCTCTGATTCATCTACAAATGCTTCTTTCTCCTTTTTTTTTTTAATTCACAGAACCATAGATCGAACCAAAAATCTTTCATATAATGAGCAAGTTCTCTATTGGTGAACCTCAACCCTTTAAACATTTATTTCACACATATAAGCATACTGTCAATCATTGTGATTCTTCTGTGAACAAGACAGAGACAATCATTTTCACATGAAGATACCATTCTGAGGTCTAGCCACATACCATCTTATACTATCATTTGGACATGACAGACACATGGGCATCTTACTAACTAGCATTTTAAAGTATGATAACATGGAAGTAACGAATATTCATAGATCTTAGGATATGTTTAGCTTATTTGAAAAAGTGATCACAATGTTAAAAGCCACTAGCAGTCAAAATTGAAGATCGAATCAGGGAAGTATATGTGGATAGAAGATGGTGAGGAGACAGACTTGGGAAGACTGACTTTTGAGCTACAGATAGTAGAAAAGGAGGAAAACGCATGAAAGCAGCAAAGTTGAGCAAGTTAGAAGCTGGGAGTGTGTGTGTCTTCCTGACTTACATCTTGATCTTAATTTAAGAGGGTAACCTGGTGGGCATTCTTCCATGGTAATGATTTCAAATTCTAATAAAATAATAAATCAGTGGAAGGTGACCTGCTGTGTTTATCTGTGGCTCAATAGGAACAAACTAGAGAAGGTCATGCACCAATTTTGGTGAAGGGGAAAAGGACAATCTGAGTGCTTATGATGGAGTCTTGATAATGTAGAAACAAATCAGTCAAAAATTGTAAGTGAGAATCACCCATGGATTATAACTCAGAATGCAAGGATTGAACCCAGGGAGCTATTCTGGGACCTTTAAGACAATGGAAATTAGAGTTCTATAATCAAGTTTGGACATGGTTTGTGCTTGTGTCAGTATTTAATACATAATGTTGTTTAAGATGAAATGTAAGATTCACCTTAAAATTATCAAGGAGAACTTTCTGGATAAAATATACAAAACAAAAAAATATTTTTTTTCACTGAACAGCACAAATAATTTTCTATTATTGAGTATGGATAAGAAATAGCATTGACTGATAATGAATGTTTGCAAATATATGTGTGGGAAAAAACTCTAACTTAAAATAAAAGAAGTTAGGACCACAAAATAGCTCACTGACTGCAGAAAAGTTAATTAAGAATTAGAACTCACATTTTATTGCTTAAACAATTTTATTTGTAGGTAATTCTGCATAGTAATGTAATTTGTCCTGACATTCTAAAATACAACCAGTTTGAGAAGAAATGAATAGTGAACATTTTCTCCATCTTGGGAGCTATCTTTCTGTCAGATTGTGTTGTAGGGATTATTATAATTTTTTACATTGCTAAGCATTAGGTCAATTGAAGGAGGAAGTTTCCCACCACAGTCAATTTTTAAAATATTCATTAACATGTTATCTTATGCTATATTTTATTCATACTTTTTATTAATCAATCTACATTTTTAATTTGATAGTTATGCAGTTTAACAAAAACTTAGATGTTATATTATAGTCTAATAATTAGAAGAAAACATTCAATTAATCCTTTAAGCAGAGTTTTAGAATTGCTTACACATTTCAAGCATTGTTCTAGGTGATGAGAATATAAAAACAAAACATAAATGTGTGCATTAGAGCACACCTGTAATTCCTATACTCTGGAGGCTAATATAAGAGTATTCATAACCAACTTGAGCTACACAGTGATGGCAAAGCCAGTTTATAATACAGATGACCTATCTCCACCAGAAAAAAACAAACAAAAAAATTAAAAACTGTGATTACATGGAATTGTATGGTAGCTTGGAAGATGTACTCCATAAACAGTTTTTTTTTTGAACTGGTAAATTTTCACCTAGAATAAAGCAAGGATCATTACAGTAATTGATACTCTGTTGAAGAATATTTTTATATTAGTCAGTCATGCCCATTACTGAAAAACTCCCTTGCAATGTTAGACTTCAGTTACTCAGACATTATATTAGCAAGGGAGGAAGCCATGGTATCTCTTGAGGAAGTGTTACTGTGCACCAGGGAAGCCAGTGTGAGCAATATGAGATCACAGCTGAGAAGAAATGGACCATGTGACACAGCCCACAGACAGTCACTACATTTTAATTGTAAACCCTCCATGCCTAGAATATTTTGAGGAAATATATATATATTTACACCATATTTTAAAGTTATAAAACAACTTTATTATGACCTAAATATTTTTGAACATGTTTGACTCTGAATTTTAAGTGAAGTTTATATGAAAAATAATTATCAATAAAAATTCATAGATCATAATGTTGTTCCTTAATCAGTTTTTACAAAGTACATGCCACTGTCACCAAATCAAGATGCAGAAGAGATGAAAATATTGACACAGAGATTCCCATATGCTTCTCCTTATAATATGTGTCTTTTTTGTCCTGCAATTGACACATATTATATTGTCTGTGCTGAAGATTAATTGTGCTTTTTGTGTATTCATCAACAGTGGCATTTTATAGAATGTATTCTTTCATGTCATATTTTGCCCAATATCTTGTTAGTACAACTTATTCTTGAGTTTTTTCAAGTCATTATTCTAAAATGACGACCAGAAATATTGTATATCATGAATCCCCTTTCCCTTCTGCTCTTCTTGGCTCTTTAAGGTATTTATTAATCTTTGGAATTAACAATACTATGATGATCAAGGTACATGACCTCTGACTCATACCAAAGTGACGTTATAGGGTGTACCTTCACCTTCACTATGTACAATGCCATGCTTTCTAGCAGTTTTCCAAATGTATGTTCCTGCCAGGTTCATTTTCAAAGAAACTTGCTACCAAGTATTTTGTCAACATATAGTTGGAAAAAGAAATACTATAGCTATAGAAAGAGTTTCTTTTGTTGGCTTGCTTTTCTGGTTGCACAGTCATTTTTTGTACTATATCTTGATGTGCTCTTTAACATGACCATCACTCCTATTAGAGAATACCCAATGACTTTGTGTAAATTGAGTTACATCTTTAACAATTAAGTTTTCAAATACAGACATAATGTGTGGTATCAGGAGTTGAGATTTCACATATGAGTTGTCAGTGTAGATAATTTAGTCCATACCAGTTTTATTTATTTATTGTTTTAATTTTAGCCATTGTCTCTATAAAGAAGAGCACATCAATTGTTTATCCAGTAGAAAATGGTTAGCCCTAAAATCATATATACAAGTCATATCATTCAGACTGATCAGGTAATGTTTTAAGAATATATAATATATAAATGTATGCGTATAAAAATGATTAATGATGAAAGCAGCCATTAATTTTAAGTAAGTAAAGAGGAGTATATGGGATAGTTCAGAGAGAAGAAATAGAAGGTAGAATGATGTAATATAATCTCAAAACATAAAAGAGGCATACAATATTTAGTCATCTGATGATGATTCTCACATGTTTTTTTCTGATAGACAGTTACCTGATGACCAGTGGTATGACTATCTGTTATGTATTCAGAACTTCTTTAATTTGTCTTTTTTTTTTGCTTAGATAACATATTTCCTGCTATTTCAAAAGATAAGAAAGTATTTATATAAGTTTATATAAATTTTCACTGTTTTGGATTTTACTTAAAATCATAATTCTTAGCACCATTGTTAAGACTATAACTTTCTCACTAAAATTTAATAATTGTTTGACAAATTTAGTGATTGTATAAGGGAGAATCTCCTAATATCTTTTGTTTCACTGTCATTTTTATCTAATCCCTCCAATCTTGTATTTAATTATACATTTATTAATTATTTACAGTTATTTTATTTGATTTTTCCCTTACCTACAACTGCTCCCTCTCCTGCCTCTTCTTCCTGTCTTCCTCCAGCTCCCCAGCCCCCATTGTTCAAGGTCCAGAGAAGGAAAGGAATCCCAAGTTGAGTCAATCTGGTTTGATATATACAGTTGAATTAGGACTGAGTCTCCCCCTCCCTCCAAGCATCAAGGCTGAGAAAATTGTTTTCCTTCTATGCATGAGCTTTGAGAAGCCAGTTCATGAACCCAGACTCTGATCTGAGTACAATAGGCTCTAGAAACTGCCCAAGCCTTTTTTTGAAAAAAATTTTTAACTAAATTTAATGTTATCATAATAATCTTATTGATAAAATCAAGACAACTTTCATTCACACCTCATTTTGTATGAGGTACAAAATAGAGTACTGAGTTAACAACACATTTTGCACTGAACTAAAAAAATTAAAATTCTTATGCAGTTTACAGCTATCTATTTATATGTATATTTATAAGTCTGCAGCTTGAGTTTATCATTAGATTACTACAGAAAAGTAAATAAGTATCATTTTTTTTTCATTTTTGTAGTCAAAGAAGCCAAAGCTAATTGACTCACCTAATGTGAGACTAATCATTACTCAAAATTAGAATTCACACTCCCAATCTTCTCATTCTGTGGTTTAACAAGCAAGGCAAAATTCCATTTTAGGCCATTAGTCTTTCTTAAGAAAATAGAAAGCTATGTTCTTGGGATCAAACAGTATACTCCCTTTAACTCCTTACTTACAGCCAATAAAACACTGACTCTCTTTACTAAGTGACTGCTCTCTGAAGAGCTGTATATGTCTCATCATATGACTTATTTAGTTATATCTCAGTAATTTAAGGTAATTGAATCAAATAACAGCATGGCAGAGAGTCTGAATTTAGGAAATTTCAGTCTCTGCCTTTTCTGCCTCTTTTCAATTACCCAGTTACACTAATCAGCTTTCCTGTCCAAAATGACATCTGCATCTTTTGGCACATTTACCACACTCATAGGATTTAGTCTGATGCTCATTTTCGTTTTTATCCTTGCTTTAAAAGTAGTCATAACCTTGGTTTAAAATCCTCTGGATGTGAAACGTGTCTTCTCCCAGTTCTATTCTATACTAGCATCTGCTTCATTCCAAACCTTTTCTCCTAAAATGAATTTTATATTGCCTGTGTCTATTTGGCTTTTCTTTCTTAACATTTGTGTGTTTCTCCATGTTAATCAGCAATTGCTTAGCTATTCTCACTTGTTTATATTTTTGTTAGACATCATGTAGGAAGGATTGATAATTAGGGACAAAGCCTGTGTCTATCCAGAAGTTGTTGCTTATCTTACAATCTGGCAGTCAGTATGTTTGCATTTAAATATTAGTTGTGGATTTTGAGGCATATCAATGCACATATGCACACACATACATACATATACTCATATGAAGAGTTTCAATTCAATGCTTGAACATTGTACAAATAAGAAATGCTTTCATTTCCTTGCAGTGAAGATTATCCACCACATTATTTCTAACTCTGCTGCATCTTACATACAGCAGATCCACGAATCAGGTGCCATATGAACTTATTGTATACATGATTTAAAATTCTAAAAAATTCTAACTAACATAACTACAAGTTTGGTTATCATAGGTGACAATTATTCTGCATTTTTTAATTATACTTTACAATTTTAAATCAGTTACATGAACATTATACCTTAAACAAGAGTAGAAAAATACATACAGCATAACAAAATTGTTCTCAAGTTTGTATCAATAAATCAAAATCCACACAAATGAAAAATATTTTGAGATTAACAGATGATTTTCTGATCAAAGTAAATTTAATAATTTTATTTTTAAAGAAATCATTCATATGCCATATCCCTTTTTCTTCTTAGAAAGAGATTAATTATGACTATTAACCATTCGTAATGAAAACAAACATTTATAAAATATATTTTGGGAATTTGGGCATAGTTTTCCATTACTACTTCCTGCTAATTACAGGGAGTTGAAAATCTCACAGGTTCTTTAGACTGGATCACAGTCTGCAGCCCTGAAGCTGATATGGCCATTTCTTCCCATCAGAGTTTTTTTTTCAGGGGGTCTTGGTTGAAGAAACCATATTTTCCTGAAAGCAAACCACAGGTTCTCATCTTCTGTGGAAACAAAAGCAGAACTCTTCCAAAGCAATAAACCCTTAGACATAAATTTCAAGATCAAAATATCTTTAAAATACATGTTCTTGTTTAACTTAGTAGCCTTTGCAATCCATTGTCTTTCTGCAGGTAGCTCATTAACATTTAAAAAATATTAAAAGAAAACACAATAACCATAATCCAGATTTTGTGTCTATTTTCCATCTTTACGTGGCTTATTATATTTTTATTACTCTATTTCTCTTTTTAAGGACTTTCTCTACCTTCTCTCTTTTCTCTCTGAAGCCTATGTACCTTTTACACACATTGTAACCCGTCTACAGGGTTTTTTTTTTTTTTTCATCTGAATCTGTTTTATTGTGAATCCTTCATCATCTTCCAACCAGAAGAGCTTTTATAATACTCAAACTCTCTTAAAGAGCCACATAGTTCTTGCAGATAAAGCTGAATCAGTAAGTTTTCTTAAAGGGGCCACGCTTCTGTTCGCTGCCAGCAAACAGAGCAGAATCAAGAAATGCTGCTACTAAGAAACTGTTTGACTATGTTTCCTTTTTATTCAAAGTAAACAAAAACCTTAAATCATTCATATGCTACCGAGTTTTCTGTGAGACTTCAGGAACCAGCCTGGTTGCAGCTTATACTGCCTGCCACAAGTCAGCTGCCACCATTTTGAATGTGGTCCGACTGCTGAGCTTTCTCTGTTCAATGAACCACTTCAGATACACAATTTGGAAGCCATTTTGGCTCAGTTTCTGTGCTCTAGAACCCTTTCTAATCTTTTTCTGGCTTTATGTGGGTATTCAGTCCACGTTGGGATGCCATCTGTTGCAATATGGTTTCTTGGTCCTGTGTGGCCAAAGGTCTGAACCCACAGACCTGCTTCCCCAGACCCCTTAACTGCCCGCTGCTGCTCAGACCCCCCAAAATATCTCTTACAGTTCAGAATTTTAAAATTAGCCTTCTGTTGATTATCTGTAGATGAAGTCATGTATGACCTCTGACCTTTCTTTTTAGAAGAGTTCAGTGGAATTGGTAAGGTAAGAAAAAAGAAATATTCAGTGTTATAATAAAGTATGACAATGTGTGCTTAGGTTCTAATTTCAGATTATAGGAAAAGAAAATGTTAAGGTACTGTATATGAAGATAAGAAAGACTGTAAGTTTTGAGGTGCATAAATGTGGGTTTTGGGGATAAAAATATAAGGTAAAATATTGCAAAACATTTGATGACACTGTGCAGAGATGTCTCTGTTTTATGTCACCTACCTAAGACAGACACATTGTAATTGTTTTAATAAATAGCTAGACGGGAAAGGATAGGCAGCACTTCTTGGGAGAGGGAGGAAATAATGGAAAGAATCTGAGAAGTGAAGGATTTACTAGCAAGTTGTAGAGAAAGTCAGTATGGAGGAGAGGTAATGAGTCATGTGATAGAATGTAATTTGGTATAAATGGGTTAATTTAAGCTTTATGGGTTAGTTGCGTACAAGTCTAATCTCAGGCCAAACATTTATGCTAAATAAGTATTCTTTGTGTCATTATATGGAAGCTTACAGTCCAAAGAAAGTTCTACTACATTTGGTCTCTAACTTGGAAATACAATATCTAAGCATAGTGCCAATGGGCAAATAATGCACTATTCATCAGAAGACTAAATAGAAACACCTTCACAGTTGACTCATCCTTGGAAACTGGTTCCATGTGTTATGCAGTGCCATGTGCTATGCAGAGGAGTAGAAGAATCCTGGAGATACCCAGATGTATTTGCAACATATTCCTAGAGCCACAGTACACAGAAAGCCAGAACTGAGCTGGATAAAACAAACAAACAACCCCCTCCAATAAAACCACAAACTTTGAACAGGTACACTCTGTATGAAAATGTACTTAGGTTAAATGAGCAAAGGAATCAGGATCATGAGGAAACCCACAAAGATGACTGACTCAAGTTATTGGGAGCTTACAACTCTGACATGACAGCTGAGGAAACTTCCATGGAAAGGAACTATACCCTCCGAATGTAGATGACAGTCTAATGGCATGGGCAGTTGGTAGAGCCTATTACAGTTGGACCAGAGTTTATTTCTAGTGCAAGTATATCTTCTTAGAGCCCATACCCTACAGAGAAACACTTTACTTAGCTGTAATACCGGGGAAAAGAGCCTTGGTCCTGTCTCAACTGCATATGCTAGACAGAGTTGACTCACCTTGGGAGTTTTTTCTGAGGAGTGGATGAGGGATGAGTTCGGGGAAACCTGGGGGAGTTCTGGGAAGATGGGAGGGGGATCAATGGTGGGTATAAAAAAATAAATAAAAATAAAAGAAACTGTACTTAGATGCTGAAGAAAGGAAAGAAAATGAGTATAAAGAGTCAAGAAAACAGTTTGAAAATAATATAGTCTTTAAAGAAAAAAATAAGTAATAGAATAAACAACATAATGATAGAGAATATTATAATGGGAACTTTTGATCCTATATAGTACATTAGTAAATTTAAAACTTTTAAATGCTAATGAACAAAAATGACAGCTTCTGAGAGACTTTGGACTATGGAGGAAAAAACTTCTGAATTAAATCAGCCTACATACTTTAAGACTGTCATAATTTTAGAAAGGAAGCCGGGAAACATTGTATTGTGAGAGAGGTTATTCTTTCATTTCCACAGGAAACAAAAAGCTGCGGATTCCTTTAAAATTAATAAAGATCAGATTTGACCAAGGCAGATTTCATGAAAATCTTGGCTATGGACATAATGAAGAAATCAAGAAAAACCACAAGACATATACAGTGATCCCTCTACCTGGGATCAGCTCTGAGACTGGATAAGACATAAAATTTTGTTGGCTCCTTAGTCTTCGTGACTTATTAATACAATCTTTTCATATGGCAAAAATGAAGATTTATATTATATTATACTTGATAATGAGATGCAGAGGAAATCAGATGTATGATATGGAGAAGAGGTAACAAGTCACATGACAAAATGTAGATTAATATAAATGGGTTAATTTAAGCTTTAAGAGCTAGTTGAGAACAAACCTAAACTAATGTCAAGCTTTCCTACTTAAAAGCAAGTCTAATGAAAGTGTCTACAATGATCCTTGTTACAGCCTTTGAGTCGCTTTTTATCTAAGTTGTGTACATTTCAGGACTCCTAGTGAATGTCTCAGGTTTCTTTTGCTGTGGTGAGACATGACTAGGGCAACTCTTATAAAGAGAAACACTGGATAGTTTACAGTTTCAGATGTTTAGTCCATATCATCATGACAGAACATGATGGGTGTAGGCTGACATGGTGCTGGGAAAGGAGCTGAGAATTCTACCCCATGCAACAAGATGGGAACGATCTCATTTGTTATAGCTTGAGCATATATGAGACCTCAGAGCCCTCCTCCACAGTGACACACTTCTTCCAAGAAGACTACATGCCCTAATAGAACCACTCCTTTTGGGGACCATTTTCCTTCAGACCACCAAAGTACATGTTTGAAACCATAAATACTACCAAGCCCTGTAATTCAATGTGTTTTCCATCTTTATTTTTAAATGAATGTATTAAACATTTTTAAGATTGTAATTTAATTATTTTTCTTCTCTTCCTGCCACCATATCCTCCCATATAGCCCTCTTTTCTCACCCTCAAAACCATAGCCTCATTTTTCAAATATTACATGCATATATGTATATACATATCTATTTCTAAATATAACCTAGATAGTGCATATTACTTGTACTCATATTTTTATGACTCATCATTTGTGGTTGGAAATGTCATAGACTGAGGTGTGTCAGATCAGTCTGAATTTTTTTAGCCTTCTTCGCAATTTTAAGAATAGAAAATTCATTCCTACTATGGAACTTAAAAAAATAAAATTGGTCTTTAAAAAAAAAATCAAGAACTTTCTCCTTTTCACTTTGACGCAGCATTCAATGACTTCCTGTTATATATAAAGAGTTTATTTTAAATTAAACTAAAAGATCTTTCCTTGGAGCATAAGCAGCACTGTTATGACAATGTATCTGACAGCTTCGAGGAAGACTCACTCATGGGAAAGGAGAAAATCAGCACGAAGACAGTGGGAAAGGTGTGACTGTGGCCTGAAAGGGATAGATTAGGACTCAAAACCTCATTATCTTAGAATGCATAGAAAATATTAAAAACCTGTTTTTTAAAAGAACATGTATAATTACACAGCTCCATGTTAATGTATTCTTATGTTCTAAGTAAGTAGGTAATCTGACCAATTATAGAATTTTCATCAAAACATTAATATTCCTTTTATGGGAAAAGCATCATGTTTCTGCAACAATTAATAAAATCACAAAGCTACAAAATTTTCTTTGAAATCTACTAAGTAAACCTATACACATTGTGTATGTATGTGTGCACATGCATGTGATGCTGTTTAATGTTTGTATTTCTTTGGCAAGTGTGAGATGTGTGCACACATTTGTGTTTGTGTGTGGTATATTTGGTGTACATATATGTGCATGGTGTATGTGATATGTATGTTTTAGAATGTTTGTGTACATGCTTTTGAGCCTCTGTATGTGTGCCTGTGGTCTCTCTCTCTCTCTCTCTCTCTCTCTCTCTCTCTCTCTCTCTCTCTCTCTCTCTCTCTCTCTCTCTCTCTCTCTCTCTCTCTCTCTCTCTCTTGTAGGGGCATATGCTCACATATATTTGTCCATGTGAATTTCAATTCCTATTTTAGCTTCTTCTGCCCTATTAGTTTAAGACAGTATTTCTAACTAAACCAGGAATTTGGCTAGGAATCAGCAATCCTATTATCCCCAACTCCACCTGCCAGCGATTGTGTTACATGCACTTATGTGGCTTCAGATTTGAACTAAGGTTTCTATCCCAAAACTCTTTCATCTTCCCAGTTTGAAACTATATTTTTGACAAACCATAGGAGAAAAAGAAGTGGTATACGTGCACAGGTATACAAAGTAAACCCGTGTAAATGGATATATAGAAAGTAACTGATTGATACTGAATAGAATCCCAAACAATGATCTTGTGCTGGATTCCAACAGAATTTTAAAATCATACAGTGTTATTTTCTAGTCTAGTTGAATATTACAGTAACTGAGCCACTAAAATACAGTGGTCCATGTGCCGCATCATCAAACAGATTAACTTTTCTTACTATCGGCTACATAATACCTGGAAATTTTCATTTGGTTAGGTAGGTGATGATTTTCCATATTATGTGGAGCTTTTCTGTTGTCTTATAAAAGTATTTTGCTAATGCTTTTTGAAAGAAGAAACATACAGAGTATGCCAAGCCACTGATTCCATCTATTACTCTGCTCACTGTATTTTGTAGATTCTAGTCTGATATTTTTTGGCAACATTGATGTTTTTATTTTGAGATCATTTTCATCTGACCCTGTGTAGATTATACAAGAACTATACAGAAAATTGACAGCTCTATGGAGCTCATTATCTGATAGGTTAACTAATATATTTTACTAATAGATAAATATCAGAGATTGAATTATTATTTTATTATCAGTCCCCCAAATTGCTTAATATATTTATGAAAATTACACAATTTAAATTTATTTCATAGTGTCTATTTTCATAGTTTGTTTAATCTTATGTTATACACAACTTCAACATGAATCAAATACTTTCTTATGTATCAGGAATATATTATGCAATGGAATGCTATAATAATTTAATTATTGAGATGACATTCATGTGTATACATATGAACACAAATACATATAGTGTTTTCCAAGAATTAAGTTATAATTATGACAAATAAAATTTGAATTGTATTTTGCATTTCTTTAGAGTTTTAAATTGAAAATATTAACTGAAGAAATGTGAAGTTTGCTAAAAATATTGCAAGATGTTTTAAAAGTTCATCAAATATTAAGCCTTTGTCAATATTTTGAATTTCTTTATAAACATTTTACTTATGAACATTTTATGTATATGAATGAGTGCTTTGCCTGCATGCATGTATTTGCACAACATGCTTGTCTGGTGCCTGCAGAGGCCAGAAGAGAATATTTCATATGAAACAGGAGTTACAGATGTTTATGAGCTGCCAAGTGGATACTAGGGCACAGACTCCAGTACTCTGCAGAGAACAGCAGGGGCTTGTAACAGCTAAGCCACTAGTCTTTCATATTTCTTTCGAACATTTGGACTAAGTTAAATAGTATAATATACTCATTGTAGTACTAGATTTTCTTTTATTTATTACTTTGAATACTATACAATTCTAGTATATATCAGTGCATGCAATGTTGGGCATATTAGATTTTCTGGTCATTTGTTTTTTCACACAACACACATATTCATGCTCAGTGAGTGATAAGTGATTGTTCTAATTTACTTTCCATTGCTGTTATAATGCCATGACAAAAAGCAACTAGAGAGGGCAACGGTTTATTTTAGCTTGTACTTCCCAGCCACAGACCATTATTGTGATACTTCAGGGGCAGAAACTGCAATGGAAACCATGGAGGAAGGCTTCTTATTGGCTTGCCTGCTGGCTCACATGCAGTTAGCTTTCTTATATATTCAGGAAATGGTACTGCCAATAGTAACCTGGTTCCTCACACATCAATTGTCAATCAAGCAAGATCTCACAGCCATGGCTCCAGGGTAATATGATTAAGGCAGTCCCTCAAATGAGACTCCCTCACACGACACTAGACTGTATCAAGATGACAGCTGATACTAAAAAAAGTGATAAAATAAAAGGGTTCCAGGCCTGGTTTGGTTTGTAAAAGAAAAAATATAACTTAAGAGTGAGAGCATTGTTATGGTAATGATAAAATCAGTGCACCTCCACACATCCAAACATAGCATTCTTCCCTGAGTCTGAGACATCCAAAGTGAAGGGAATCAAAGCAAGCATTGACAAGCTAGTGTGGAAAGAGGAAAAATTTTCATAGATGAGACCATCCAATTAGCAGAGACTAAGCAGTGAGACAGTTTGATAGATGTGAAGATTAGCTCTATCTTTGGCCTCTCTTATAATTGTATTAGCTAGGTAATACAAAAGTGGTAATTGATTGGCTTTTCTTGTTTTGACATGTAAATTTAATGAAACGTGATTAACTCTTCTATAGTGATGGGAAGGAACAAAACAAGTACGTTTGCTTTTATTTATGATCGACAAAGTAGAAAACTTGTACTTTTATGGAAGCTAAAGTTGCATTCCTCAGTCATTAACCAAGGTAAGAAAGGATTTTTAGGTGAAATAGACATTCCCTGGAGATACTAGGAGGATGGTGGTTGACATGAAGAAAGAATATTTATTTTGGGGTTTTTTCCAAGAAGAGATATCTTTTAATACACACACACACACACACACACACACACACACACACACACACACACACAGGGAGAGAGAGAGAGAAAGAGATTGATACCCCTGGTATTAGCTTTCCCTTGGAGAAGAAAGATTTTTTTAAAAAAATCAGCAGAAATGAACACTGAGCCCTGTGAGAAAGCAGTCAACTAAAGAAATTTGCCAAAGGCAATGTTCACAATGACCAAGAATTGCCATTTAACTGCAACCTCAAGCCTGGCTTTTAAAGCCTGATTTAAAGTAAAATTGATTGTAAAATTCTAAAATCAATTGTAAAATTGATCATCACTAAGTCTGAAAATTGCAACCCTCATCACTCTGGGAATGATGAGTAAAATATAAACAAAAGAAAGTTTTACTGTATGGCTTCCTAAACAAATACAAATTTGACATTTGTGCTAAAAGCATTTCCTTTTGGAAATACTATACCCAAACGTTAGGAAGAGTTTGGATGTTTTTCACTGGAATATACTATATATGAAACTAGTTAGAAAATCTAAAATAAACGAACATTAAAATGTATATTAATACTAATGCCTTTAGTGAACAATATAAGGCATATCTTGAAAGTCTTAAAGATATCAATATTTTGCAATTACATATGTATAGATATTTACTGATTTCTGTTAGAGTTCTTGTTTATTCTGTGATTTTTATTTGTTTGAACAGGGACCCTTTGATGAGCCTACTTACTATATCATAAAATACATATAAGCAGATTATAAATAGATTATCCTAAACTCACACACATGCAGATTAAGCTGAATGAGTAGCAATGTAGATAACATCATAACATGATCAGTGTATATAACATAGTATTAGACTTTAAAATATTTCCCAGCATGTACCAGTATTTAAAGGAAGCGGGTTTTATTTTAACTATATTTTTTCAGTAGTCTCTTTTAACATAAAAGTAATAAATAGCTTGAGATTCTACCCTTTCCCACTTATGACTTTAGGTTGGTAACAGTTTGAGAAAGCTTTCAGAGAGAACTTATAATTAGCTTAGATTTATTTTCTAGAGATAGCATTTATTCATGTCTACGTAAATCTACTGTTGAAGGGCAACTGGAACCGGTCTGGATCTCCTTGTCTGCTCCCCAATTTATAATGATAAAACAGTGATGAAGCTTCTCAACTGATGGATCATATTGCAGTTAACCAACTAGTGTTCTCCAATCAGTCAGCTAATGAGATTGCACTTCCCAAGCAGAATGAGAATAAAGAAAGAGCAATATGTTTTATCAGGCTGGGTCATTCAATAGCCTGACCAAACTAGAGCTTGAAGCAGAGATGAAATGTTCAGCCTACTTCATGTCATTATCTCTACATGGAAAAGTCTAAAAGGGCAAAGCATTAGCAGAGGCTTCCAAAACAATCTAATGTATGTTTCATGGAAATGGACAAAAAGATCTTTTAGTGAAGGAAATGCCAAACCATTTGCTTTTAGGGTTTGGCTGCAAAGTGCCACAGAAAGAAGGTAGAGCACTGGACTGTCTCATTCTGATGATTTTCAGGAAGTTGATTAGCATTGCTAGGAATTCCTTTGAATTATTCTTTTATTATGTATCAGTGAAAAGGCTAGAACTTAGTCTTTTCAAAGAAATTTTTTAAGCTTGAACTTTTGCTCCCTCATTTTAAATTATCCAAACAATGGCCATAAAGATAACACAAGCCAAGAGGCTCATCAGTTTGTCGATGATATGAATTACTGGCTAGATGCTCAGAGACAAAGAGTGTTACCTATAATTTTATTGCTTTCTGCCTCTCAAATAAAAATAATTGCTCCATTAATTTATAAATACTGTGTTATAGTAGCAAGTTGAGTCATGTGGATTTCACATGAAAGAAAATGATAATTTAAGTTGTCATTTTATGTGTTTGTGTGAGTTAAAGGCATAGGTAGTGCCAATTTGATTCCTGAGTTTAGTTTTTCTGGGGTGACTTCTTATATTTTTGGTTGTGAGCCTAGCCTTTAATGACTGAGCCGTCTCTCCAGCTTCTGGGGTGGCTTCTTTAGTAAGAAAAATTTAACACTCATGTATATCTGAAAATGGCTGGTTAAAGAAGGTGAGTTTTAAGTACATTATCCATAGAACCATTCTAATTAGCTTCATTTAAAGGTACTGGGTTAATGTAACATTCATTCTGGAGCTCTTGCCTCTATCTGATTCAGTTCCTCCCCAGGCCTGTCTGTATTTAAAAATCATCAATAATGAAACTAATTTCTTTCATCTTTACAGGCACTGACAGTGAAGAATGAGTGAATAAGTTGGAGCAAATATAAATATTAAATGCCCAAATGCATTGTTCATCATGGTGCAGGGGCTGGGCATTGTGTTGATCTGGGTACATTCTATAATATCTGACAGAGTCATTTTAGTTTCTTTCAAGATGATAAATAGTCTAACTAGCTCAACTAGCAGCATGTACAGGATGTAGCTTTCCACACAAAAATGTTGCATTTTGTATTCCTACATTAATCTTTCTTGTTTAAAAAAATGAAGAAAATATATTTCATAATTAATGCATTAATAATCATGTAGAAATTCATTTTATTTTTCTTAAACTCATGGCCTCTGAAGAGTTAAACTATTTTCCAGTAGTTCTGAAATTGAAGTCAAATGGAGGCCAATTAGCATTTAAAACTATATACTCATGTAATAATGAACACTTGGGTGTCATTATGATATCTAGTAACAATGTGCCAATTTATAACCTGCAGACATTCCCGATGACAATTACATTAGATGCAAAATCAGTTGGCATGGTATTTAAGGCCCTCTATAATGTGGTAGTTATCTTAATTCTCCCAAGTAAATACTCACTTGGATTATGTGATGATGTATGATGTTAGGTTGATATACTGATTATGAAGACCAGGAAAATTCACAGTATAGTATCTGTAAGCTGAGAGACAAGAAACCCCATTGGTATAAGTTAATGCGTTCATTGTTTCATTCTGTAGTTATCTTCTTCTATCATTTGGGATTAGAGTGTAAAGAATACAGTAGAAGAAAACACACAACTTATGGGAGCCAGGAACCAGAAGGATAAAGAGAAAACACACAGTTCTAAAATGTGCCCTCAGAGATGAAACGTCCCTTTACCAGACTCCACATCTCATCATTTGCACCAACTCCTAGTACTCACCAGGCTTAAAAGGACAACTTTACTACATCAGACTTTGAAAAACCCTTCAGGTTCAAGTGATAGCATGACTTTTTCTAGAGGTGATCTTTTATGTTAGCATGCTTTTTTCCCCCCTAACATCAGTCAAACTTTCCACAATAGTTTTGCTTGTTTTCTTTGAGAAATACTGGGCATTCAGTATCAGCTGACCCAATACTGTTAAACAAGTGAAATACATATTTATTTTGTAGTCCTTAGTTCCTCTAAGCATTTTGCATATGACAGCAACAATTAAATATCTATTGGGTCATGTGATTTTCTGTGATGAGAACAGTTTGTTTCTTTTTTTAAAATAATAGAAATACAAATATTAATTTTGATGCTCATACTAGTATTTAACTTTGGAGCTGTGATTGTTTTGAAAGTAATGTACCATGTAGTAAGCATTAAGACTCAGATGCTCTCACAAACAAAAGGGCCCCCTGAGGTCCTTTGCTTTATGACAGGCACACTCTCTTACGATGATCCCGTGCCAAGAGTCTTACATTGAAAATAACCCTCACTATTGTTCGTTTTCCTCTTTTCCTTTATGTTCCAAATAAAAGTCATCTTGTGTTGATACCTAGATTTTTCTACTCTAGTGATATCCTTGTACTTTGTGAGATTTCACCTTTTGGTAAAATGGCTAAAGAAATTCTACTACGATTTAATAAAATATCATAGAGTATGTGTAAAAATCCCCAGAAGAGATGGAAACCCACTCAACTATAATAGCAAAAAAATTCAAATTGGAGAGGTCAGACATAAATGGGAATTTCCAGTTTATCTCCTGCTTTTTCATTCTTCTGCTGTCAGACTATTCAAATATTCATATTGCTTCTATATTTGCAAGTGTTTGTTTCAACTCAGGGCAGGAAACCTTATTACTTCATAAAATAAAAATACAAAATAATATTTTCTGTATGTTTCCCTGTGTGTGCTTGACATGTATATATGTGCATATGTGTGTAGACATATTCTTGTGCACATGTGGAGTCCAAGAATCTACATTACGTGTCATCCTCTATTATTCTCCAACTTAATTTCTGAAATAAATAATTTACATATTTTCCAAAATTGATACTCATTTATTTTAGTGTTCTTCTAAAAGGATAAGTATGCACAATTAAGATTCTGTGTAAAACAAAATCCAATTGCCTTTGTATACTGACTTGTTTCCTGAATATATTTTAAAAATCATTCATAATTCTTTTTGTTTTATAAATTATTGGCATTTGTAATAAAGACAATTTTGTCATCTTCAAAGATAATTTTATTATTATTAAAATTAGTATGTTTCTTAGTTCTTTTTCTTAGTGTATTTTACAGCCCTTGCTTTTCAAATTATTATTACAGTATTATTGAAATGTCATGACATCCCAGACTAAAGAGCAGAAGATTCTGGTATACTCTATAAATGTGATTTCAGCTATTGTGATTGCCTAATCAATTGGAAAATATATTAAATAAAAACTATTCTAAAATTACTGAGTTTTTTAATCATAAAAAGAAGTTAATTCATTAAATACATTTAATGTGTATTTTGAGATGATGCTATCTTTCATTTTTAGGCTGTTATATGGTTAATTATGTTGGTTAATTCTTTGAGCTTTGGAATGTGCATGTATTCATGGAAGCCTATCTGTCCATAAAGCATTCTGGGTTTTTTTTTTTTTGTGTGTGTGTGTGTGTGTTTTGCTTATGGAATATGTGAATATTTTATTGATAATTTCTGTGAAATTATTTATGAAGAATATTCACTTGAAGATTTTTTTTCATGTGTGTATTTCCATGAATTGTGAGTGTGTGTTTGTGTGTGTACGGGGCTGAGATTCGTATCTGAAAGTCTCACAGATGCTCTCTACATTTGCCATTGAAACAAGGTCTCTCAAGAGATCAGAGATCATGGATGCATCTAGGCTGGGTAGCCGCCTTGCTTTGGGCATGTTGTCTCACACAGCCTTCTAAATGTCAGCACTCCACCTTGCATTTAGAGAGTTATGGGATCTGAAATTTAGTCCTCATATTTATGTGATGATCACTTTAACCTTAACCACAGATTCTTCATTTTTCAGCCATTTATTCATTGTCTATGTGGCTGAATTCACATATAAACACATTTCCATAATTTATTTCATTTCTTACTTATATATATTATAAATACAGTCATTTATTACATAGTACTACATATTTAAGTTTAGCTCAATATTATATATTTATATGGTGATAATGCCTATTTTATGCCTCCAATTTTTCTTTACTAGGCATTGAACGCAGGGCCTCTTTGTGAAAAGAAAGCTATCTACAGTAAGTCCTTCAGTGTTAAATTGCACTGCCCCATTAAGATGGCATTGGAGTTGTGAGATAAAAATTTTCCAGATCCATTACAGTCTCACCACTTCTCTGTATGTGGTCCATCATTGGATTAAACGTTGTGCATAATAATTGAATTTATTTTTAAAAATTACCTGTATGTGAGATCCTCAGCAGGAAGAACTGCAAATGAGCAAATTGTAAAGGGTACTGGAAGCAGAACCCAAAGCTTTACAACTGAAAGATAAGCATGAAGAAAAATTCTCAGTATAATAATTACTGATTACATATCAAAACCTACTGAGTAAATTACTTAAATGTCTCAATTTCTTGATAGAGACAAAACTGTTTTGTAGTATTACAATGACATTATCAACTAATGAAAAATTAACTTTAAACCCATATAATATTTTCCACATATGTGATTTTAAATACAACATATATGTATATATCATGGGTATTTAGGTGTATATGACTGTGTCAGGGGTGTATTGCTAAGTGAAAACAGTTTTATAATATATAATGCACATAATATATATTCTTTAGAAATAAAAATAGTGTATAAATTGCTCAGTAGTGAGTGACTAAGAAGTGTTAAGGAGTGTTGATTAGGGCATGTATAATGGTATACATATTGATTGTGGTTACAGACATTTAACACACACAGGAGACACCTGCAGACAGAGTAGAATAAGACTGTACTCAAAAGTGTAGTTAAAACCATATTTACTGCCAGTAATATGAAGTCCTCCTGGTAAGGATATTGAACAACTGCTAGTTTCTGATATTGCTTCTTAGAATGTAAAATAGTACAGCCATCAGCATTCTCTCCCCTAGGTGCTAAAATGAGAGAAATAAAAATTAATGTTCAAACATAAAAAATACTTAATGCTTCCAGTTATCACACCTAGCATTTGAGGGAGAAATAATCGACTTCCCTCAAGAACACCACACATCATCTAAGCTCTTTCTCTGGGCGCTAAAATTAGTGGAGAAATGGAATCATGTTGGGGGGGGGGTGAAATAGGACACTGTATTGTCTTAAGTAAGCTCCCCAGGATAACTGACTAATAATAAAGGGGAAACAGCTATGTACCTGGGCAACGCTGTGGATCCACCTGAGTAGCTGAGGTTCCAATTTCCAGCACAGGACAAGCCACACTTATTTATAAACATGCACAAAGTATGAAAAAAAATGTCTTTTGATTCTCTTGCCAAGAAATAAAAATCTCATTTAAAATTAAGAAAATACACGAGAAAAATTAAAGATAGATTCTTAAAATAATTGATCGGTGATTGTCAAAAATACTCAAGGGCTGATAGGAATAACAAAATGCAGATGATCAAGGCAGCATAAAAAGATACACTGTTGCTCTTGGATTTTGCTTTATATCAGAAAGAGCATTAGCGCTCCAAACTCTAATCCAGTTTCCTCGGTGAAGAAAATGTCATATTCTGGGTTACATATAAAGACTGTACACTGGCAAGTGATGAGGCAACTTGGATAAGGATAAGTGAAGTATTTGGGAACTTAACCAGCCTTACAAATTTACTGTTATTCTGAAATACTCTGAATTGAAAAGCTTAAAAGTAGAAAGAAGAATATTATGCATTATACTGAATTAAAGAGCCATGGATGTAAAAAGAAGAATATTAGGGGGGAGGAAGAAGTGGAGGCAAAGAAGAAGGGATGGAGAGAGAGAGATTGAGAGAGAGAGAGAGAGAGAGAGAGAGAGAGAGAGAGAAGTTCTAAAAATCTCTTAAATCTTTAAGACAAGAAAGGTCAGTCTTTCCCATTAATTAATTAGCATTACCAGTGTTTAATGTTTAGTAGATCAGTTGACTCATAATTCAGTTTAATTATAAGTAATCAAATCAGATCTACTTAAACCAGAAACAGTTTTTATATTTCACTTCCATGACTCCCTTTAAAATTCAGGAAACCAAAAAGATGATGATATCATTTGAAAGAGCATAGTAATAATTGAATTGGTATAGCCTGCTTTCACATTTGCTTATGTTCAAAGTCTTGCCAACTCTAAAGTTGACACAGGTATTTAATACTTGAGAGAAAATATAAGCAGATTAATTGACTCAGATTTATTCACCCCTTACTTTATAAATCCCTACATCCTGTTCTCTAAAATGCTGCAGATTATTCAAGACTCTGAGATGTTTCTAATTCACAAGAAGCAATTAATGAAGGAGATAATTATTTAAAGTTTAGAAAGTGTATTCAGCTTCTAAAAAGTTATATGCTGTAACTATATCTACAGGTCTGGTGAGGGTATGAAATCACAAAAGATTTCTTCAGAATTATACATAGAAAACGCATGCATGGTTTCAGAGTGTATGCTTTCATATAAACTCACTACCTTTTTTTCCTCTTTTTTCATAACTATTAATATAAACTTCAAAAGGCTAAGACGGCATACTGTCCCACCAAAATGGAAATTTTAATTTCAACATATTTTGTGGAATAAAAAAAAGGAATGAAAGGCAAGCTTAAAAAATAAAAGAATGGGAAAATGCACAGAAAAATAGGAAAAAGGGAAAAAAGAAAGGCAAGATTAATGAGGAGAGGTGGAAGGAGAGAGGAAGATGGGAGGAAAACCATGAAGACAGTAAATAAAGTCGTGACAGGATCCAGAGTTGTAGAATAGAAAAGGAGCCTGGCTCTTTGTAACTAGTGGGGTTTCTTAGCCAGACTTTCTGGCAGGACCCTTTGTATCCTGTCCTTTCCCTACAGTCTAACTTGCGGTCCTGCAAACTTTCTTGTCATTAAATGGTCCCCAAAATATATTATACCCAAGATCAAGAATGTTTTTGTACATTTTTTGAAATCTTTCTCTTATTCTGTGTATAAACCTACCTTAAAATGAAAAAAATACATAAATGCAAAAATTATATTAATTAGATTTTTAATATAAACCTCCTGGAATAAAATGTATTTAAAATGCATGACTTCCAATTACCTGTATCACAAAGACATAAAACACAAAATAAGAATACTTTTAAAGCAATGAATTAGAACACGGCTTTCAGAAAGTGAAAAAGTGTTCTGTTGCAGGAAAAAAAAACACATGATAAAATATATGAGTATTACGTGTTATTATTTTTAGCATAAATCACAGAGCTCATTTTTTTCCTTTAGAAAGAATAATTTTCTTTCAGCAGCCAGAATTGTTCTGCTCAATAATATCCATCTTTAAGCAAACTTCTTGTGCTGAAGCCACTTTTCTCTGTAGGGATTTTCTCTTCAGGATGGGTTGACAGCTTACTGCTTCACAAGAACTTTAGCATAATAGGTATTGATGTCCAGTGATGGACATTTTCTTGTTCGTTTGTTCTTTCTTTCTTTCTTTCTTTCTTTCTTTCTTTCTTTCTTTCTTTCTTTCTTTCTTTCTTTCTTTCTTTCTTTCTTTCTTTCTTTCTTTCTTTCTTTCTTTCTTTCTTTCTTTCTTTCTTTCTCTTTTTCTTTCTTTCTCTCTCTTTTTCTTTCTTTCTTTCTTTCTCTCCCTTTTTCTTTCTCTCTCTCTTTCTTTCTTTCTTTCTTTCTTTCTTTCTTTCTTTCTTTCTTTCTTCCTTCCTTCCTTTCTCTCTCTCTCTATCTTTCTTTCTTTCTTTCTTTCTCTCTCTCTCTGTTTCTTTCCTTCTTTCTTTCTTAACTTACTATAGTACTTTAGAAAGATCTAATATATTTCCCTTCATGTCATCAGGGCTCAGTTTATTAATACTATCTTAAGATCTAAAGAACAAACTTAGTGGTCCTACTAAGGTTGTACATTTTATGAGTAAATCCCTATTTCTTTCAATTAAACTATTTTGTCACCTCTGTTGAACATATGTAGCCATACACATTCAGTTAACTCTTTGACTTTATATGCTCTCCTGCTGATCGCCTGGTCTATCTCTATGGCAAAAGAGTTTTGCCTCTTACTCTCTTCTACTGAGTGCATCCTGTCTTATCAGAGAGGGTGAGTCCTTGGCTTTGTGTTTTTATTTAAAATTTTTCACTCTGGTTGGACATTATTTTCATGTAAATTTGAGAATGAGCTTGTCATTTCTATTTTAAAATTTCCATTGTCAATTGGGTTGAAATTCGCAAAACCCTTAGTTTACTTCATAGAGGAAATTAATTTCGCATGAATATTGAGACTTTCTGTCAATCCACAGTGTGATGTATCAATCAACCATAGAAAGAATTGTATATTTAATTACTTTCAGAAATGAGTTCAGATTTTTGTGCATATATTATTTAATGTATTCACATGCTTAATATTTTGACACTTTGGCTTATTGTTTTATTTTAATACATTTATTTTTATTTATGACATATACATAACTATATGTGATTAATTCTTAAAAATACATGAATAAAGTTTCTTAGAAAGATCACTCCATTTTTTTCCTTAATAAAATATGTGGATATTCTTTTGTTCCTATTGAACAGACAAGGGCAGCTAATGCAATCTTATGTGTTTCATTTTGATTTGACTTCCATGACATATCCCAGGGTGTCCTCCATCTCAAGATTCCTTGCTTTTATTCTTTTTCCCAGGTAATTATGCGTACTATGACTCTAATGCAATTTTGATACAAGGAAGAAGTTGTTTCTCCCATTAAAGATAAACATCATAAAAAGCATTCTTTTCTATGATTTACTAAAATGTCTCATTATGAATAAGCTCTACATAATTATCTGATGCTTTTTCTATATCTATTTAGGCAATCTCAAGACAAGCATTTTCTTAATGACTTCCATTAATTCAGTAAATTTAATCACAATTAAAACCCTCAAATTTTGAAATTATGTCTATGACATATTTCTAGACTTTCTTGAAAAGATTTAAGCATCCTATCATAAAATATTTGTGTTTGAAGAAATTTATTTTATGTAATTTGTCAAAATAATGGGCAAAAATTCTTATATTAAATTTCTCAAAGTATATTTAATACATTATTTAAAATTTTCTCTTTATATATATATAAAGAAATGTACTTACTTATAGTCATACATTTTATGTTTTTTATTTATATGTTTGGACTATATTTAATGTAAACAGTGCATTGATTTCACAACAATAATTTGGTCATTTGATTTATGTTTTATCAAGCTATTATTTCTTTTAATCTCTAGAATATATATGTATATGTATGTGTGTATCTATATATGTATGTGTGTGTATGTATCTAGTTTTTTTCTTCACCCACTGATTTCTCTTCACCCACTGACAAGCTGTCTTGAAATAATGTATATATTACATAAATGTATATATTGCTTAATGATGTCATATGCTCTATGAAATGAGTTATTATTAGGTGATTTTTATCATTTTAAATATGTATTGAAAATTAAAGTTGTTTTTAATAACAAAAGGCCAGTGAAGATTTGGTAGATATTGAATATGATTAATATTTTGTTGATATTATTATTGTTATTATTTTGTAATTGTGAAGCATGATCTCACTTTGTAGCCAATAATGATGACCTCAGATTCCTTATGTAATACAGCAATGACTCAGATTTTTGTTCTGTGATTTTAGGCATTGTTACAATGTGGTTTCTCGGTTCTGGGTGGCCAGGGTCCCAGACACACAGACCCTGCAGCCCCAGACCTCTTAGCCTCCCGCAGTTGTTCAGGCCCTCAGAAATGACTCAGATGCTTATATTAAGTTCATGATGTTTGGCCTGTGGCTCAGGCACATTGCTAGCTTGCTCTTACATCTTAACTCAACCCATTTCTATTCATCTTTCCTGCCACGTGGCCTGTGGCTTACCTGTGTTCCTTACATGTTGTTCCTTTGGGCTTCTGGCTTCTTCTGTCTCTGACTCCACCCTGCTCCTCCTACCTATTCTGATTCCTCCTCCTACTTTTTCCCTGGTGCCTGTCATGGGCCAAAACAGCTCCTTTATTTAAAGATTGCTATTCACAGCATACAGAAAGGCATTCCCACATCACTTCCCCCTTTCGGTCTAATCAAAAAGGAAGGCTTCAATTTTAACAAAGAAAAATTACATATAGCAAAATAGTTATCAAGCAAGAATTATAGTTACAACATATAGTCTATTTGTGTTTAGCAAACCTAAAGAAAAAGCTCTTATCAACCTTATCCTTATGAATCTAAAGTTTTATATATACCTTAAAATAACCAAGAAAAACTATACCTATGACTATCTAATCTTTAACTACATCAAAGACCACAGAAGGATATATTTACTTAAGTAAACCGGAAGTGCAAGCAACTTTCAAAATCTAGAAATGACAGAGATGACACCTATCTGCCTGGACAGTCACCCAAATTTTCTTCATAAAGTTGGGGCTTCCTTCTTCAGCCTACAGGCCCAGAGTCTCTTCTCATTTGAGTGAAGTGGAAAATCTGCTCAATGATTGGTAATGGAAATGCTTTCAAACCTTAGCAGTTTGACATTTCGTGTGTATTATCTTTGCTGTGGAGGATTAGTATGGATTGTTAGGCATTTAATAACAATTGGGTCTCTACCTTCTAATGTCAGTATAATCGTTCACTTACTTCTCTTAGTTGTAAGAGCACTATATATATTCAGTACTTACTTGTGTCCCTGTAGGGCCAGATTACTTCTGGTTGTTATTCATTGGTAATGGAAATGCTTTCAAATCAAAAGTAAGATTGCTAAAAATAATACATACTTACCAAGCACAAAATATTTACTAAATGTTTAATAAGGATTAGAAACACATCACATTATAACTGATCTCCTCTGCCACATAAAGGGTGTAGTGAAGTATACCTTCTGGATAAGAACCCTGAACCTTCAGGAGAATAAATTATTTGCCCAGCTCCTATATCAGCATAGCAGAGCAAGCATGTGGAGCCAGGAAATGACACTGGTCTGACTTTGGGAACTAGACTCCTGCTCACTGCTCTTCACTCTTTCATTTCTAAAGTTTGAAAAATTTTCAGTTGGTTATAAAATCAAAACATACAAAAGAGAAATCAAAATTCAAAATAGAACTGCTTATTCCTTTTATAGACCCAAATACATTCTCTGAGCAGCATTCAGATCTCCGAAAACATAGACTCTGTCATATGGCTCCTCAAGGAGCCTGGGAAAAGCGTGTAACAGTGATTGAGTTTGGTTGACAGATTCAAGGAAGAGGAGGGCAGGGCAAGAACAACCCGTAAGAGGTTCTGATACCGTAGAGACTGGGACTAGAGCCAGAAAGAGAAGCTTAACTGAGTGGGGAAACATGTCTCTCGAGAGGATACAGTAAGCCTGCCAAGTAAATAGGATAAGATCAAGACACGCCAAGTTCTGTTATTCAGAATATTAGATTAATGAATGGAAACTTAATATGAGGCAGAAATCTGAGTGCCATTATTATTTTAATGATAGTGACATTTCAAAGTAAAAATATTGGGCAAGGGACCTTAGATCTTCTCTGCTTGCAGAAATATTTGACATGGTAGAGATTTTCTTGTTAATCACAGCTTTGATTGTAAGCATTTAACCATGTAATTTTAAAATTTCAAATACATTCTTTCAAAAGTTTCTTGTAACACAACTGCAAATTTCGCCTTCATATAGTTCTTGAGTATTCTTGATACCTTTATTCTTATTGCCTTCTCTCTCTCTCTCTCTTTCTCTCTCTCTCTCTCTCTCTCTCTCTCTCTGTATGTGTGTGTGTGTGTGTGTGTGTGTATGTTTGGTCTCTATTTCTATTTCTCTCTCTCTGTCTGTCTGTCTGTCTGTCTGTGTGTCTGTCTATCTGTGTTTGTCTCTCTCTATTTCTCTCTCTGTCTCTCTCTGTGTGTGTGTGTGTGTGTGTGTGTGTGTGTGTGTGTGTGTGAGAGAGAGAGAGAGAGAGAGAGAGAGAGAGAGAGAGAGAGAGAGAGAGAGAGAGAGAACTGGTTCTTTCCTTTCTTTCACTGTGTGATTTCCAGGATGAGCTCAGGTCCTGAAGCTTACTTTCCCTACCAAATGAAAATCTGGATCCAAAGGTTTAAAATAAATAGTCTTCATTTTATGAACTATCTATCAGCCCCCTATATTGTTATGTGGATTTTCAGATAACAGCTAGGAGGGACTGGAGTCCCTAAAAGCATCAAGCAAAACAAGCATCAAACTTAATTACCTTGTAAATATCCCCAAAGCTAGAAGGAAGTTGGTGCTTTCTTTTGAACAGGTCACCAGGGGACTAGATTAAGAAGTGAAACTGAACACAGAGGGGCAGAGCAGAAAATGAGTTAATTATAAGAAATGCCAACAATCTAAATTAAAAAGAAAGAAGAGGTTATTCATGACCCTTGTTTAAAAGCTGATATCTGTATTTTTTTTTATTATTGTATAAAAACTACAAAACAACAGGTATTGCAATGGGGGTTTCTTGGTCCCAGGTGGCAAGAGGACCAGACCCACAGACCTGCCACTCCAGACCCCTTAGAAGCCCGCTACCTCTGCTTAGGACTCCAAAAATGACTCAGACGCTTATATTAACTTTATGCTGTTTGGCCTATGGCTCAAGCACATTTCTAGTTAGCTCTTACATCTTAACTCAACCCATCTCCATTAATCTGTCTGCCATGTGGCCTGTGACTCACCTGTGTTCCTTACATGTTGCTCCTTGGGCAGCTTGCTCGATATGCATGACTCTGCCCTGCTTCTCCTACCTATGCTCTGGTTTGTCCTCCTACTTCTTCTACGGTGCCTGTCATGGCCCAAAACATCTCCTTTATTTAATGATCGCTATTCACAGGACACAGAAAGGCATTCCCATATCACTTCCCACTTTCTGTCTAATCAAAAGGGAAGGTTTTAATTTTAACATAGCAAAATTACATATAAAAAAATAGCTATCAGGCAAGAATTAGAGTTGCAATATCTAGCGTATTTGTATTTAGCAAAATTAAAGAAAATGCTCTATCATCTACCTTATCCTTATGAATCTAAAGTTTCATATCCAATATACCTTTTAAATGACTAAGAAAAACTATACTTATAACTATCTAATCTTCAATTACATCAAAGACCACAGAAGGATACATTAACCCAAGTAAACCAGAAGTGCAAGCAATTCTAGAATCTAGAAAGGACAGAGATGACACCTATCTGCCTGGACAGTCATCCAAAGTTCCTTTATAAAGTTGGGGAATCCATCTTCAGCTTACAGGCCCAGAGTCTCTTTTCATTCCAGTAAAGCAAGAAATCTGCTCTGCCCTTTCTGGAACAGTTCATCAGTTGCTTTTCCTCGAGTCCTGAAGAATGTCTGACAGTTTTCTCTGTAAAGCAGGAACCTGAATGACCATCTTGGCTTGTTCTGCCAAAGTGCAGAGGTCATCTTCCTATGGAACCTGCATGTCCAGTTTAAACAGCATACTATCAAGCAGTCAATATAAAAACAGGTTCTTGTCCATTGGCTAACCATTGCCACAAATAGACTCCATATGGAGTTTCTTCGATGCCCATTTTTCCTCTTGAAATAATTAGTGCTGCCAGGAGCAGAAATGTCTCACTGTCCAGAAAAGTCGAAGCTCCTAAAACATTTTAAATGCCATATTCTGTGGGTCTTAGAAGTGTTTGAAGATTACCTACCTAATTGAATTATATCTTTATATACCTAAAAATCTAACTAACATGCATTTCTTAATTATACATTACAATTTTAAATCAGTTACATAAACATCATATCTTAAACAAGAGTAGAAAAATACATACAGTATAAGATAAATGACCTTAAGCTTGTATCAATAAACCAAAATCCATACCAATGTAAAACATTTCAAGATTAATGTCTGATTTCCTGATCTAAGTAAATTTAATAATCTAATTTTTTTAAAAAAATCACTTATATACCATATCCCTTTTGTCTTCTTAGACCATCAACCATTTATAATGAAAACAAACATCTAGAAACAATATTTGGGGAATTTGGTCATTGTTTTCCATTACTACTTCCTGCTGAATAAGGGACGTTGAAAATCTCACGGTTGTTGAGACTGGATCAGTCTGCAGCCCTGAAGCTGATATGGCCATTTCTTCCCATCAGAGGTTTTTTCAGGGGGTCTTGGTTGATGAAACCATATTTGCCTGAAGCAATCCACAGGTTCTCACCTTCTGTGGAAACAAAAGCAGAACTCTTCCAAAGCAATAAATCCTCAGACATAAATTTCAAAATCAAAATACCTTTAAAATATATATTCTTGATTAACTTAGTAGCCTTTGCATTTGCAATTCATTGTCTTTCTGCAGTTAGCTCATTAACAGTTAAAAAATTAAAAGAAAATATAATAACCAAAATCCAGATTTTGTGTCTATTTTCCATCTTTATGTGGCTTATTATATTTTTATTACACTATTTCTCTTTTTAAAGACTTTTTCTATCTTTCTTTTCTCTCTGAAGCCTATGTACCTTTTACACACATTGTAACCCATTTACAGGTTTTTTTTTTAAATCTGAATTAGTTTTATTGTGAATCCTTAATCATTTTCCAACTAGAAAAACTTTTTAAAATACTCTCACTCTCTTGCCACATAGTTTTTGCAGATAACAGCTGAATCAGTAAGTTTTTTTTTAAAGGACTGTGTCTCTGTTTGTGGCCAGCAAACAGCACACCCAAGAAAATGCTGCTACCAGAAACCATATTTGTTTCCTTTTTGTTCAAAATGAACAGAAACCTTAAACCAATAACATGCTACTGAGTCTTCTGTGAGACTTCAGGAACTGACCTGATTGCAGCTTACACTGCCTGTAGCCAGTGTGCCAGTGCCATTTTGAATGTGACCAGGAAACCATCCTTTCTTTGTACAATGACACATTTCATATACATAATTTGGAAACTGCCTTGGCTCAGTTTCTGTGATCTAGAACCCTTTCTAATCTTTCTCAGGCTTTAAGTGGATATTCGATCCATGTTGGATGCCATCTGTTGTAGTGGGGTTTCTTGGTCCCGGGCGGCCAGAGGCCCAGATCCACAGACCTGCTGCACCAGATCCCTTAGCTGCCCAGCCACCCGCCGCTGCTGCTCAGGCCCCCAGAAATGACTCAGACACTTATATTAACTTTATGTTGTTTGACCTATGGCTCAGGCACATTGCTACCTAGCTCTTACATCTTAACCCATCTCCATTAAGCTGTCTGCCACGTGGCCCGTGGGTCACCTGTATTCCTTACATGTTGCTCCTTGGGTGGCTTGCTCGATCTCTCCAACTCTGCCCTGATTCTCCTACCTATGCTCTGAGTTCTGCTCCTACTTCTTCTATGCTGCCTGTCATGGCCCAAAACAACTCCTTTATTTAAATATTGATATTCACAGCATACAGAAAGGCATTCCCACATCAAACAGGTTTACTGCCTCATCTTGCATGGGTCAAGGTTTTCTTTAATAGTGTGTGTTCCCAACACCATCCTGGGAGGACCCAGCACCTAAGTAAAAATACCTGATATTCCAAACATTCTCTTTCTGGGTAGAGAACGTTAACCAAAGAACTCTGCTGAGTTGCTTCTAGAGATACACTTTACAGACTGCTAATACTTGTTGAAAAATTCCTAGAATTCAAATTAGCCAATGAATTCATAATAGGTACCCTTAGACTGGGCCTGGACCAATCGAACCCAGTCTCTTGGTTGATGTGAAAATGTCTTTCTAGATGCTGTTCATATCAAACTTTAAATAAAAGACTGTTTTGGCCCATGGGCAGACACATTAAAAAAAAATAAGTAGAGATTCAAAATAGTTTTTTTTTTTAAAAAAAGGCAGAGTCAGAGACAAATCAAGCCAGATGCCTAAAGAAAAAACATGTGAAAACTACAAGTGAGCCACAAGCCACGTGACAAGACAGATTAGTAAAATTAAGTTAATATAAAAGAGCTGACTAACAATGTGTCTAAACCATAGGCCAAACAACATAAAGTTAATATAAGTGTCTAAATCATTTTTAGGAGACTAAGTAGCAGCAGGCGGCTAAGGGGTCTGGGTTGGCAGATCTGGCCAGGTGGGACCAGAAACCTAATTATAACAGATGACGCCCAATGTGGGGCAAGCACCCACGTAAAGCCTAAAACAAATTAAAAAGTGCTCTAGAGCACAAAAAAAGCAGCTTCCAAATTATTTATCTAAAGCAAGTCAATATACAATGATAGTGTGGCCTACCGGCCACATTCAAAATGGCGCCGGCAGACTGGCAACAAAAAAACATAAGCTGCAACCAGTCCAGTTCTCACAAAGCACTCAATAACATGTGATTGACTTAAATTTTCTGTTTATGTTAAGCAACAATAACAACAACAGCAAAAACAGAGTCAAACACAGTTTCTTAGTAACAACGTTTCTGGAGTCTGCTCTGGTTACTAACAATAAACAAAGACCTGGCCCCTTAGAAAAACTTCCTGACTCAGCTTTTTCTACAAAAGCTATGTAACTCTTTAAAAAAATATATTTTAAAAGTTCTTCTAGCTAAAGGATGATTAAAGATTCACAATAAAGCAAATTCAGATTAAAAAAAATCTATAAATGAGTTACAATGTGCATAAAAAATACATAGCTTCACAAAAGAAAAATACAAAAAGTCTTAAAAAATAAAATAATAAAAATATACTAAACCATATAAAAATAAAAAATAAACACAGAATCTAAATTTTAGTTATTGTTATTTTTTCTTTTAATTTTTTAACTATTAATAAACTAACTACAAAAAACAATAAATTACAGAGACTATTAAGTTAAAATATATATATTTTAAAGATATTTTAATTTTAAAATTTATGTCTAAAAATTTATTACTTTAGAAAAGTTCTGCTTTTGTTTCCACAATAGATAAAAACCTATAAATTTTACACTTGGTGGTCTTTTTAGAGGTCTGGACTCTGACACAGCAGTAAGATACAGTCATAAAACACAGAATTCCAAACTCTCCAATTGTTGGTCATAAATATTAAACTGAAGTCTGTGTTTTCTTGGTGACAGGTAAACAGCATTTTTTTGAGCCCTTAGATATTACCTGTGTGGCTTTGAAATGGTTCTTCCTATTCATCAGCTCTCACAATATAAAATCACTATTTTTTTCAAAATTAACTTTCATTAAAATATGTAGGTGTATGCATATGTTCATATACATGTGTATATCTACATAGACACAGATGCAAGTTTGTCTATATATGTGTGCATATATACAAAGGTGCTTGATTTAATATGCACTTATGAGCACAGATAAATTGAATCTTGGGAATGACAGTTCATCATGTTTGCTAGGTTTTATTATTTGAGAACATAGAGATCTGGTATAAAATCTAGAATAGACAATTGTAGGTGTGAATAAGAAGCTCCCCCTATTTTTGATGTATACAAGGTAGAATAAGAAAGAAAGACATTTTAAGGAATTGAAAAATCCCAACAGCCATTTCTGGGAGCTGAAAGAGGTTCAGTTATAATCATATCTATAGTACAGTTCAACAAAAGCCACTGTCTTGGCTCAAGCTGTTAGGGTTACAAAGTTCTGAGTCTTTGTTTTATCAAAGTCTTTGCTAGGTTCCTTAAGGCACATAGACACACAGACACACACAGACACACACACACACACACACACACACACACACACACACAGACGCACACACACACACAAACACACACACTCATACACAGTAAGCAGAGTAGTCTTCTGCACTCAGTGTGCCTGCTCAGATATTAATCTCATTCCCTAAAGCTTTCACAAATGCTTTCAGAGAAATGTTTGACATGATGGCCGAATGCTGGATGACCCTGAGTGGACTGCCATACCTCAGATCGTTTGAAGTAAACTTTGCCATAAGTTCAACTTTTATCTTGGTGAATTTCAAACTTAAAATGAAAAAACAAAAGTAAAGAAACTACCAAAATATAGATATAAAAATGAAAAACAAAACAAAAAGCTAACTTCAAACATAATGAATAAAGGACTCCCTCATTGACTAGAGTTTTACTTTCTATAGTTACTAGAGGTTTACCACAACACAAAAATATTAAATGAAAGTGACCAAAGATAAAGGATTTTTATATTTCACATTTCATATTACCTTGAGTTAATGTGATAAAATCTCATGCTGTCTCACTCACACTGTCTTACTCACAAAGAAAGATGATCTTTGTACAATGTATCCATGCTCTATACTGTAGATGCCTATCAATCACCATAGCTGTCTCAGATCTTTGGCTATTTCAGGTCTACTGTGAATGTATGTGATCAAGCCAAACTTGATTCCACTCAACAGTAGCACAACACACTACAACACAACAGTGAAGCTAGCAATTAGATATGATAAAATGGAGCTGTGAAATGTTTATTTTATGTATCATCTCAGGACATCACAAATAGAAGACTGGGAGAGAGAAGCATACATAATCATAACACTCTTTGTATTGTTCAGTGTAATAATTATTTTGTATTTTTAAAAAGCGTTCATTTCTGAGGTCCTAATACACTGTGATAATCATTTTGCTATGAAAATTGTAAATTCAAAAATGCTCTAGATTAATTTTGAACACCAACATGTGTCATAGGTGCAAAATTCTACACTTGGTATCCTATGTCTGCTTGCTGTCAATACCCAAGTGTACTAAATATATATGTATATTTAGGCTTTGGGGTTTCTCTGTAAAGCACACAAAAGGTACAAATGAATTTCACTTTTCTATTTGGCTTCCACCAAGGGAATCACTCACTATGTGTATTATTATTTCAGAAAATAAAAAGCTATGAACATGTCTTGCCTGAAGTATATTTATCATGAACATTACATCATGAATATATAGTGTTAAGTGCTTTATCTCATCTCATGCAGCTCTCTGTCGTATGAAAAGGATGCTATATTTTAATTTTGTAATTTTAGTTGGGCGATGAGCAATTCAAAAACTCAGGTTCTGAATTAATATTTTATCTAGTCTACATTTTTTTTCCTATTTTCTGTGTAACAGTCCTAACTGTTCATTTTGTGGAACAGGCTGGCCATGAACATATCTGCATCTGCTTCCTGAGTGCTGAATTAAAGGCTTTGTATACAAATACTTGGAGTCAACTTTTATATAATTTGAATGTTAGGAAATGTTACTTTGTGTCTATGCTCAATTCACTTTGTCCATGTATACATCTATTTTCTGGAACATATTTTCTCTGTCTTAAAATGTCGTCAGTTTAAACAGTTAATTTTTGAAATGGTTCTTGTTAGACAAGAGATTCTGGCATATTACAAAATTTCTATGAACTTGCTGAATAGTCATGAGTGCTTATTAATTTTAAATAAACTCCAGTATTTTGTCTTCCTGCACTATATTCTTCCACTTTTAAGAAATAAACTTTACATCTGACAATAATAATAAAAACTAAATGAAACAAAAAATTTATAACTAGGTAAATAAATTTAAAGAAAATTGCTCTGTGTAACTTATTTTGGAGTCTGACATAAACATAAATAAAACAATTATTATGGAAAAGTATTTGATATATTTTTCTCATGTTTTGTCTGAGTTTTGAAAATTGAGATAGAACACCCACTGTGACATATTTATCAAGCATATACCTATGTCAAATTCATAAATCTGTATCAATATCATCCATTTGTTATATTAATTTACAGTTTAAAAAATAGTTTTGGAATGAATTTCAAAGATGGCCTAAAGAAAATTCTTGGTAACTGTGTTTTACCAAAAGAGTTACAACTAACACACACACACACACACACACACACACACACACACACACACACAAATGCATGTAGCAAATACTATTATAGGTCAACTTGGATATATATAATGTTGCCAACAGAAGCAGTTAGGTACTTCTTTGTTCATACCTTAAAAAATGTATATTATAATTTTTTTAAGATATGAGACTAGCATTAAAACATTTGGACTTGTTTGAATCCAGCAAGAACTAAATAGCTTTTTCTATAACAAATCCATAATTACAATACTGTTTTGAATCTGGATATATATTAGTGTAAAACAATAGAATTATTTTTACTATTGTCATTACTATATATTAGCTGCCTTTGAAAGAAGAAATAACAGAAAGGCATAAAAGAAAATACACATTTAATTTCTTGGAGTGTGTACTGTGAGGATCGGGGGAATACTAAAAATGTATGTGCATTTTTGTCTTGAAGTAAACCCCCCTCAGGTTCAGAAAGGGAGAGTGGCATAATTGTAGAAAACTCCGACAACATTTCCTTCCACTCTTGTTTAGAGGAGCATATTCAGTCCCATGATGCAAATAGTTTTATTACTATTTGTCTTACTGTACTACTTCATTTTCTGTAAAAAATCAGAATTAGAAGAAATCTCTAGTTTTACATTTTATATGCCAATTGTTAATGAATTTTATTTTTATGTAGTTTTTTGACAAGATGGTCAGTAGCTAGGTATTAATTAGAGGGAAGAAAAAGTAAATAAAAAAAGTGTTTAAACAATCACTCATATTTTAACTGGAAACATAACTATAAAATATTAAAATATCAAAGAAAGCAACATGTGATATCTTTATTCAGATTTATATCTAAGATATTCTAAGATTATCTAAGATAGATGAGATATTCTCTTTACATACAGAAACTTAACACCTAAATTGTTTTTTTAACCAGTGGATAAAAGACTCTTTTTCAAAACCAATACTAATTTAATGATCAAAATTAGAATATAATTAGTGATCTTAAATGAAAATATCTGCGAGATTGTAACTGTAAGTCTAAAATTGTAGAGCCCTGAATTATTCTCTGGTATTAATACTGGTTATAGAAATACTATGGTTAACTTTTTCAAAGCACATATTTTTATTTGTAAAGCAAATAGACAAATGAAAGAGACATGTATATTACTATGTACACAACTCTGCCTAAATCATTTTTTGAACAGAACTTTTAATTATATTTTTAAAAAGAGATATTTCCATTTCTCATATTTATGGGATAACTTGGGATAATGTTTATTAACTTATATTGTGTATTACTTGGTGAACTTATTTTTCTTGCCATTAGATGTATGATTCCAAATAGAACACTGTTTGTTAGAATAAATTATTGACAAGATAAATAAAAATATTATTTGTTATGATCATAAAATAACTGCCAAAGAGAGAAACAGTAGTACCAAAATTTCAGCCCTGGATGCACACACGTAAGTAAAATGAAACAGACAGAACAGGTTGCATTTATGTACTTAGAAATACACATACACACATATGCATATGACAACAATGAAAAATGTAATGAATTGTAAGAGAGTAAGAAGGCATTCTTGGAGGGTTTTAAAGGCAGAAAGGATGCTATTATAATATTAAAAATAAAGAAGCAATGAAAATAAGTGTAAAACTGTATGGAAAAAATATCCTTTCCTTGTTAGGTGAGTAAATTTATTACATAGGACTACATAAACATAAACTTACTAGGAAACAGAAAATGTCAGTATTTAAGTGTCTAGCATTTTGGTGGTTTAAACATGTGCTAATAGAATAAAATAAATGGTTAGATATTTTTTTGCTTGGTAAATTTTTTCTGTATTTTGAGAAAAGACTGTTTTTTCCATTGTCTCATACTATTCATAAACACTGACCATGATTACATAACCTGTTGCTCCATATTTCTTTCATTATAAACTGGCAGAGTTAACAATCAATGTCAGTTTAAAGATAAAATATGTTTCAAGAATCAATATGGTATAACCTGATAAAATATAACCTTCACATTCATAACTTGAAGTTCATTTATTCTTACTAAATACTGCTTAAGTAAAAAAGTAGTCTTTCTTATTCTCTGAATTTTTTTTTGTGTGTGTATGTATGAGTGTGTGAATATACATTTCTGTTTTTAACTAAGAGAAAATAAAGTAAAACATAAGAAGATTATGTAAGATGTACATATTTTAGTACAATATTTACAAATATTAATGCATGTAAAACTTACACAGGGAAATTATTAAAACACACTTGAAATTTGTAAATCTGGAGACAAATGTGATTTTGCCTTTTCTATTGAGTTACAAATTCTTGTGGGAGATACCAGCTGATAGGATTTTTAGAAATATAATAATATCTTGCATTTTCCTGGTGTGTAATAGAATGGATAAAAATCAGATACCCCTTTGCTACACATTTAAAACGTTAAATGAAATGATCTGCTGTACTCTTGAGGCGACACAATAAAAACTAATATTTATATGTTGTATTCCAATCATCAAAACATTTATTTTTTTCATAACTTATTTATCTGTTAAAATATCTTCCTTTAAAACAGAAAATGATAATAGAATATTTAACACTTTTTATGCTGTCTTTTCTATCTATTGTGAAAGATATGCTTTTTATTTTTCTCTTCTGTCTCAGAAAACAAAGATTTTCCCTTTTTGTGACTTTGTCTCCACATTTATTTTTTTCAGATTTGTGTGGTTTTGTATATAAATCAAGCACTCTTTTGGTACCATGAATTATCATCCTGGAAATTTTATTTTAAACTAGTATATTATGGACTATGTTTGCTAGGAAAAAAATGTTTTAATCTTTCCCTTTTAAAACAGTTTCTTATTCATCTCAATGTCAAGACCTCTTTGAGCATGGAGCACTGAACTCTATGTGCATGAGTATCTCTGATGAGTCTTTCACAAGGCAATAGGAACTTTGCAGAAGAAGGTCTTTCCCTCAGCCAATTATTTTCTACATTGTCTTGATTGTAAACATGAGTGAATCAATCATAAAGAAATAAAACCTGTATGGGAATGCAGGTAAGATACATTATCTTTAGTGTGATTTTAAAAAGTATAAGATTGAAAACTCATTGAGGTCAATATCTATTTCAAGAAAAACGTATGCTGGCATGGGGGTTTACAGTAGCATACCGTCTCTGAGAAGCTAGGGCTAGAAATTAAAAATATATCCGATGAATATAGCTTTGTAACATTCTGTTTGATAGAACACAAATTTCATGTAAGAAATGCTGTTAAACTAAGAACAAATGACTGACTTTTGACTATACCAACTTAGAAGCACATGAATCAAAATGCCCTTAAAATCATTTTAGCGTGTATAAAATACAAATGAATTAGAAGAGTGAAATTGACCTATGTATATAATTTGTTTAACTTTGTTATAGGCAATGTAGAATGGATTCAACAGTGCAGTGACTGATAACTGATTTGTGCTACAGGTCACACTATGTTTCAAAGACTAACTGGGATTTATAAATAGGCTTTTAATAAAACAAAGTATGTTAAAAAGAAGCCAAAGAATGACTTTAACATGAGGTGCAGGGCAAGAGGGTTCACTGAAGAAAGGGGACCATGAATTACTATCACTGTGACCTGATAATATGAATTAAACCAACAAAGGAGCTGACACAAAAGCTAGAGGGCATTAAAGTAGTGACTAACCTGTCAACAACCAGTGTGAAATCTTACATAATGAGATTTGTAAGTAAGACAGTGAAAATAACATTTGAACATATCTCTAGGAGTTTAAATTTATGTAACAGAAAAAGAGACATTGGTGTGATTGGTTTTACTTACAGATAGATACAGAGATATGAGCAGTTTAAAAAAGATCTTGATTTTCAAACTTGTGTCAACGACCTTTTAAACAAAATGCTCTACTGTTGGTAAAAGCTATGAAAGTGAATATCATTTAAACAAGAAGAAAAGTAAAACTTCAGAAAAACAGAAAGAATAATTAAGCATGTAGAAATACTAAAATATGATATTATCTCCAAGATGGAGAAGAGTTGGAAAGAGACAGAGGTGTTCCAATGTGTCAAATTTATATCACATAAAACCATGTTTTCAGCCTCAGGCTTGCTATTCTATTTTAAAGGTGCAAATAGCCATATTCTCACCCTTTGCGAATGTTCAATTTCTATTCAGAGATAAGCACTCACTGTGTGAATGACTGGATCTCACTGCTTGCTGGTGTGAGGCAAGGTTGCAACAGAAGGTGAACAAAAGATTTTTCTGGTAGGTGTATTTTCCCTGCACTGTGAAATGTAAGCTTATAAACTGTGTATTATGATCTCAGGAAGGATGCTGCTTCAGGCTCGCCTCTCCTCCCATGGGCTATGGATATGTGTGCATGAACCAATTTGCACCACTTCACAACACTTTCATTCATCTGAAATTACAATACCATCCTTATGCGATTTTTATGCACCCAGAGGAATTAAGCTCATCATTGCTATTGTGTCAGTAAAACACTCTTAAGAAGTTGCTGTGTTGGAAGTTTTCCCAAATGATTCATTTAAATTCTCATACCCTACCTCCAAGTATGTAATTTGCCATTTCCTTTTAGAAGAAACTTAAAGGGTTTTATACATGGTGTTTTATTTTAGGATTTTTTTTTTTTTTGTAAGGATCAACAGAAAACAGACCATTCTGTGTTTTGGAAGACAAATATTCTGTGTTCACAGATTATTTATTTAAAGGAAAGAGTTTGGATTTACAAGATTGACCTTAATGAAGATGTGTTAAATGCTTGTCATTTACTCCGATTAGTATTAGCAAAGTGTCTGTATGACCTCAGTCTGTATCTGGAAAATAACTATTTTTTAACTCAAAACAGATCATAAAAACATTATAGGTGTCTCAGATTTGTGTGGTTTTAGTTATTACCTGTAAAGGTTAGGGTAGTCTCATGTTACTCAGTTGTTTGCTGTTTAGAAGAATAAAATGTAAAAATGTAAACATCTTCAACTAAAATGATTATAAACTCTTTATATAAAAGTGCTAAATCAAAGAGATAAACTGTTTCCTTGTATTAGGATAAGTAAGATAAATAGAAGTTTAGGTTGACGGTGAACTGCCTAGATTTGATTACCAGCATTGATACACAAGGTTTGCTTGTTTCTTCTATTTTCAGATACTTCATGTAGAATTCTCATGGTTCAGAGATAAAAGTATAGAGAAATTTACACATCCTGATAGTATTACTGTTAATATATCAGTATTTATTTTAAGTTAATTTAAGTAAAAACCAAAGATTATTTATTGGTAAAAATCTGAGTATTTGAGAAATAACTCCCTTCCCTGATTTTGTATTTGCCACATACTGAGAAACTTGTGCATTTTTACCACTGTACGTGCTTTTAAGTCTGATAGTTATTGGATAAGCAATTGTGCTATTCCTTAAATGTTATTCTTCCACTTAGCTACCTATGTAGGGTTGAGGTTTTGTTTCCCCCATCCACTTGGCATGTCTCTTGTCCTTGTTAAGCGTAGTGTTAAGTGTAGTGTCTGGCATGAATAGGACATAGAGTCTCATGGAACTGTCTGATCTGGCTCTTACACTCTTCCTTCTCCCTCTTCCAACACACCCCTTAAGCCTTATACAAGGGAATTGTTTTGTATATGTATCTATTGGGGATAAAGTTAAGGTAGAAATGCCTGGAAATTGTTGGTGATTCCAGTTAGATCTCAAGAACTGCATGTTTGGATTAAAGAGTGCATTCCAGTACTGAGAAATCTACTAAATGAAAAAGGAAACATGTAAAAGAAGCCCATCATAAGAAATTATAACACAAGTTCCCACTTATAAAAAATGACAAATATTTTTATATAATAAATTTTATAAGTAAACAAAAGTATAGTTTTATAAGTAAATGAAAGCTATAATTTTGTTAGAAATATGTTTATTATTTAATATTTTATCTACCATGAAAGAAACTTTAATGGATAATTATACCATAATCAAACATAGAATCTAAATATTTAAGCTTAGAATTAAATTTAGAAACATTTTGAACCCATAAAAGGTAAAGTTTTCTATGAATGCCAAGTGATTAACAATTTGTGGGAAATAATAATAAATTGATCTTTCAAAAATTTTATTTTTTCTTTATTTAAATGACAATATTAAAGATAGAAAGGTGTCACAGTGATTATTAGTGTCTGCTGCTCCGTAGACCTGCCCACACAATAACTTAAGTAAAAATAAAATTAAATATTAAAAAGGATACTATCAGTTGAAACAAAAGTAATACGTATACTAGAAGAAAATAATTGGAAAAACTGTTGACAAAGATATTTTATTTTAATCGATATATTGTTTTAGGCAAACTTTCAATTGAATAAAACTAAACACTTTGCAAATCAAAATAGGCACATAGAATTACATGAAACTGAGCAAATGAACATAAAAATAATAAGAGGAAAAATTATGTGGCTTTCTGTCAGGCTTGTAAACTTATATTTAAAAACCAGAACCAACATTTTGGAGGTAGAGAGGAGCACAATGAAAGTTATCTTTAGCTAAGATAACAACAGAAAAACATAATACAAGTTATTTGTGCGTGCACACACACACACGCACATTGTCATAAAAGACAACAGGAAATGATATTTTCAAATCTAGTATGGATGAAATTTAAAATTAATTTAAAATAATATATTAAAAATAATAGAAACATTTGGGACTTATATACTGTGCATTTCTATAATAATAATAATTTGAAAAAAAATTATTTTATGTAGCATTAAACATATATATTCCCTAACATAATAATTCCTTTCTCTGATACATAACAAAAATAAGTGAACAACAATTAATAAATGGGACCTCATGAAATTGAGAAGATTTTGCAAGGCTAAAAGACACAGTAAATAAAACAAAACAAAAACCTAGAGAATGAGAAAATATCTTTACTTTCCCACTTCCAAAAGAAGGCTGATGTCCAAACTATGTAAGGGACTTAAGAAACTAGACATCAAAAAGTCAAATAACGTGATTAAAAATGGAGTATAAAATAAACAGAGAATTCTCAACAGAAAAATCTCAAATGATCAAAAGACATTTAAGAAAGTGTTCAACATCCTTAGCCATCAGAGAAATGATAAATAAAGACTCTGAGGTACCATTTTACACCTGACAGAATGGCTATGATCAAAAAGGCTGAAGACCATCTGTGTTGGAGAGGATGTGGAGAAAAAACACTCCTTCACTGCTGGTGGAAATGTAAACTTGTATGGCCATTCTGGAAATCAGTATGTCAGTTTCTCAGAAAATTGGTAATTAGTCTTCCTCTGGACTTAGCAAGGTACCACTTTTTGGCATATACCCAAAAGATACTCAACCACAACACAAGAATACTTGCTCAACTATGTGCATCACAGTAGTATTTGTTATAGCCAGAACCTGGAAACATCCCAGAAGCCCCTCAACTGAAGAATGGGAAAAAAAAGTGATACATGTACACAAAGGAGTATCATGAAATGGTTAAACAATGACATCGTGAAATTTGTAGGCAAATGAATGGAACTATAAAGAATCATTTTGTAGTTTTGTATGAGGTAACTTGAACCCAGAAAAGACAAACATGGTATATACTCACTCATTCTTAAGTTCATAGTAGATAGTAAAAACATAGCAAAGGATGAGCATCCTAGATTCCACAACCCCAAAGTTGGTAGATAGGAAGACCCTAAAAGGGATACACATGGATTGTTCTAGTAAGGGTAAATGGTTAAGATCTCATGGATAACCTGGGAGGGCTTGGAGTGCCAAGAGAATAGGGGCTGGGAACATGAGGGTTTGAGAAGGCCCAGTTGGGGGATGGACGGAGAAGGTGAGCAAAGAGAAATCCTGACATACTGATCATAGGTTTAGGGAGAAACCTGATGTTAGAGAAATCCACAGGAACTCACAAGGAGGTCCCAACTAAAACTCCTAGCAATGCTGGAGAGGGTACCCAAACTAGCCTTCCCTTATAATCAGATTGGTGACTACCCTAATTGTCATCATAGAACCTACATTTAATGACTGATGGAGACAGATGTAGACACCCACCACCAAGCACTTGGCAGAATTTCTAGAGCTCAGATAAAGAGAGGGAGGAGCAACTAGAGGACCAAGGCAGAGTCAAGAGCACAATAGAGAAAAGCACAGATACATCTGATCCAAAATAATCGGAGCTCACTGACTCAGGATTGACAGCTGGACAGCCTGCAGGAGACTAAAGTAGGCCCCATGAATGATGATGACAGTTGCATTGACCAAGCTGTTAGTGAGTTTCCTGGCTATGGACCAGGGATTATTCCACCTACATGAACTGGCTTTTTAGGTACCACTCCCTATGGTGAGATGCCTTACTCAGCCTTGAAATAGGCAGGAAGGATGGGTCCTGCTTCAACTTGGTATGTTAGCCTTTGTTGAATACTCAAGAGTTTTTATACCTCCTGTGAGGGAGTGAATGGAGGTGGGATAGGAAGGAAGGGGAGGGGTAACAGCAAAAATGGATGGAGAAAGTACAATGGAGGGTATGTAAAGGGAATTTTATTAATAATTAAAAGTATTTTTAAAATAGCTAAAACAAATAATCTGGAAACAATTTGATATTCTTATGTGGCATTAAACATATCTGTCCTAAGATAATAATTTCTTTTTCTGAAACATAATAAAAATGAACTGATGAATATTCTACAATATTAATGCAGCTAGATATGGTAGATATATTTAATATTCATAATAATCCAAACTCTAGGACATGGAAAAATAGTGAGAGAAATAATACAGAGAAGAAATATAAAATCTGTGGCATATTTAGGATTGATTAAAAGAAGTAAGAAAACATTTTGTGACCATTAATCTGTGAATTAATATTAATAACTTGATCATTATTTTGAAAATGATCAAGAAAATTACAATATGTACACTATGGTTTCATTCATATTATTGTCTCAAAAGACAAAAGTAAACCAGTGTGACTGAGATCATTACATCTGCCTCTAGGAATCCTCTGGCTAAAGAGGACCAGAAACAATTCCTATTGCAGAAACAGATTCTATTTGAGTATTGTATGTATGGGTGCTGATCTCTATCAATGTTCATCTACTAGACACCTGATATCATACAGTAAGCTAAACATTCACTAATTCCAAATAGAATATATTTATTATTTTTCACTAAATATGTTAGATACACTGTTTACTTCAATAGTATCTTGGAAGGATTTATTATTATTATTATTATTATTATTATTATTATTATTATTATTATTACTTAAAGCTTAGTTTGGGTATTTTATTTTCAAGAACATGTGTTTTGCTTTCCTAAATTTGTGTATTTATGGGATTTCTGTGTGTGCAATTGTATCTAAATGTGTTTCTTTGTCAATATGTGTTTCTTGTGCTTTTTCTTTGGCATGTTACTGCATGATATTTCTGTAAGATGTGAATATGTGTTGCTACCATTGGTAGCATAATCAGTTTTTGGCCTATGATATGACAGTTAACTGCTAGATGGAAAATCCAAGCAAAGAGAAAGAAAAAGGGTAGAATCTGGAAGACATAATCCAGCTACCCAAGAAGCAAGATGTATGGTAAGCCAGCAGCCACATGGAAACTCAAAGATTAATAAAAAATGGGCTAACTTAAGATGTTAGAGCTATCTTGTAATAGCTTAAGCCTTAGACCAAACAGTTTGTAATTAATATAATACTCTGTGAATTTATGTAGGATCAACTGGCTTCAGGACACAGGACAATTTCCAGCTAAAATTCTTATATGTTTTATTAGTTTTTGTTTTGTCTATTTAGATTGTTTCTTTTTATCTTACTTTATCTTCATTTACAACTACAACTACTGAGATTGCTTTTGCTTTTCATTATTTTCTTAAAGGCCTCCTTCATTTTCTAATGGAAGAGATTAAGGAAGGTTGCATATTTCTATGGGGGAGGTGAGGAAGATCTGAGCAGCATTGGGAAGGCAAAAAAAAAAAAAAAAAAGACAGCATATTGCATGAAAAACAGATCTACTTCCAATAAGAAATGATCAATGATCATTAAACATGCTAATGTGGATGGTGGACATCTCAGCTCTCAACCCCAGACAAAGAAAACTATAGCAACCAATGCAAGCTGAGAGTGGGAGAGGAGAGCAGTCTTCTCCAGGGAGAGCTCAGGAATCAGTGAAACAAGTAATAACATATAACATCAATTAAATAAAAGGTCATGAATTTGAAGGAGGGTGCAGAAAGATATATCAAAGTGTTTATAAAGAAAGTAAAAAGATCTAATACATAATGTGACATATTATAATCTCCATATACACACACATATATATGCAATATACACACACATACATATGCATATATATATATGGTCTTTAAATGGAAGTCTCAATAAGAACCCGGTTTTCTAGAGACCATTGAGAATTAAGAAATATAACAGTCCCTGGTATTAAATTAATACATTATTTTATTCAAAATGCGTTATTATAAGTGTCAAACATTATTCCATTTTTTCCAATGTTAGCAGAAAATGACTGAAATGATACTTGTTTAAGAACATATAAATATGTATGCACATGAATAAATACATTCTAATTTGAGAGCTTATCTTCTATATTTTATAATATTTTGGATTGAATTTCTGGCATCCTGTATCATATTTTCATTAGAAATACTCATGTGTTCTCAAATAATGTAAAAATATTTGTTCTCAAGTTTTTCATCAAGTATGAAAATAAGGTTAAATTTTTATTCAAAATAAAGATTAAATTATAGTTTATAAAAGGGTTTGATCACAGCATGGGGGAGAACACTTGTCAACTCTGAATAGAGTTTCAAATATACCATTAAACCAGAGAATTAATTTGGATTAAAAATATATTCTTTGCAATTTTTGTTCAAGCTTAGAATACGTCTTCAGAGTGGTTAGCATCAGGGTCCTGACATTGACAATGTTATCAAGCTAGGCTGGACCCTCAGCCCTCAATAGGCCAATTAAACATACAAATATTAGTTTAAAGCCAAGAAAAAAATGTGTTCTTTGTGGCCACACCTGGAAGAAGGACAAATAAAAGAGATCATGAGCAATCTTGGTTAAGCTATGGTTGCATATATCAATGAGAAATTAGTGTCTTATTCACAGCTTCAGACTGTTATGAAATATGGTCTGACTATTAGAATTGTATGGAATCACTTCCTGAGATACAACATTCTCCTATGGCTATACAAGTTTTTCTTCTTCTGTCTTCAAGAAGGGGATTCGTGGAAAATTTCCCAAGGTTTTGGGAAGCAATGTCTCCATATTCTGATAGCTAACGGGAATGGCTGAAGTATTTTTTTTTACAGCATCTCTGCTTCAGTTATAAATATTTCTAGTATTTCTCTAATAATTTACTTTACTAAAAGCTATAGTATTAGAAAACAAACAGGATGCTGTGAGCACAAAGTCTGTAATGATTAGATAAATGATTTCTTTCTATTTTTTAAAGGGTAAGCTTTGTGATGTTTATTGACTGATAAAGAACATGTTTATAAGTTAACTCAAAAGTTATAAATAACATAATAACTGCTACTCATGTTGAACACAGTGTGAATGCTTTGTGACTCACTTGGGGATGAGTAGATTCAGTTGTTTGTAATTCATTATGACTGTTTATATTACATCAGATTAAGTCAACTACAAAGAAAAGCTATAAGATTAATAACATATTTTTAAAGAAAAAATTAATTGACTTTAATTTATTTCCAGGTAATTGTTAAGAAATTAATAATTTGGAGAACTAAAAAATACCTGTCTAGTGCTATTCTGCCTTGAACACACATATACAAGTAACATGGATGCCACTTTTTGGTGTGTGTGTGTGTGTGTGTGTGTGTGTGTAATTAGTGAAAAAAGGCCATGAATTAGGAGAAAAGAAGCTCTAAGAAAAAATAGAGAAACATTTTAATTAAATTATATTATTAGTAAATTAAAAAGAAAGAAAATAAGTGAGCTAGATGTTAGACTATTTAAAAAGTTGTGTAATGATGACATTTTAAAAAGTAGATGAAATTGGAGATCATCTTGTTAGGCAATTAAAATATCCAAATTTAGAAAAAGTTTCATATATTTTTATTTATATATGGATTCAGGGGAAAATTTTACAAATACTATACAGGAAGTAGAAACAAATGTAGATTAAAATTATAAGATAAAAGAGATGCATAAGATGTAAGAACAAAAGGATAAGAGGGAATAAAAGTGGTAACAATAAAATTGTCATATATTCATGTAATTAATATTGTAAAATGAAGCTCACTTTGTAATTAACTAATTTTAACTAAGAATAAAGAATATAAGAGCAGTTATTCTAACTGTAATTTTTTGGTCTAGTTACAAATTACAAATTAAGTCTAAATTTTTTATGTCAATGCATCTGACCATATCAGTGTATTTGTCCCTATTTTGGAAAGCTCTAAAATAAATTCATATTCATAAATATATATTTTTTTAATTTTTCAAAAAAAAATTATTTTCTTCTGCCACAAACTTTTCCAGTGTTTACAAGATTTCTCAAAATCATGGCCTTTTTTCTAAGAAAGACTGAAATTTCTACCCCAAACCTTTCAATCCCTGATAAATTTTATACTCCTTTTTTTTAGTTTTTGATAATTAATGTCATTTGTAAACATGACCTTTGGGCTCAGGCCTCCAGATACAGTGTAAGAGACAGTTTAAATTATAACTATTTTTTGAGAACATTTGAAAGGTAATTTTGATCATGTGTATTGGTTTGGAAACATCATCCATTATTGTCATGATAACCTCCTGAGCTGAGAATGCTGAACTGTACCAAATGACTATGTTTACCTTATTACCAGCATGTTGTATTTCTTGCACTCTGCTTTATGACTGACTGTGAATGTAGTAATATGGCGAACTGTCTTGAACTTTTGTTACTATACCTTCATCACTATGAAGGACTGTCGCTTATTCTATGAATGAAAACAAATCTATTCTCCCTTAAGTTGCTTTTGTTCAGGATATTTAAATGAAATAACATAATATATTTTGACTCATTACTGATCATTGCAGGAAAGATAGTCCATTATACTTTCCCAAAATTATGCTGTTTTTGCCACAAGCCAAACAATGCGTCCAAATGAACATATTCAGAAGCCTCAGAATTGTGATGTTTACTTTCAGTAAGATGAAACCTTTACTCTTTTATACTCATTTCTCTCAGGTATTTACTATAGAAACAGATAACTGAGCACATTCGCACTTTATGATTAGTTCTGTAGCTATTTAAGGTAGGCGGAGCAGGCACAATCAGATATAATTTGACTTGTGAACTTTGTGGTTTTTCCAGTTTTGTGAGCTCTGTTTCTGTAGTGTCTGGTTTTGTCTTGTGCCACTGGCCATTATGTAACTGTTGCACGAATTCTGGTTGTGATAAACGAAACTCAGAAATATCAAAGAGAGGAAACACCAAAGTCAAATTTTATCCAGTATCTTCCAGCTTCCTCAGCTGCACTCCTCATAGCTTCTATTGCATGAATCTGTCTTTCTATGCCTGCCTTAGAAACCTTCTTCACCCAGTTATTTCACATCCAGGTTAAGATTAAATGCATGGGCTACTATTATTTGGTAGTTAGCCTTCAACTCACAGAAACACAGAAAGATCTCTTCTGTCTCTGGAACTATGGGATTAAATGCCTAGCACCACCACTGCTTATCTGGGAGACTGAAATTCCCTCTGTAAACCAAGCTGGCCTCAAATTCAGATCTGCTGGGATTAATGGTGAGGGTCACCACTCTCAGTTGGGCCTAGGTCACCACTCCCGATCTTTCCCAGTGCAGGGATTAAAGGTGTAAATTACCACTCTCTGATACTCCTGGACTGACTGTGGCTTGAACTCTTCTCTGATATTTCAGACTGGTTTTTATTAAATATGTAACATATCACTGCATATCCCCTTCCATGCCAAAAATAAAAGAAGTTATAACTAACATAAGAAAAACCTATTCAATAGGTACAATGATACAACATATACAAACAATAATTATATGAGTAATGTCCAGTTCATTAACAATTTACAGTTCAAAGAATATATTCTATTAATTATCCTATTTTGGTGAGTCTGAGAAATTATACCTAATTCACTTTCTATCTAACTTGTATTACTAAACAAAAACTATATTTTGATATATCTCAAACTTATATACTTTAACTTCAGGATTTATTTTCTAAAAATGTCACTAGAAAAAACTATAACTATCTCATCTCCACCTACCTCAGAGACCCAAGAAGGAAATAACTAATTAAACAGCATGTGCAAGCAAGTAACTTTCAAAAAGTGTAAAAAATGAAACAGCTGGCTGCCTGATTAGTCACCCAAGGTTCTTTATCATTGAAGCATCCATCTTCAGCCTACAGGTCTAACATGTCTGAGAGACTTGTCTGTGAAGCAGGATATTCTCAAAGACCATCCTACCTTGTCTTGGCAAGGTTCAAGAATTCTTTTATGTGTGTGTCTTCTGCTTGTCCATTTTGTACATCATACTCTCAGCAGTCAAGGCAAGAGTACTTTCTTGCCCAGTGGATAACTTTTGTTACAATGAAAGTTAACTCCATATGGAGTTTCTTTGAAGTTGATAGTATTCTCTGAAGTATATTGGTGCTTCCAGGAGCAGATGTCCCATTGTCATAAAAATAATAACCTATGTTATTAAAATACCTAAAATGACATATTCTATGGATCTCTGAAGTGTTTGAAGAGGACCTGTTCATCTAAAATATATCTGTTTGATCTTGAAAATATTCAATATGAGTATAATTTTGATTGTAATGTTTAGCTACTAACTTGCATTTCTTTATATCCTATTTAGTTGATAATAAAAATGCTCATGGACTAGCAATTGTTAAATGAACTGTATAATACCTTGAATAAGCATAAAGATATATGTATAGTGACAAAATTGATCTCAATATATACAATTTCCAAATATTATAAAAAATCCAATTCAATGCAAATACTTAAAGCAAGTAATTCCTTTTTAAAAGAAGATTAAATAATCGACCATTAAATCCTATTATATCTACATACACTTTTTTTCAACAAGAACCTTGATTCTAATCACTCTTCTTTAACTTTTCCCTAACCATGACCAATAACAATTTTTAACCAGTTACCCTAAATAATGACAATCACACATAACCTGTCGAAAGGCTAAAACTACCCACCCCATCTTTTAGGAATGTGGCACCAAGTTCTTAGATTTACTTCCTGCTGTCTGGAAGTGACTGTATCTTTAGGAGATCCTGAAAAGAAAAGTTTTTGTTTTTTAAATTAAGTCCTAAAATAAGTAGCTGTATCATTTGTTGTACAGTATCTGCATAATAGAATAGAGCATGGCTTGTCTCAAGCTCTGGTTATAGTAGTCTGTGAAGCTGGTTCATTTCAGTTAAGCACCTTGAAATTGTCCTGAGTAGTTTGTAATCTAAATCTGATCTTTGGTTGGTGTTTGTCAGCCTAGTTGACTTGTCATAGTCCATATTAAATCATCATTGTGGGGCTCCATTTTGCATACTTCAAGTTTGCAATTAATCATTGTCATGGATCACTGCAAAAAAAAATAAATAAAAACTGATGAGAGACTAAAACCCAACACAATGTACAGGAAGCTAAATATGTAAGTAAGTATTTATTCAGCATAGGATTAGTAACAATAGAATAGTTCCTTATTTTAAGTTATTCTTCCATCCCATATCAGGTGGCTCTTCTGATTTGATAAAGAGACTTTGCATTTTCCCTTAGCAAGTATGCTTGAGATTAGAGAAGTTGAGAGTCACCCCAACTCTAAAGCCAGCTTTAAATTATAAATAAACTGGGACTTCAACTTACAAATAAAGATTCATAGAAGTTAAGCAATGAAATTTTACCCTATAGAGTATACTGGTCCAATATTCATTTACTTGTAAAATTTTTTGGATGATCTCCCTTCTGCTTTAGACATCTAGATGTCCAAGGTCTTTTAATTTCTTGAAGATGGGAATTTCTATCTTTCTGTAAAGACAAAACAAAAACCTGTCCTAACTCTTTGTTTTTTATTACAACTTAAATAATTGTAATATGGGTGGATGAGCTATCATTTCTTATTTTCATGAAGTTTCTCTGGTTCAAATTGAGTCTTTATTAATTTTGATGGTATCCATAACTTTTCTTCACCTGTGGAAACAAATGCAAAACGCCTTCCTCAACGTAGCACATACCCTGGCTTCCATTCAGAGATTAGTAAATCTTCGAAGTAGACAGGCTGATTTTGTTCTGTTTTTCCTGTGGTCTAATCCTTTTAGCAGCTGTTGTTCATTTCTCATTACATTGAGAAAATTCAAAGTAAATAAAGTATTATGTAGTCTATGTCTAGGGTCTTTGCCATTCCTTTCTGTTTGTTTAGCATATCCTTTAGAGTTTGATTTGATCTGTCTGTGACTGTTTGCCCTGTAGGATTGTGTGGTATTCCTGTAATATGCTTTATACAATAATAAGCAAAAAATTATTTTATTTTATTAGAGACATATACCAAAGCATTGTCAGTCTTAATTTGTGCAGATATTTCCATGATGGTCATAACTTCCAGCAAATGTATGATTACAGCGTCACCCTTTTCTGAACACAAAGCAGTTTCCCATTGAAATCCTGAAAATGTATCTATTGTATAAAGGACATATCTTAATTTTCCAAATTCTGTAAAATGAAATATGTCCGTCTAGTATATTTCATTTCTATGTATACCTTTAGGATTACTTCCTGCTGGCAATGGAGTTTGGTTATAGAAAGAACAGGTGGGACACCTTTTTACAATTTCTTTGGCTTGTTGCCAAGTGATAGAGAAATCTTTTTTTTTTTAATCCTTTGCTATTGATATGATCCTTTTTATGAAATTCTGAGTCTCTACTACATGTCCTATTAATAATTTAACAATTTCATCATTACCTTGTGCTAAAGGACCTGGCAGACACATATGGGATTGAAAGTGGGTTAAAGAGAAGGGATGATTTCTAGTCCTGATTATTTATTGTGACAAAATAAATAATGAAGTCAAATCTGACTCATTATTAATAAAATCAGCCATTTCAATGTGTATAACAACTCTTTCTGCATACTGAGATTCAATGACTATGTTAAGAGGTTAGGTAAAATCCATTAATACCATCATGATAGCATATATTCTGACTTTTGAACAGAAATTAAGTGCTTTAAGCTACTTTACTTATATGTTCTGATTTTAAACCTGTCTTTCCTGATTTGTTTTCATTGGAATAATATGTAGGCTCCAGAAATTGGTCTATCTTGTACAACTTGAGGAAGAATCCAATTAGTTTTCTTTAGAAAGTCACTTATTTTTCTTTGAGGATATTTGTTGTTAATATTTCCCAAAAAATTACTGAAAACTCTTTGCCAAAGTTTACTTACTACCCATAATTGGTCAATTTCTTCATTAGTTAAGGGTACAAAAATTTCTGCTGGGTTCATTCCTGTCAATTGATGAAGTTTTAATTTTTCTTTAAAAGTCAATTCAGAAATCTTTTCTACATATTTCTTTAATTTATTGTTTTTGTTGGTCTATTTTGTACCTAAATAATTAATTGAATCTCATATTTGTAATTTTTCAAGAGCCATTTGTAATCTCCAAGTAGGCATTTTTTTTTTCACTTCTTCAAACATGTTTTCTAAGATATCAATTTTTGGATCAGACAACAGTATGTCATTCATGTAATAATAAATTATAGATTGTAGGAATTTGTTATGTCTTTTATCTATTAGCTTTTGTTCAAAATACTGGCAAACAGTGGGGCTATTCAGCATTCCTTGTAGGAGTACTCTCCACTTATATCTTTTTACAGGCTGAGAATTATTTTATGTGAGCACTATAAAGGCAAATTTTTCTTTGTCTTGTTCTTATAAAGGTATTGTAGAGAAATAGTATTTTAATTTAATAACTATAATAGGAAATTCTTTAGGTAACAGAGAAGGCAAAGGAGTTCCAGACTACAGAGAGTCCACTGGCTGGATCAACTTGTTTATTGCCCTTAGGTCTGTTACCATTCTTTACTTTCTGATTTCTTCTTAGTAACAAATATAGGAGAATTCCAAGGGCTGATTGATTCTTCTATACGCTGAGTACTTAACTGCTCCTGTACCAGCTTCTCTAAGGCTTACAATTTCTCTTTTGTTAAAGGCTATCCATAAACCCACATAGGCTTCTCTGTTAGCCATTTTAAGGATAGAACTGTGGGTATCTTTGAAAGAGAAGCAGCTGTTGTGCCTTGTTTCTGTATAACCTGAATGGTCTGTGACTGTTTTCCATAATAACTTCAATTTTTTTCCAGAACTTTGTGCTAGTTTTGATTTATTTCTGCATTTGGAGGGATATTAGTCTGTGTGTTCCATTGTTGTAGTAAATCTCATCTTCATAAGTTTTTAGCAACATTTGCCATATATGGCTTTAATATTTCTCTCTTACCTTTTGGTCCTATACACTCATGCCACCTTGCACTCTGTTTTATCTTGGGTAATGATCCCATTTCCCAAAACTGAACATTTACCTCCTGAAGGGGCCAACTTGGATACCATAACTATGGTGAAATTGTTGATACATCTGCCCCTGTGTCCAATAAACCTTCAATAATAACACATTTATTTGTACATTTAATTGTTTTAATTTCTTTAATTGTTCTGGTAATATTTTTCTCCACAATGGCAGGGAAAAATTAAGCTAATTACTGTGGCTTTAAAAGAATGAGAAATTAGATTGGTCTAAGTTCAGAGTCTCAAAAAAGGGTGAGGATAAGAAGTGCACTCTATCTTCCTTCTCCAATATTGGGCTTTTATATTGCTCTTACATGACATTGCCTTAATATTTTGATTGAGACATTTGCAAGTCAGGAGCTAGTTTTGGCAGTGGGTCATGCATTATCTCCTTTACTCATGTAAATTGACTTTATTTGATCATTGTTTTATGAAAAAATAATAGATAGAAAGAACAAAATAAGAGTTTTAAGAAGATCCTTACTAAAATTCACACTTATAAATCTTCATTGAAATCTGAAAAGCATGATGAAAATAGCAAAGAAAATAGAAAAGATAATCTTTATTCTGGCCATTTTGGTACTGAGTCAAAAAATTTCCCTTCTGAAAATGCACTTAAATAATATCAATAACTTCTTATTATCATACCAAAAATTTGATAGAAGTGAAATGAATACATATATTGACATGTATGTTTATATACTTGAAAAAATGCAAGAATTACATCATATGTCTACAGCATAGAAAACATTGAAGTTGTAATGGAGAAGGGAAATGGTGTTCTTTTGGTATGATTATGAAAGGCTATTTAGTAGTGTTATTCCACAGCAGTGTAGCTTAACTATCTACCACTTCTTGCTATTCTAAAAAAATTTATAAAGAAAAATTTTAATACTTTTATGTTCTAACATACATAAAGTACCAAAGTATATATTACATATTTTGAATAATATTTATATAATAAATAGTAAAGAGACACATATGATATTGACTAGTAAGTGAAGTTTTTCAATTACTTTTCCGAACAAATCATAATCAATTGGCATGCTTTATGTATGGAGAACTATTTTTTTCCTACTCTCAGCATTGCTTAGTTGCTTGGAGATCTTTGTATTGACTTAAGGCCTTGTTGACCATCTCTAGTCCACTTTGACATATCTATTTTCCTTGTTCAGCTCATGCTTAGGCAACAACACTTCATGGATATAGCTTCTGACATTTCTATTAGACACAATCCCACAGGAAATTCCCAGCTCCTCTTGATCTTAAAAATATTTTCTGTCTCTACTTTTGCAATGATACCTGGATCATATGGTCATATGTACAGGAAGAATATTTTAAATATATCCATTGGGACTGGATATGTTAATATCCAGCTTCACAACTCTGAATTTTTATCACTTGTTTTATTAAAATAGCCTTCATTAGTTGAGAATAGTCATTTCCTTTAGAGGAATAAGGACTGGCTTAGTAAACTTGTGGTGATAGCTTTTCCCTTAAGATCCATGACATTTCTAGCCACAAGTATGATAGGTATCCACTACCAGAAATGATATCATTTTTGTTCAGTGGGTTTTAATGTAAAATTTGAAATAATCTCCTTGTGAAAGAACATATCAGTAAATTAACCTATATCAAATTGTTATTCATGAAAGCATACAAGCAGGTAACTTTATACAGACCAAATAAGCTCTATTTATGTATTAACGAGTATATGTATATACATACATATATTTCATCAGGTTCTAAGAGTCATTTTAGCCAGAGAGTTGAAGAATACCATGAGAAAAATGCATAAAATCAACCTAACCTGAACTCATAAGTGCTCACAGAGACTAAACTCTCAACTGGAAAGCTTTCATAAGACTGACCTAGGCACTCAACATGTAAATTACAGTTGTGCTTCCTAATCTTCTTATGGAAGTCCTAACAGTGGGAGCAGAAGCTGTCTCTGACTCAGTTACTTGCTCTTGAGAACCTTGTCTCCTACTTGGTTGCCTAGTCTAGCCCTAATACAAGAAGGGGTGCCTAGTCTTACTGCAATTTTATATGTTATGGCTGGCTAACATGCATGTGTGTGTATATGCATATAAGTTTATATATGAGTGTATATGTGATAGTCAGTGTGGGTGTGTTTATATGTGAATGTCTATCTATTAGTTACATTTCTGCTGAAAAAAAATACCTTGAACAATTTACAAAATAATTTTTGGGTGTTGGGAGCCGCTGGCCCCAGCCCCTCAAGATGGCACTGATATCCAGTGCTGGCCAACCCGCCTGAGTCAGTAATCAAGGCAAGGGCCTGAGTCAGTAATCAAGGCAAGGGCCTGAGTCAGTAATCAAGGCAAGGGCCTGAGTCAGTAATCAAGGCAAGGGCGCATGCCTTTGGTAATTTTCCGAGACTGGTCTCTCCGCCTCTCCCGTGGCGTCATGTGGGGTGATGAGCTGCAGCCTATAGAGAGGTGACACGTCCAAGGCGGAGGTCTTTGGCCTATATAAGGGCTGGGCTTTCCCTACCTCAGGGTCTCCATTTTCTGTAAGCTGATGCTCTCCCTCAAGATGCGTTAAAGCTTTGCTGCAGAAGGATCCTACGTGTGTCGTGCCTTTTCTTGCGGGCGAGAAGTTGGCGCTGGACGTTTGGGTTTGTGGTTCTTGAAGGATATGAGTCCATTATGGCTGTAGAACATGGCAGTAAATGATAGGCATGGTAGCAAGATAAGGAAGCACAGAGCTTAGTCCTTAACCAAAGGCCATAAGCAGAAAGAGGGAACTAAAAGTAGTATAAGGCTTTTAATCTCAGAGCCTCTCCCCAGAGAGATACATGAATTTAAATTTTATTATTTCTTTTTTGAAAATAGATTCTTTTCTTATTCACTGTATCATTACAGTTTCCCTTCCTTTACTCCCCCCCATTTCTTTCCCACCTTCCCTCTATTCTCAGACCACTCCCTGTCTGTCTCACATTAGAAAAGAATACACTTATAAGATAAAATAAATATGCATAACAATAAAATATAATAAGATGAAGAAAAAAACTTTCATTTGTAAATTGGCCACAGCAACTCATCAGGAGGAAATGTGACCCAGGCTCAGGCAGAGTCAGAGACCCACTCAGTACTTCCCATAATCAGGAGTCCTAGAAAAATACTAAGCTAATAGCTATAATGCATCCACAGAGGCTCTGGTATAGACCCATGCAGGTCCTATGCTACCACTTAGGTCTCTGTGAGCTCATATGTATCTTGCTTAGTGCCTTGTTCTCCCAGAACCGCCGTTTTCTCTTACAACGCCTTTATTCCTAGGTATTTCCTGAGGTCTGAGGCAAAGGATTTGATGAAGTTCTCCAATTTAGACTCTCTCCACATCTTGTCTGGCAATATGGCCCAGAATCTGTTACCTTCTGTTGTTGGAGGATGACTCTCTAATGATGACTTGATAAGACACTGGTCTATAGCATAGCAGAATGTCATTATGAATTTTTAGGCAGTCATGTTTGGTTTTATCCCAGGTCTTTGTTCTATCTAATCTCTGCTTCTTGGTTATCCAAATAGTTTCAGGTATATGTTCCTCCATGTTGAATAATCAAATAAGACATTGCTTGGGTACTCACACAAGTTCTGTGTCACCATTGCCCTATTGTAACTTGCAGGGAGGACAGAATGAAGGTCAGTTTGTTTTGTGTCTGTGTTGGCCATGTTTCTCTTAGACTATCCTATACAGCTTAAAGGACCTAAGATGCTAAACCTTAAAATACACATAAGAGTACGTTGACAAGAAAACTAGAGTAACATTTCAGATAGATATCTTTCTTAGACACTATTAATTAAAATATTAATAGGAAACATAAGTGACAATAAAAACTCCTAAATTCATCATTTTACAGGTATTTTTATCTACTTAATATCAACTTATATAAAATTAAAATCAATTTTAACTTTTCAGTAAAATTAATAATAGATTAAAGAATCATATCCTGACTTGTGAACATATCCTTTTATTATTTAAAAACTACATGTTTCAGCTTTTATGCAAGTTAATTTTTGAAAGATAACATTGTACATATAAATAAAATCAGAAAATATTAGTCATAACTAAATGGTTAAAACTGTAAGCTCATTTTTTTAAAAAAATACATTTTATGTGGATACTAACATGTGACACAGCCTTATTTGCCTATAATTACATAGAATGCATATCCACACATTCACCTAATGCCATAAGATCTAGCCAGAAAGGTGAAGGTGAAAAATCAGAGTGCAGTAAAATGAGAGCACAGTAAGAAATAAAAGTAAAACAAAATTTGCATTTTAGATAGGATATAATCTGAAGTATGATCTCAAACTAATTAAAATCTATATTTGTTCCAAACACATGGCCAGTGAAGAGAGAATGTTTCTGATAGGCCTACTTTACAAAGCTCTCCCGTGCCTGCAGATGCCAGCCATTTCTTTCTTTTTTATCAAAATGCAGATATGACTGAGAAGCAAGATGTGATAGTTTCAAGACTCTACTAGCTTACAAATCACCCCTACACTCATCCCAGACTAAAATAGATCATTTCATTACTCCTCAGAAGAGCAGGCTCATGGAAAATAAAATGTCCCCAAGAGATCATTAGGACAGAAAATTAGGACAGATAGATTTAAGTACCTGACTAGAAAGCTACATTCATAGATTTTTCAATTTTGTTCATGTGTCTAATGAGTTTTGTTTAAGTTCCATAGCATTCCAAAACTAAAAAAAGTATTTTGAGTTGTTTTTTATTTCTTACCACCCCATAAACCTCTAGCCACAGGGTTCAGTACACCTGCGTGGAAGACTAAGTGATACACTGAAATAATTTTTTAACTTATGTTTTTAATGTGTATACACATTTTGCTTGCATGCATGTTTACATATCATATGTGTTCAGTGTCCACACAAGAAAAAAGAAAAATAAAAACTTAGATCCTCTAGAGCTGGACTCGAGGAGGGTTACAAGTCTCATTATATGGAACCTGACCAAGGCCCTCTGTGAGAACAAGTGCTCTTAACTACTGATCCATCTCTGCATCCCCCATTAAATATTTTTTACCATTGACTCTTTATCTATGCTTAAAAACTTTGATTTAAGCAGATTAAACAGGGAGGGGTGATAAGTTTTAGCAGAGGACCATCTTCCCAAAGTATCTGGTGCTTTGGCATGGCTGAAGCTGCACAAGACATTACATTTAGAAAAGTTTACCTCAGAGAATGCCTTCCAGCCATGTGGGAGGTTGTGTTGTTTCATTTTAAATAATTGTCCCAACCACTGGTTTAATAAAAAGAGCTGATTGGCCAAAGGCAGGCAGGAAGTGTAGGCGGGGCTACCAGACTAAAAACTCTGAGAACAGAATGCCAGATCAGAACACCAGAGGGATTTCCAGAGAGAGGCCCGGAAGAAGCCAAGGACAACTATGATGCCTTAAGAAAAGGTACCGAGCCCCATGGCTGAACAAGAGACATGGGTTAGAATAAGGGTAGAGAGCTAGCATGTGATATGCCTGGGCCTGAGGCTGATCAGCCAAAAACTATTGGAAGTTTCTGTGTGTCTCTGTGGGAGGTTAGGCCTGAAAGTCTGAGCCAGAAACCTCATACTACAGAGGCACATTCAATTTTTTTTAAAGATGATATTTATTCAGGTGCCAGAGTCTCCATGTAAAGCTCCAGGAGGCACATTAACCAACTTCTATTAACCATTTAATATGGACTAGACAGAGCTTTGAGAGAAGGTCATGAAATGTTTAATTCACAAAAGATAGTATCTATCTCCATAAAATCCACTTTCCAATTCTTAATTTTAAGCAAAATGAAGTCATATAACTGGGAAAGCTGAGTGGTTTCTTCATCCTGAAGCTATTACTCTTCTCTGCTAAGTAGACATGTGTTATGTGAGTACAAATAATGAAGCACTGAATCCATTCCACTGGCATGCCTGTGCCTGAAATGTCACTCTCAAGAATGCGTGATAATGACTACAGACAACAGTGGCTCTGAACCTAAAATGTCTGATGAAGACTGTACAATAATAAGATCTGTACTCTTTTATAGACTTGCTTCAAAAATTTCTCCCTTTCTTTGTCTTTTTGATTTTATATGTAACATTTTTTTTTCTAGTTTTGGAGAAATACTATCTTTGAATAGATTGATGCTAATTTTCCCTGTGTTGCTTGAATTTTCATAATGTCTAGGTCACTTTTGCATCTTTCATTTTAGGAATTGAAAAGCTCTCAGTATGAAAGTTAGCTTAAGACAAGTTTTAAGTCTTCTGCCAGTGTATATTCTCATGTGCATGTTTTGATGTTCAAAACAGTTGCTTTCTTTATTTCTAACCAGGATGCACTTAAACAGAGGCAGTTTATGTGTTCATCTCCTATTCAAAACTGTGAAGTCTCTTAATCTTCCCCACAGATTAAACAATTCCTTTTGGTTCCCTCTTCTCTGCAGTGTTCTATCCTTGGAAAGTAATTCTTACTCACTGATACCTTGTTCCACCTAACATGAATTATATCCAGCTCAAGGTTTTCCTTCTCCACACTGTAAAATGTGTTTTCTCAAAGCCCATTGCAGTTGTAAAATCTCCAGCAAAAAAGGGTGAGGTTTACTGAATATGTAATGGAATATAGATGGCAAATAATTGCTTTAACTACAGAATGTCTCTAATACTTTGATATACTTGGATGATAAGCAAAAGAACAATCTCTTGATATTTCCTCAGATGCTGTCACATCTTTTAATACCAAGAATCAGTAAGAAGATAAATTATTTTGATTTATTATTATATCTATTAAGATTGAAAGAAATGACTAATTTTTCTTTACATTTTACTTGAATACTTGTCAAGAAAAGCATAAACCTTCACTGGTCAGTTTTAAAATTATATCTTTTAGTTTTAGTTAGATTTTTACAATCAGTTATGACATACAAAATTATATGCCACGTCATTGCTCAGATATTTCTCAGCCAAGAAGCTGCTGAATAAGTTATTAAAAAATAATATTCAGACACGTCACATCCCCCAATCCATAAAAGTCATCTTTATTTAAGAAACGTAAGGGATAAATATTTCCAGTGTGGAGTTTCTTTTATAAGGAAAAAGAATCTCTATTTCCTCTGTCTACAGATAAATCATGTGTGGATAAATTGTGGATTAGATTTATCTTTTGAAACTTATGACTTAGGAGTGTAGGGAAAAATCAATGTGACATTTTAATACACTTTGAAGTTGTTGCACATCCCGCACTTTACAACTTTTATCTTTCTTTTGGATCAGCTGCTTTTTAAATTGCATTTCTCTGTAAATAGCATTTGCATTTAAAGCTACCTACCTCTTGATGCTTTACATCTTCTCCCATTGTGTTTTCCTCTGTTGCTTTGACTTTTCAGGAAGACTGATATTTTCTGTCCGAGGTAACAGAACACCATTATATTAAATCCCTGGCCTCTGAAAGAGTGTTAATAACTTTGATCACTGTATTTGTATAATTAAGGTACAGGGTCTGACTTTAAAGGAGTTCATCTTTGGCTTTGAGTCAGGGAGGGATGATGTGTTTCCAAAGATGAGTACTCTGTTGGAAAGACGCTGGTCTCCTTTGGTGTCACATCTATCTATGTCCCCAGACTGCTCATCCAATGTTCCAATGACAATGATTAGCTGGACCCCCTAGGAGCTGCAGATGGAATGAGGCAGTGCGATAAGACATGCTGCCTTTCGGCTCACTGGAGAGAAAGGCTCTCCTCACAGGATGCCCAAGAGGAAGCCATTTAAACAAGCGTGCAGAAAATATTGGGGTAATTACCAAGCACCAGGAGGGGGTCTCAGCACTGAGAAGAGATGCAAAAATTCATTCAGCAGATTAATTGATGCTTTCCCTGCAGCTTGTCTTTGGAAATAATTCCCATGGAAATTCGCAGCTGAGGGATGAGAAATGTATTGTATAAAGAATATTTTTATTGCAGCGTACATATTTCCTGATGTCTGAATGGCATTTATTTCTGCCAGAAATGCTCTGATTCTTTTGATGGCTTAAAATAAGACTTTTCCACATATAAAGGCCAGAAAGCTTTGATGTGTGCAGATACATTGTAAGAAGCTTTTTAAACTATTCTGATTGTTGAAAATAACTGGGAAAAGCTCTTTTGTGACTTCAATTCTTTTCTGCCATAACAGCCTTGTTTGCCATTCTGTCGTCAGATCCACTTCATCTAGAATGAAATCTTGTATGGTTGTATCTGTGCAAGAAGTGCCCTGAAGGAAGAGAATGGGTATCCATCAGTCCCATAAGGCTACTGGAGTGGAACATAAGTGATATGACAGATTTGTTTTTTGGGCAAAGCAAATCGACCTTTGCCTCCTCCTTTTCTCACCAGCTGGCAATAAAGGACCTTGAGAGCAAAGATACAGAGATGACTACTTATCAAATAGACTAGTTTGGAAAAAGTGCTAAAACCAAAAATATATGAGTGTGTTGTAGGCACATGTGTATGCCTCAGTATTTATGGATGAGGGAGATAATGTTACAAAGGACACATCTATGATTTAGAAACCCTTGTGTATTATTTTTAAAAGTAAGAATGAAAATTGTTACAAGTTGTGATGCTGAATTATTTTCTCCCCATAGAACTACCATTTATTATAACCTGTTTAATTAGAAATTGGCTTGGGATGAATGAATATGAATGTTCTCAATGCAGAAGGCAGCTTATAAACATGATCATTCTAGGATCACTAAATAATTTGAGTTAAAAGTCCATGACTCAAAAATGGAATTTACATACTAAATGGTTCTTCTTTTATAATAAATACTTATGAACTCTCCTAATCTCCAATACATAGGCCTCTTGAGTTTTTGGCACACTGGATTTATTCAGATAATATCTTAGAACCTCTATCAAGCCTTGCTTTCACATAAATATAATTATGACTCATAATTTTGCCACTATAAAGATGAGTATATGAATTATATGTATTAAAATATTTTGTCTTGATGTAAATTTATTTTTTTGTCATGACCTAAATCAAAGCAAGTGTTTGTCCCATATGTGTTTTAGATATTAGGCATTGAACACATTCTAAATAATGAATTAGTTACCCCTGAATTAAACAAATGTTCACCTATAATTACAAATAAATATTTTTGGTCTACCATTTTGGCGGCCTCAACTTAGCTTTTTGTTTTGTTTTGTTTTCTTTCCTAGCCCAGAGATTCTGGATTTCATTCAGGGCTCAGGGAGCAAACTGCATATCTAATTGACCAATATTATTGGCAGGGAGAAGCCAACAGTGTCAGTACACATGTTAGAATTGGTTATCTTTTGATCATGTGGGAAAACTACTATTAGGAGACCATTCAAAGAGAAATACTGGCTATCATTATTGAACCTATTGGTTAACCTGAGACTAGTCAAATTATTTAAGAAGGCCCTGCCTACTAGGCCTTCTATAATTTATTGAGCTGTTACTGGCATCTTGACTAGCACAGCTCTTCCCAGTTCCTAGGGAATGTAGCAGCTGTGTTATTTAGCCACCTGTACTCACTACATATTACACCACCATAACATTCACTTTGCTGTCTGGGTAATAGTTAATCCAACAAAGTCCACACTTAATGTTACATCCTACTTCTTTGTTCTTGAGACAGTTTTTCTTGGTGTGTTATCTTTTCAGTTGGTGAAACTGCGGTCACAAATCATTAGGCTTGAGGTTGCTCTTGTTTGTTGCATGGTCTCATGTAGTCCAGATTTTAAAATTGTTAAAGGTAAGGATGATCTTGAACTTCTGATCCTTCTGACTGTGGGAGCCCAGACGGTAACTTCAGTTTCCCGAGTCTTCTCTGACTTTCAGAGTCAAAGCGTCAAAGTGATTCAGCTATTCTAGAGCTCAAGCGAGTTCAGCATGCTCCTCAGCCTCGATGAGCACGGGACTAGTAAGACTAGGCGCCGGGAAAGATTCATCACCATGGTGCTTGAGCTAGTAGAAGGTACATGATTTGATAGTAAAGCTGCTCATTGCCTGATCCAAGTACACCACTTGAATGTTTTTACTGTGCTTTGTTAGTTTACTGACTGTGTTTTATTTTCTTTTATTAAAAGTATCATGTTATGTTATGGTGTCTCATCTCCATTTAATTACAAGTTCCAATTCTTTTTATTGGGCTCCAAACCATTAATTTATTGTTTCTTCACCAGCTGCATTTGCACTAGCACCTGCTTTGTTATATCAGCACTAAAAACTTTTATTCTTGCCACAATGTATGTAAAGAATTATACTTTGCAACTGGTCATTTTTTTATGTCGTTAATCTTATCTGTTGATATGCAGAAAATACTCTATGCATCTAGTACCATTCCATATTTGGAAAAAATACTATAATATTATCTGAGTGGATATAATTTGATAAAATTAATTAGAAATCACTTTGCTATTTCGGACACTAGTTCCATTTAATTTTACCACCCATGTTCCAAAATGGCCAGTCTCTACACATTTCTGTTGCCATAAACTCGATATTTAAACTTATTTAGAAGCTCTTATTTTAATAATGTATTCTTGAAATTATGAATCCATAGTTTTCTTTAATATATACATGATATACAGACATATATGCATATATACACACATATGTAGACACTCATTCTATGTACACATAATTTTAAATTGAATTTATTTTGATTTTTTTATTTTAACATCTGTGCTAGTGTTTTTGCAATTATCAGGCATTTAGGATACTTATAAAAAAATCTTATAATTCTAGATAGTGTTAAATGTAGTTAGTAAGCTACACGTTGACTCGTGAGAAAGGAAAGGACTCCATTCTACTGGCTGTAAATTTTATAAGATTAAAAGTGTGCTTACAACTCCAGAGGCACCATGCCGTGTAGCTCATCCTAGGCTAGGATGTCAGTTTCCCAACCATGCAGCTTGACATGGGTCCTTTGATGATAATTTTTAAGTTTTGGGTTTTTTTATTGTAATATCTCACTCAAAACACAGCTCAAATGTATTTATTCCATTTTATTGTCAACATGCCTGAGTAAGAAACTAAACAAGGCTTGGTAGTTAAAGGAAGAATTCCTGCTTTAAAATGTACAATACCTAGGGCATTAGACGAGATGGCAAGTGATAATACAGTCAGGTCTATTTGTTCTAATCAATTGGTGGATGTTTATGTGTAATAGACACTTTGAAAGTACAAGACCTGAGTGTTGAGACAGATAAGCTGTTCTTTGAGGGATGGAGGAATTTATCTCTACCTCCAGATTTATTTGCAAATTAATGCTAAAACTAAACAAACAAAATTAATTGTAACCAAGACTTTTTCTCCAATAAGTAAAGAATCTGTGGTAGCATACCAACTGTGCTTTGACTTTCTCTGATAGGTAAGTGTGAAGAGGATGATACTGATTTATTTGTAAACAATACTGGCATTTTCACTGAGAACATTGGTACAGGTGTTTGATATAATCTCTCATTTTATCTTTGGTTTTCTATAGAAACTTCTTGAAAGCTAAGATTAAAATAAAATTCAGTAATTTTTTTCTGACTTATCCACATCCCTTTAAATCTTTTATCTTTCAATCAGAATATCTGTGCCTAAGGAAGCACTAACAAAAGTGAATACTGACAGATATTAATCAGTTTAATGAATTTAATAGAAACTAAAGACAAAGGTATAACTTCAGTGCAAAAATCCCTGTTATAAACATTGTTTATAAATAACCTGTTATAAATATTGTTTCAGTATTTTTAAAAAATGTCTACATAAAACAAGAATCTTAAAAGAAGCTGAAATAACTCAATTTTTAAAGAGGTTGTAAGGATTAAAAAGCATGCATATGCAAAACTCAGAAAATATCTTTTTATATCTATATCAAAAATAACACAAAGAAATGAAAACACACTGGTAGAGTAAATAATCCTTAAAGTTTTATTTAAAATATCATTGATTCAAAAGTATATGGCATCACAGAATCAGTATTCAGGAAATAGCTCTCAAAACACAAGAGGCTTAATTTGGTCAATGAGTCTCTCCTTAGGTTCTATGACGTAAGAGTATAGATCACTGTTTTTGTAAACTGATCCATTATCCAGGCTGCTATGTATTCCACACTCTGAATACTTAATAGCTGATGTTTTCAAGTCATAAACAGTTTGTAACCTGGACATCTTGTAGTCAGGAATGTGAATCATCCTACTTGGGAGGTAGGAATGAGTATTTACTGGCCACATTGGCTTCTGCTGTCTTCAGGGAGTAGCATTTTGTTGCCCAGGACACACTTTCTTAGAATTGTTTTATAAACTGCTTAAAAAAAAAAATACGTCCATGATTTGCATTTACAAACAAGCAGGTTTTTTTTTTTTCTTTCTTTTTTTTTTTTTCTTTCTCTCCCTTGGGTTCTGTCCTTCTGGAGTATCCCAAACAATAACTACATTATGCAATGCTTTAGGTATAATTTTATTTTACCTAAATGGCTGCAGGAATCACTTCTCTGACATTATACATATGACAAGATAGTCCAGGCACTGAGTTTTCATGATGTTTTCATTTCATTTCTTTATATTCGTGATAAAATATGTCCACAGTATAAACTATTCAGAAAATAAATAGTGAGTCCAATTACTGAGTTCAGAGGCATGACCTGTAGGAGGCATGAGTTTAGACAAAGTACAGAGCTAAGCCTATATTATTGAGCAGTGTGGCTTCTTTCAGAGAAAGAAGCCTGAACATCTTCCCCAACCGCTCTTTTATTCCCTCATTCTTCGTGTCCACTCATTATCCTATCTTGAATTTAAACATTATGTACAGTTCACAGAGCAAATGTACACATTTTAGTTTTTAACAACTCATTTAAGTTCATCTTTCAATAGCAGTGAAAACACATAAATTAGTTAAATATTCACTTAAGCTATAATTTCTAAATTGATTTAAAATGGGAAATAACTAACATTGTCTAGAATGTCTCAAAACCTGAAAATTTTTAAAAATTCAGTAATTAACTTTAATTATATTTTATGAAATGATAATCATTTTATTAAAATGTCTGCTTGTTGTAAGTAGCCTGAAAATGAATGTGTACTTGTATAAGAATCAAATTTATTAGTGTCATTTTTTACTTACTTGTTGATAAATATGGTTTTTAAGTCATGCTGCACTTGGTAAGATGTACTGTATTGTATCCCATTAGTTTCTTGCCTCAAATATCTTACAAGTTTAAAAACCAAAGTGGAAATTGATTGCTTTACCTTTATTTTAAAGAGAAGTCCTTCCAATACTATATAATTATTAAGGTTCTGAATTTTCTTGGAATTTCTGTCTATTGAAATTAAATTTGGAAGAATTTAGGAGTGTCAGTGAGTTACTTCCATGTACCCCAGGATATTGCATCAGATCTGATTTGGAAAACTGGAAAATGGGTATAACATAAGTTCTGAAGTCTAATTAATGTTCCATATAACTCTTAATTGATTTATATCATTCTGCTTAAGAAATTTTCACTTTTATCACTTTATAAGGAAATGATAATTTGTTTCTACAATTTTTAAAATAAATTTTATACTATACAAGTACATATATATTATATAGAACATACAACAAAATTAATTTTAACTAATTTGTTTTAATTTTCATAGCTTCTTACTCTGCCATCAAGGGTTCCCTGATCACTAGATAACAGAGGCTGACCTTTAAATGTATAGTAATATTTTTCATACTCCTGAGTGCTAGAATCGCAAGCATGAGCTATCACACATAGATAAATATTGACACTATTTAAAAATATCATAATATCATTACTTTGAGGTGATGTTGTAGCTAACAAATTAGTGAAGAACAGACAAGTAATTAATTAAGAATTAAAAAAGGTCTTTTTACCTTAAATGCTAAGCATGGTATTGATTCCCTCTGTAAACAATCAGAAGTTCTTGGTCACTTAAAGCAGATCACTGAGTTGTCTGTAATTTGCTACCCATGGATTCAGACACACACACACACACACACACACACACAGACACACACACACACACTCACACACATGCACACAGAGACAGAGAGAGACAGAAACAGAGAGACAGAGAGAGAGACACACAAACACAGAGACTAAGACAGAAAGGAAAAAAACCATAGCAAATTACCCTGTTAATCAATTGAAAAATAAAGGACCCTTGTTTCTATTAATTTTTATGATACAATAGATTTAAAGAAAGTGTTTGGTATCTGTAGATACCAAACTCATGTTTGAAAACTTGGTTCTCACTCAGTGGAACTGTTTAGGAAGCAATAGGTGGTATAGCTTGGAAGAAGGAGGTGTGTCAGTGGGGGAAGGCTTTGAAGTTTAAAAATCTCCTGCCATTTCCAATTTGCTCTTTGTCATGTGATTGGGTCTCAAGATAGAAGTTTGTGGCTACTAATGTAGCATCAAAATGTCTACCTCCTACCAAACTTCCCACCATGATTATAGTGTCTTAACAATGCAACCAAAGAGTAACCAAGAAAAATTTTGATGGCATCCTTTCAAATAAGGATATGGGCTGGTTCTAAAACCATAAGGGTATATATGATGTTTGTGCATATTCACAGGTGCGCACACACACACACACACACACACACACACACACACACACACACACACACACACACACCCCAAGGGCTAGTTATAAAAGCCTGGTAAGAAAATGAACCTAGTTCTTTCCATGTAAAGCCTGTTAAAGAGATTTAGAAAGAAATTCCATTCCTAGGATAACAAAGCAAAACAGCCGTGCACATAATAATAATATTTAATATAACAGACTGCATAGTGTATTTGGTGTTATTCTCAGGAGAGTATTACTGTATTATTTATGAAAATTATTCATTAATAATAATCTATATCTGTCCTCAAAATTCGAGTTCAGACAGTCTGCTAAATCTTACAGATTTACAGTTGGAAATAAGTGACCTACCACAATGATCAGTTGTAAACTAGAAAATAAGGTATCTTCAGAGTAATAAAATTATGGGAATGTTTATTTCTATGAACATTTCAGAGAGAATTGGAATTGTGTAAATGCTACCAAATGTTTGTGTATAATCAAAGCTGTGCATATCCCTGGTGGTAGATCATTATCTCTCTGTGATAGTCAAAGTTTTTATGCTTCCACAATGACCTACTTTATGAACAGTCCACAGTATCTATAGGAAACATTGTTGAAATTGTTGTTTCTTCTGGGATTTATGTGCCCTGGGTGATACATTAGGGCATGTGTTAGGTCTCAATATTCAAGGGACTGTATTGACTACCAGGTTTTAATATGTAAAGAGATATTTTTTGAATACATGAACTCAAAATAAGAATCGCAATCTTAATTTTCTCTATTCTTCTGAGCATTCAAAAATCATCTCTCATGATAAGTGGATCCTTATAGCATCTTACAACTAAGGAATGCTTTTCTGTAGATAGTATACCACAACGTGCCTTTTCTGACTTACTTAAGAAGAAAAGGGTAAAACAGAATAACATTACAATTTGTGTGTGAAAAAATAATCTTATGAAGTCCATCTGATATGTTAATTTATATAAGTAGATGAAAGTGTTATTAGAAATCAAACGATACTAACCTCCATAAATGTGAAGATAGTTCCTATTAAATTAAGAAAAACTGTTACAATGTGCTTTCTTGGTCCCGGGTGGCCAGAGGCCCAGACCCACAGACCTGCTAAGCCAGACCCCTTAGCCACCTGCTGCTGCTTAGGCCCCCAAAAATGATTCAGACGCTTATATTAACTTCATGCTGTTGGCCTATGGCTCAGGCACATTGCTAGCTTGTTCTTACATCTTAACTCAACCCATTTACATTAATCTTTCCTGCCACATTTAATCTTTCCTGCCACGTGGCCAGTGGCTTACCTGTGTCCCTTACATGTTGCTCCTTTGGTCTTCTGGTTCAGTCTGTCTGACTCCACCCTGCTACTCCTCCCTATTCTGATTCTCCACCTACTTTTTCTATGGTGCCTGTCATGGGCCAAAACAGCTCCTTTATTTAAAGATTGATATTCACAGCATACAGAAAGACATTCCCACATCAAACTATTTGGGTTTTTTTTTTCTTTCTTTTTCTTTTTGTAACTGAAGTGATGTTTATAACCATAGGGTCATTTTGAAAGAAATTTTTTTGTCAAAGGAATGAGCAAATGTAAACAGATGGCTCTCAAGAGACAATGTCCATCAGTAAACAAGAACTCTGTTTAGGAAACAATACCAGAATACCTTATTTAAGCTTTCCAGCTTTAAAAATTAGTGCTTTCCTTTTCATATTAGTTGGGAAACACTTCTGCATTTTAGGATTTGGTATGTTTAATTGATCTGTTTCTAAGGATTCAGAAAACACTTCTATAGAATCCAGATGCCCCTCAATAAATCCTACTTTTATAAAGTGTCCTTTAGCTGTAAAAGCAAAGCAAATGTATTTGTTAATTTAAATTTTAGAATAGTTTTAGGAAGGGTCAGTGAAATTATACTTTTTTTCCCTTGGTATAATTTAAAATATAATAACCCTAAAATATCTAGCTAAGTTTTGGTAGCAATTATGATGAAAAATTATACTTAGAATATACAATAGAAAATGTCTCCTGAAAAATAGCCACTGTAACTTGCATCTGAAATATAATTTTGTAAATGTGCACTATAGTATTCTGTTTTTAAATCTCCCTTTTATAGTTAATTTGAATGAAAGCTTTTAGGTATTACTTTTAGGAACTACCTAATCAAATTTAAGATAGTCTACATTGATACCCTAAAATGGTGTTAAATCATGTTTTCAACAGGAATTATAGAGAACTGATTGAAATTTTAAATTCACTTTGTAGAGAGTTTTAAAAATAACTCTAGCCATAGTAGATCTCATACTGCTTTCTTACAGTCTTACAATAAATGAGACACATGTTCTTTACTGCCTGCAGTACAAAAGTATATTCTTACCTTCAAGCAACATTTTTTTGTTGAAACATATTACATCTTAACATTATAAAATAATTTAAGTTGCATGTAGAATTTAGATTCTTTCTACCATCAATATTTCCTCAGAGTATGGAGCATAAAAAGAAGGGACTAAGTAGTTCATTGGATGCTTGTCTTTCTACTGTAGCTTCTAAACGTGTCAGCCAGCACTGGCAAAATGTGCAGAAAAATAACAAATGTGTTTATCATTAGCTGAAAGCCTGATCTGAAGCAGGTGTCAGGTCTCCATATCTCGTTAGTTCATTTTCTCGGATTTCTTTGGAGGATCTATCATAGATTCCTAAGTGTTGTGTCCACTGGGATTCACACCACTTGTTCAATCTATTTATACCAAGTTAATTAAGTGATAATCCCAAAGTATCAGAGGACATATGAAGTAATAAATGCCTGCTTCATTCACAGACATACTGAGACCACATGGTGAGGAGTCACAGACGGAAAGACTGTTTTATTACCTAATGCATATTCTTCTGCATAGGGAATAATGCTATTAAACAATCTGTTCTCATACTTTCAGAGGTATTATAGCTTCCATCCGATAAATATTCTTTTGACAACTGGTGTAATGTTCTTAAGGAAATTCAAGCTGAAGGTATATAGACATAAAATTTAAAATTTAACTAAAGGATTGGTCCCTGTTCAGCAACCTTAGTCAAATTATCCACTGCTCTAAATAAAAATATAGCCTCTCATCTCAGATGACTTCCATGAGGGAATAAAGACACATCTCTAAGATGAACCTACATATGGCAAACATACACACTTATAGACACAAATCATACAATTACTAGTTTAGTGCTCATTATATAAATATTTATTATTCAATACATAAATATTTGTTAATTTTGTCTTTGTTACCATATATAAAAAGAAAGCACAATATTAAAATTAACTAATTTTTATTAAGAATATTTAGAATTTTAAGAAATAGATACCTGGTGTGGGAATGTCTTTCTGTATGCTGTGAATATCAATCTTTAATAAAGGAGCTGTTTTGGCCCATGACAGGCACCATAGAAAAAGTAGGCAGGGGAGGGGGGATCAGATTAGGTAGGAAAGGAAAGGCGAAGTCAAGACAGACCGACCCAGCATCCCAAAGAAGAAACATGTAAGGAACACAGGTGAGCCATGGGCCATGTGGCAGACAGATTTGTGAGAATAGGTTGAGTTAAGATGAAGGAGCTAGCTAGCAATGTGTCTAAGTCATAGGCCAAACAGCATTAACTTAATATAAGCATCTGAATCATTTGGGGGGCCTGAGCAGTGACGGGCAGCTAAGGGGTCTGGGGTGTAGATCTGTGGGTCTGGACCTCTGGTTGCCAGATCGGGCCAAGAAACCTTATTGTAATATACAGATACCTAAATTTATTTGTTAGTAATCTTTTGCAGTTCGTTTCAGTAATATATAAAGTTACAGAACAAAAAAAAAAGCTTCCTCAACTTGTACTTTCAACTGCTAAATATGAGTTTTCTTCTCTCTTGGTACAACAGAGCACTAGGGTGAAGACCACTCAAAGGAGCCATATAGTGAATCTTCTCAAAGACAAAGGCCTTCATTTATACCAATTTCAAATATTTAAAATGTTTATACACTCTTTAAATTTTTGTAGTCTTTTACCTGTGCACATTTTTTTTATCCTGTGTATGTGGTGCCCACAGAAACTAGAAATACCATGTAACAACTCTTACAGGAGGATGTGAGTTACGAGGTGGGTACCATGCACCCAACCCAGCTCTTCTTCAAGATAAGCAAGAACTATCAGCCTCTGATCCATCATGATTTTATAATGGTAATAAAAATCACAAAAGTTGTAATGATATTTACAGTTTTCTAAATTGTATATGGAAAGTTATTTAAATCCTAGTACTAAGGTAAAGCATGTTTAAAATGTTTTATTATATTCTAATATCTTTATTGAAGTTATTTTTAATGAAACTAGTTCCAGTACTTTGCAACTTCTTGTCCTTCCCACAAATCTTTCTGCCCTCACCTACTCTCACAACCATGCACACGAAATAACCTGCAATATATTTTGTCATGCATTTGCTACATTTGCTATTAAAAAGGAAGCAACCTCCAAAATGTTTTGGTTATAAATGATATATTAATTATTTTATGTGAAATTCTGAAACATTTTAATATCACTGTTGTAATTACACACAAATTTATATTTTGAACATTTTTAGTGAATAATTAGTGCTTTAAAGAAAACATTACTGAGATGAAGTTCTCAGTTTGTATAATAATCATCACTGTTGTCATCATCATCATACATGAAGGATTCCCTGATCAACTATGTGAATTCACTTTGAATTTTCAGAAGTTGGCAAGAACCCTGAGTAGAAACATTCCATAATCATTTTAATGTTTTTCAATCAAAGGGAAATGTTCCTTTCATTCTCTGATGGATCTTTGGAATGAATTGCTAAAGAAAATAATAGAAATAGAGGCAAGAACACATTAATCAAATAGCAGCAAAAACTATTGTGTTTAGAGTATTTCAGTGGCCTTGGAGCACAAGACATTGGACAAAAAAAAAAGTTTGGCCAAATTCCACTGACTTCACGGCATTGACATTGATCTGACTGGTGATGGGGGATTGAAAAACGACAGACATATGTCCAGAAAAGCAGGGGTTGAATATTTTTGTGTGTTGGTGGAGACATACCAGCTGTTCTCATGAATGCAACAAGTGAATAAAGACATTGGCTTATCTCCGTGGAGTTATCTATGGGGAGAAATCTCAAGTTGCTGTCACCTAGCATGGTAGTTTCTGCACATGTTGCTTTTAGGCAAACAATCATACAAACAAACAAACAAAACAAAACAAACCCTCTAGTAAACACTTATACTTAGAAGAGGGGAAGGCTTTGTAATTCCCATTAGTAAGGGACATTGAGGTCCTTGACCTGACAACAGTCATATCAATAATATATATTTGTTCAAGACATATTCACTCCCCCAAAGCCAGAGTCATAAAGAGTGGTTTGGTGGAGAGAGAGAGAGTGGTGGTGGGGGGATATGAGCAAAGGGATCAGGATCATGAAAAGACTCACAGAGATGGCTGACCACAGTTCTAGAGAGTTGGCTGAATCAGAAACAACAGATGAGGAACCTTCAGGGAAAGGAACTAAACCCTCCAAATGTAGACAACTGTCAAATGACGTGGGCAGTTTGTGGAGCCTCTTGCAGTATGATCAGAGTATGGTCCCAGTGCATGAACTAACGTCTTGAAGCCCATTCCCTACAGAGGAACAACTAACCCAGCCTTAATACTTGGATGAGAAACTCAGACCTACCTCAACAGGATATACCAGACTGAACTGACCCACCTTGGGACTGCCTGCCCTCCTTGGGGAATGAATGGGGAGATGTGGTAAGGGGAATGCTGAAGAAAAACTGGAAGGAACTGGGATGAGGGAAGGGAGGGGGAGCAGTGGTCTATATGGGAAAAAACCTTTTTAAATAAATAAAAAATAATGGCTTAGAAAAAAGCCTCTTTTGTAGTATGAAATTGGAATAACATGAAGACAATGATGTGTGACAAAATTATTCAGACGTTATTTAGTTCTCATTGATAAATGGGCTTTGTTTAGTCACCTATCTTTTCTTTCTCCCGTGTCTCTGCTTCCTTCTATCTTCTCAATGACATTTCTGTAAGAATACTGGTAGTAATTGGGAAGAAGAATCACAAGTAGCCACCACAGCGACACTTGTCCTAAGGTAGGTTCTAAGTTCCCTTGCCATGTCAAAATACTGGCTGGACTTTGGGAGTGATTTTCTGAAATCCAATGGTGTCACATGTTAATGTTGTAGTCATGGCATTGTAAATGTTGACAAGCAGATGGTCTCTATTATAACTGTAATACTGTTGTAAAAATATCACAAAACAAGTACTTGTCTTCTTAGAAAATAATAGCTGAATATGCATTCCTGAATTATTCACTACTGGAGATAGTTTTTCATATCAGTTTTAAAGTTACCTCACCAGGAATACTTTTTTCTTCATGATGAAGCAAAATCTGATGTGCAACATAATATTTACACAGTGAATATTTTCTATAGAGATATTTGATTATGAAGCAAAGAAGCTTCAGGTCACTTCTAGAAAATTGCCTTTGGGACTTTTTTCATCAGGATGCAAACTCAAAGCAGTTTTGTTTTTATTCTTTCTCTTATAATTCTGATTTATCTTGAATATTAAAAAGATAAAAACAAATGGCTTCTCCTTTGTCTACAATGAATTAATATTAACAAAAACTTAATCTCCTTGAAGTTACTGGTTATAGTTTTTCCATGTTTACACATTATAGAAATTGTGATTAGAAGTTAAATGCCTAATGGGAATTTTCTGGAAAAAAAAACCCACTATAAATTGACTCAAAAATCTAGGTTCTTGGATAGTTTGTAAAGTGGATGCTTTCAAAAATAATGGAAACAATCTTATTACCACTTCAATAAAAAGTCTAATTTATTGGATACATTATTTATAATGATAGGCAATGAAATCTATTTTTTTAATGTTCTTTGGACACAATAACAAAATAATTTTGATTTCTACCAAATCTCTAAGCACAAGACTGAATATGGCCTGAACTTTACTGAAAATAATATGCACATGATTAAATGTTGCGTCAGTATTACTCAGCACAGAGTAAGCAAAGAAAAAAGGATTGGACTCAACTCAATTCTGTCTTAGCATAAAATAACATACCTTTGCAAACCGTCATTTAAAAGCAAACATGTGGCATTCAAAAGTCCTTCTTTTATCTTGCGTACAGGTTTTTCATAGTTCACATGTAATAGCCAGAGAACAGTGAGTGAAACTTAGTTCTATCACCATGTAAATAAATACTGGAGACTGAGGTTGGGGTTAAAGCTCAGCGGCAGGTTCCTTTACCAATGGAACAATCTAACTGGCATGTGAACCATCTATTTCATTTGTTATTGACATCTATTCTTTCTATCACAAACTGAACAAGTTGAAACTAGTGGCTAGAGTATTAGGATTTTTTTTTTTTTTTTAGATATTTTTACTGGTGACAAAGTAAAATATTAATGGAAAAACGAGTCATTTTTATTACTGAATTTGAAAATTCTAAAATTATGATCAGATTTCTGCACATGGTTTGTATTTCAAGAACTCTGTTCAAAATGAATAAGCAACCTAGAAATAAAAGGATGTCAGAACAAAATGATAATAAGGAGATCAGGTCTAAATTTAGTGATGTTACATGTGATTATAAAATCTATGTTTAAATAAAAATAGAGGATATAAGTTTTCAGAGGGCTTTTATATTTACCTTTTGGCAAATATCTCAGTCTGGGACTATCACTCAAGTGCAGAAGGTGGAAAAGGTGGAAGTGACTCATTATTCATTCTAGAGAGAACAGACATGCTCAAGCTGGGATTGTTACTATGGGTGTTCAGGTAAGGGAGGAAATGTATAGAGACTTCTTGGCATTTGCAAGTACTCAAGGAAGGAATAAAAAATAATTTAATAAAATATTTATTTATCTTAAGATGTACTTTTCTGACTCAAACGAGACAATGAATCAGTACTGGTAAATATAAACTGCATATTTTCTATTATGCTCAAAGTCAAGATTATCATGCAATATTACTTTGTAACTTATACACCGAAAAACTTCAGGTGATTCATATTTAAATGTCTATCATTTTTACTAAAGTGGAACCATTACTTCCAAGCCAAAAGAAAAAAAAATGTTGCAGACGATTTGTGCATATTTAATATCTCTCTAAATGTTTTATTCTTATGAGCCCAAATATCTTGATTCTTGACATTTTTCACTTTCTGTATAAAAACAAGAAAGAAACAATGTTTATATGGTCATACCACCTGTTTGACAAACTACACAATTAAATTTCTATTTTTATCATTTGACATGCTTTGGCATGTAGAAAGCATTTGTCAATGTAAAATTCTCTTATCAAAGTGGTTTTCCATATGCTTTGGGTCTATTGTGTCTTGTGTATAAACGGATTTTAATATGTTTTTAGAAATTAAAAGTTTTTCAGTCATGTGTATGAAGACAATAGTTGAATCATAAATATGGTTTCAGTTGTCACATACTCTGTTGTATTCTACATCTATTCAACGAAAGGCGTTTACTTAAGTCAATATTTTACCTCACAGAGCTAACTAAATTTACTTTACTGGCAGCAGGCCCAGGAATATATTCTTAGAAAACAAACAAATAAACAAAACCTGGAGAAAGGAGTGAAGTATTAATTTGAATGGTTAGAAATTTACTTTGTCATCACTAAAAAAAACGTGCTTCTGTTTTGATGGAAATAAAAGTAAATGCAATAGAATATGCTGAAATTATATGAGAAGGCATAGTAAACATTAATATGGCATGACCCTAATTTTATAAGAAAAATTGTCTGGAAATTACTAGCAGTGTGATTAACATTCAGAAAAATAAGGGTGATATTCATAAAGAAACTTGTAGTGTGCCAATTAATATGTTGAAAATTATTCTTATATACTAGCAAGGTGATTTTTCTTGAACTTTCACAGGTAATTTTATGACACAAACATTCTTATTAGTTAACTCTAATCATTTCTCATCCCCACAGAATAAGCAACTAATAATTATTCAGAATCAGTAGTAGATTATTCTGGATCTTAGTTACCATAAACATTTTTATTGGTAGTTATGAAAAATAAAATGTAAAGCCTTCTTTTTTCTATTTTGCATTTAACACAAGAGAACATGTGTTGAAAGATGGATAGCAGATAGAGTAAGACTGGATCATAAATGCAACAGAAAACAGTACCAATTAGAATTACCATCTGTGGACCATCCAGTCCTTAAGGCTATAAAATAATAAGTACATGAGTAAAATGAGATCTAATCAACATTAGAGCATGCCTTAAACATACATTAATACATGTGGGTATTGTACATGTACAATTATATTGTGTAATGTAATTTTACAAATTAGAAATGAATGCATGTGGAAATCTAAAAATTAAATGCAGCTTCATTTTGAATACTACAACATCCTGCTTTTAAGTATCAATGTCTTTAAGAGGGTCTAAAGGAAAAGGTTGTAGTAATTTATAAATGATCTTCAATATATGAGTTACCTACACAGTTAATCTTAGAAAGAGTATTTTTTCTATTTTATTATTTTTCATAGTGTCATACATGTGTAGTGTATTTACACCATTTCTACACTCTCAAACTCCAATTTCAGAACCTCCTGTATCTCTCAACCCTCTTCAAATTCATGACCGTTTTTCTTTAAGAACATATATTCTGTGCCTCTATCTTATAAGATATTTACTGTCTACGTCTATGAAAACAGATGTTTTACTAAGTTAATCTAGTGTTATTAATATGTATATGTGTTTGGGGCTGACCTCTAGGGACTGGATAATTTATCAAGGTGGAGTTTATTCCTGAAGACTGAATATCTTTCCCTGAACAGCTATTAGTGGCCTGCAATTTTTCACCCATGGCAGGGACCTTCTGTGATTCCAGTGTTCAAGATGCCATATCAGCAGGTATCATCATTTTGCTGGTCTTATTTAGGAAACAGTATTGTTGAAGGTTTGTGGATGCAGCTTCTCTGCCACGTCTAGGAGATGCTGTCTTGCATCAGATGACCCAGTCTGCTGACTCTTACAGTCTTCCCCCCTTTACTACAGGTATTCTGCAGTGTTGTATTACAGATGTATTATTGTGGTTATGCACCCAACAGTATGCATTTTGACCACTTGTGGATTTTTTCATCTCTCTCTGCTGCTAAAGAAGCTTCCTTGATAAAGAGTGAAAGCCATACCCAACTGTGTCAATAAGGATACATATTTATAATGTAGTTAAAGGTTATGCAGATTTAGTAAAACAGCAATAATAGGTTCTTCTCTTGTGTCAAATATTATCTATCACCAAGCACAACAATCAATTCCAAAGACTCAATGTGACTCAAAAACTGAAATATAAAATCTGAAATGTTAAAATTATTAGAAGAAAATATAGACATTACCCTAAAGAACATAGGTGTAGGAAAGAACTTTCTAAGGAGGATTCCATTTACTTTGGAATTAAGACCAGTAATTTAAAAATGACATTAAAAAATTCAAAATAAGTCAGTACAGCAAATAATAATAATCATCATCATCATCATCATCATCAAACAAGTGATAAGGCACTAAGACATTGGAAGAGAATCAGACACACACACAACTGAACTGATCTAACATAGGCTATAGATCTGAACACAGAATTTTTAAAAGAAGAAACAAAGTTGTTATGAGATATCTTGAAAGTGTCAAATATCTTTAACAATTACAGAAATACAAATTAAAAACCAATAAGATTTTATCTCACTCCAATCAGAATAGCTAAAACCAAGAAGCAAATTAGAAAAGGTATAGGCAAGGATTTGGGGTAAGGGCAACCCACATACCTTGTCAGGATTGGAAACCTGTATGGATTCCAGTGGAGGCTTCTGCAAAAGCTATTGATAGATCTTCCACATGATATAGGTAAAGGATTTCTTGACATTTAAAGATTCAAAGTCCTGATCCACAGACAATTGCTCAGCTATGGTCATTGCTGCTGTAATCTTAGTATCTAGGAATTGTAAGCAACCTGAATGTCATTCAACTGATGACTGGATAGTAAACATGGATTCTATGAGATACTATACAGGGAGAAAGATGAATAATATAGACTAAAATAACACTGTAATTAATGAGGACCTGGACAGCCAAATGTCATATATTCTTTAGTATTTATGAGTATAGTATTAATAAAATAGTGATCATACTTATAAGTAAATGTGGGAGTCATTGTAAGGTTTATAAATTGGACAAACACTAAGGCACAGTTAATACTAGAAACTAATCAGTGAGGATTGGCATAAAGAAGATGATTTTCACAAAGTTGAAGTCAGTTTGTAATATTTGACGAAGAAACAATGATCTCTTTCCAAGCGCTCTAAAGATATACGGTAATCTCAGCAGAAGAGTGATGTGGGAATATCTTTCTGTATGCTGTGAATAGCAATCTTTAAATAAAGGAGCTGTTTTGGCCCATGACAGGCACCATAGAAAAAGTAGGAGGAGGAATCAGAATAGGTAGGAGGAGCAGGGCAGAGTCAGACAGACTGAGTCAGAAGCCCAAAGGAACAACATGTAAGGAACACAGGTACACCACAGGCCACGTGGCAGACAGATTAATGAGAATGGGTTGAATTAATATAAAAGACCTAGCTAGCAATGTGCCTGAGCCATAGGCCAAACGGCATGAAGTTAATACAAGTGTCTGAGTCACTTGTGGGTGCCTGAGCAGGAGCAGTGGGCAGCTAAGGGGTCTGGGGCTGTAGGTCTGCCAAGAAAACACATTGTAACAGATGGGACCCTGGGTGGGCTGAATATCCACTTAAAGCCTGAGAAAGTTTTAAAAAGAGTTTTAGCACAGAGACTGAGCCAAAGAAACTTCCAAATTGTGTATATAAAGCTGGTCATTGTACAAAGAAAGCATGGTGTCCAGGTCACATTCAAAATGGCACAGGCAGACTGGCGGCAGGCAGTGTACGCTGCAATCAAGCCAGTTCCTGAAATCTCACAGAAGACTCAGTAGCATGTTATTGGTTTAAGGCTTCTGTTTATTTTATCAAAAAGGAAACAAAGACGGATACTTAGTAGCAGCATTTTCTTGGGTCTCCTCTGTTTGCTGGCCACAAACAGACATGGTCCCTTTAAAAGAACTTACTGATTCACTATGCAGCTCTTTAAGAGAGTGTATTTTAAAAGTTCTTATGGTTGGAAGATGATTAAGGATTCACAATAAAACAGAGTCAGATGAAAAGAAAAACCAGTAAACGGGTTACAATGTGTGTAAAAGGTACATAGGCTTCAGAGAGAAAAGAAAGAGGATAGAAAAAGTCTTTAAAAAGAGAAATAGAGTAATAAAAATATAATAAGCCACATAAAGATTTCCACACAGAAACACACAGAATCTGGATTATGGTTATTGTGTTTTCTTTTATTTTTTTTAACTGTTAATGAGCTACCTGCAGAAAGACAATGGATTGCAAAGGCTACTAAGTTAAACAAGAATATATATTTTAAAAATATTTTGATTTTGAAATTTGTGTCTAAGGATTTATTGCTTTGGGAGAATTCTGTTTTTGTTGCCACAGAAGATGAGAACCTGTGGATTGCTTCCAGGCAAGTATGGTTTCATCAACCAAGACCCCCTGAAAAAACCTCTGATGGAAAGAGATGGCCAGATCAGCTTCAAGACTGCAGAGTATGATCCATTCTCAAGAACCGGTGAGATTTTCAATGCCCCTTAATCAGCAGGAAGTAGTAATGGAAAACAACGCCCAAATTCCCAAAATATTGTTTCTAAATGTTTGTTTTCATTATAACTGGCTAATGGTCATAATCTCTTTCTAAGAAGAAAAAGGGATATGGTATATGAATGATTTTTAAAAACTTAGATTATTGAATTTACTTAGATCAGGAAATCAGGTGTTAATCTCAAAATGTTTTGCATTGGTATGGACTTTGGTTTACTGATACAAATTTAAGGTCAATCTTGTTATGCTAAATGTATTTTTCTACTTTTGTTTATGATATGATATTTATGTAATGGATTTAAAATGGTAATGTATAATTAAGAAATGCATGTTAGTTAGATTTTTATGTATTCAAGGACATAATTCAATTAGATAGGTAATCTTCAAATACTTCTAAGACTTACAGGATATGGCATTTAAAATGTTTTAAGAACTTAGATTTCTCTGGACAGTGACACAGGTCTGCTCCTGGCAGCACCAATTTACTTCACGAGAAAAATGGGCATTGAGGAAACTCCATATGGAGATTAGCTTCTTTGTGGCATCAGTTAGCCAGTGGACATGAACCTGTTCTTATATTGACTGCTTGACAATATGCTGTTAAAAGTGGACATGCAGGTTCCATAGGAAGATGACCTCTGAACTTTGGCAGAAGAAGCCAAGATGGTCATTCAGTTTCCTGCTTTGCAGAGAAAACTGTCAGACATTCTTCAGGACTCTAGGAGAAGTGACAAAGGAGCTATACCATAATAGGCAAGCAGATTTCCTGCTTCACTGAAATAAAAAGAGACTCTGGGCCTGTAGGCTGAAGATGGATGCCCCAACTTTATAAAGGAACTTTGGGTGACCATCCAGGCAGATAGGTGTCATCTCTGTCATTTCTGGATTTTGGAAGTTGCTTGCACTTCCGGTTTACTAAGGTAAATATATCCTTATGTGGTCTTGATGTAGTTAAAGATTAGATAGTCATAGGAATAGTTTTTTTTTTTTGGTTATTTTAAGGTATATATGAAACTTTAGGTTCATAAGGATAAGGTTGATAAGAGTATTTTTTTAAGTTTGCTAAATACAAATAAGCTATATGTTATAACTATAATTCTTGCTTGATAGTTGTTTTGTTATATGTAATTTTGCTTTGTTAAAATTGAAGCCTTCCTTTTTGACTAGACAGAAAAAGGGAAGTGATGTGGGAATGTCTTTCTGTATGCTGTGAATAGCAATCTTTAAATAAAGGAGCTGTTTTGGCCCATGACAGGCACCATAGAAAATGTAGGAGGAGGAATCAGAATAGGTAGGAGGAGCAGGGTGGAGTCAGACAGACTGAGCCAAAATTCCAAAGGAGCAACATGTAAGGAACACAGGTAAGCCACGGGCCACATGGCAGGACAGATGAATAGAAATGGGTTGATTTAAGATATAAGAGCAAGCTAGCAATGTGCCTGAGCCATAGGCCAAACAGCATGAAGTCAAATATGTGTCTGAGCTATTTATGGGGGCCTGAACAGCAGCAGCAGCTAAGGGGTCTGGGGCTGCAGGTCTGTGTGTCTAGGCCTCTGGCTGCCTGGGACCAAGAAACTACTACTTTGTAACAGAAGTCTGATCTTTATCCACTGAGAAGAATGGAAACAGGGCTAAAATCAATGGTGGGTGAATATGGCAACTCCATCATTCTGTACCAGGAACTCACAGTAAAGATGAAATTCTAATGAAGAAAGCAGCGTTTTTCCTTCTTTCACACCTGAAGTAGGTAAATTGTTAAAGGAACAATATATCCACAACTGAGACAAAGCTTATAAATAACCTGTAATGACATATTTTCACTAAAGACACTTTGCTAAATCTTTGCATAGCTAACATTGTTTATGACCTTTATACTTTCAGAGCATACAAATATATTTTAAACCAATGGCACCATATACATTAAATCATATATCCATTTCACAGGCAAAAAAGCACCTCTAAAATTGCATCATAAGGTTTCATATGTTCATTTAAAGAAAGAAAATGTTGTAGGCTAGATTAAGTAGGATATGAATGAGCAAGCAGAATAAACTAGTAAAATTTAATTAAGAAATTTAGTGCCCCATAAAAGCAAGAACACACCACATTGATATGTAAATGACAGGAGGAGGTATACTATATTTCTAATCTTTTAGAAACTAAGGATGGCTTTGAGTATAATAAAGAGACATGCTTTTTTCTAAACATGCTGATTTTAAGCACCAGCACTCACAGAAGCATCTTTTCTGTAAGGAAATTCTGACTGTCCTGAGATTATATTACATTGTAAATAATTACCAATACTGATTTGCTGAAGGCAGAAAGGAAATGGGGGTGAGGCTACCAGACTAAGAAAACTCTGTGAATAGGAAGAACAGAGCAGAGACACCAGAGAAGCCATGATGAGATGCCAGCAGAAGCAGAAGAAGCAGAAATGCTGCTATAAGAATAGGAACTAAGACACATGGTGGAACAGGATAAGAATCATAGGTTAGTTTAAGAATTAAGAGTTAGCAAGTTATATGCCTGGGCCATAGGCTGATCAGCATAAAATAAATATAAATATCTGTGTGCTTCTGTGGACCAGTGGATCAGAACCTCAGGACTAGGCCAGAAAGTCTGAGCCAGAAACATAGTGCTACATCCTGACCACTCTATTCCTACTTCTGCTTTGAGCAAATGGAATTAGAAGATGCAGAAAAATAACCTCACAAGAACAAAGAACTGGTTGTAAGATGGAACCCACTATACCAGAGCAAGAAGACATGAAATCTGAGGAAAACCTTTGTTAACAAATGATTTTTTAAAAGCTGTATGCCTACTGTACATTTTGTAACTATTGGCAATGAGATATTGGTTGGAAAACACCCAAATGTAATCTAAGGAGGAAAAGATTTTTTAAAAATTTCTAAAATGACTGAAAATGTGAACAGTGCTGTATCCTTGCTTCCATAGCAACCATTTCAGGACTCTCAATTGTATTTTTGTATCTCCGAGTTATTGTGACATATTTTTCTTTAAAATCAAATCTCATTATTGGTATGCCTAAAGACTAGAAATGCAAAACATAATTTTCAATTTTCTTCTAAAAAGTCTTAGTAATTTTCTTCAGCTGTAATTAATTTAAATATTAAGATACTGAAATATAAAAGTAAAAATTTGAGACTACTTTTATTTAACTATGGACTTAGTCACAGGTTTGTCTAAGTTACATAGTATCCGAGGATGAACAAAGTCACAGCTGACCTGTGTAACTTTTATTACTTGGTTTTCACCCTGATTCATATTTAAAATTCTCACATAGTATATAATTATGCAAATATGTTTTTCAATATTTGATTCACAATTTTTTTATATTATTTTGATAAAATATTTTTGCGAATTATTTCATTATTTCCTCCATTTTTCAGGAAGAGTTAGCAGAGTAAGAAAAATGGTAGTATTGACAATATATCAATTAATATCAAGTTAATTTTTTCCTTTGTTGATGATGTTGTACAGTGTGAATTGTCTTCCTTGGTCACTTGCTTTTCAGCTTGTAGCAATGCTTTATACAGTTATGAAGCCTTTGGGAGGTTGAGCCTCACTGGAGACAGTGGAACCTACCAGAGGAGGGCCTAAGGTTTTATGGCCAGATATTATGACCTGTCTATGCTCTGTTTCCTGACTGCAGATTCAATATGACCAGCAGTCTCATGTTCTTATGCCGTGCCTTTCTGCTCTAATAAAGTATTCCTCTTTTTACACTAAGAACTGGAATGACCTTTATCAAGTATTTTGTCATGGCAACAAGAAAAAAATAAGATCTAAAAGTCACCTGGGGATGTGTCAGCCACTGCTGTGATAAACAAGAAATCTTTGGCCATTGGGACTGTTTTGAAGGGGAACATGGGAAATTTGGGAGCCAGACGATAGAGGCCCTACAATGCTATAAGCATAGCTTTCTCGGACTTTCTGCTTGGTGTCTGCAAGGTCATAATGGCATGAATGTATTAACAGTAGACATTCAGCTCATGGAGTTTCAGAAGAAAGTGAGGACTCTGTCAGAGATAAGCTATAGGCCACTCATGTGACATTATGACCAATGATCTGGCCCCATTATGTCCATGACCTCCTAAGAACTGAAGTGAGGCTGAACTCAAGAACATGGAGGGAATTTCAATATAAATTAGCATTTAATCTGTATGATGGGTTACTGTCCTCAAAGAGACCAACAGTGTGTGAAAGATATGCATTGTCCAGTTGGTTATGATGACTAGGGCCAAGACAGGCAGTAGGCTGCAGAAAGAGTGAATGGTGAAAAGCAACTCTGATGTTAGGGGAATGAGCAGAATTATAGAGAAACAACTGATTTGTATTTGACACAATGTAAATGGTTTCTGTCAGAGGAGCTACCAGTGGAAACGCTTCATCTTCTAAAAGTACAAATCCATTTGATATAAGAGATCCTTAAGCAAGAAACCTGACAGGGTAGTCTGCTCTGGAAGATCTCTTAAGGAATATTTCCATCAAGGTTTGTACATAGAGGGCAAATGCAGCTGTTTTTCAAGCAGGGATAATGGAATTTGGCAATGTTATACCCAGGGTATTGGTTTTAGACAGAGAGAAGAGAGAGGAGAGGTAGAAGGAGATGGGGAGAAGAAAGGGAAGGGAAGGGGAGGAAGATGGAGGGAGGGGGGAAGACAAGGAAGAGGGAGATGGGGAGAGGGAGAGAGAGAACGAGGGAGGGAGTTCAATAATAAAAGGATGTCAAGCAGTTGTTCCAAGGTTTAAGAAGCCACTGAGGGCAGGAAATGTGTTGTAGGGCTGGAGTCCTAGCAAGAAGGCCCTGAATAACCTCAATGAAGCTGGGATAGTGAAGTATAAATTGTATTATAAATCAAGAGATGTCAAGGGTTCCATACAATAATGGAATGTCCACTGAGCAAAGTTGTAGGCAAAATAGTGTAACATGAGGTTTTTTGGCCTGTCCAGCTGGGAGTACGGATTCACAGACCTACAGTTCTAGACCTACTTGCTGCCTGCTGCTGCTTAGGCCACTAAAAAGGACTCTGATGTTAATAATAATTACATGCTCATTGGCCTATGGTTCAGACATATTGCTAGCTAGTTCCTGCATCTTAGTTCAAACCATTTCCATTATTCTGTCTTGTCACGTGGCCCCTGGCTCACCTGTGTTACCTTACATCTTAATTCTTAGGCAGCTGGTGTTTCTTTCTGACTCCACCCACCTCCTCCTACCTATGCTCTGATTTCCTAACTCTGCTAAGGTATCCAGTATAGGCCAAAACAATTCCTTTATTCACAGCATATAGAAATACATTCCCACAACATTTGTCCTTTTCTGTCTAATCAAAAAGGAGAGTTTCAATTTCAACATAACAAAACAGTTATGAAACAAGAATTATAGTTAAAATATCTAGTTTATTTGTATTAACAAAATTAAAGGAAATATTGTATCATCTACCTCATCCTTGTGAGCCTAAAGTTTCATATCTGATATTCTTACAATAACTAAAGAAAACTACTTATAACTGTTGCAAGAATTCTGGTTATAATAAAGGAAACTAAGAGCCAGATATCAGAGAAACACTGAAATATCAAAGAGAAGAAACACCATAGTCACATCTCACCCAGATCCCTTCCAGCTTCCTCAGCCTTGCTCCCCATGCCTTCTATTGCCTGAATATGTCTTCCAATGACTGTCTAAAATACCTTCTTCACCTAGTTATTTCACATCCAGGTTAAGATTAAGGTTCACATTAAGGTTAAGGTGAGGGCTATTATTATTTGGAAGTTATCCTTGAATTCACAGAAAGACTTCTGTCTCTGAAGTTATGGGATTAAAAACATGGCACTACCACTGCACGCATGGGAGCCTAGAACTCCCTCTATAAACCAAGCTGGCCTCAAACTCAGGTTATCTTGGATTAAAGGCATAGGTCATCATTGCCTATCTTTCCCTGTCCTGGGATTAAAGGTGTGAGTTACCATTCTCTGATCCTCCTACTGCATTGACTGTGGATAGGTCTCTGATATTCAAGACTGGTTTTATTAAATCGATAGTATATCACCACATATAAGTATCTCTAACCTCCAACTACATCAAAGGCCACAGAAGGATATAATATTACCCAAGTAAACTGGAAGTGCAAGAAACCTCTAAAATCTAGAAATGAAAGAGATGACATTAGTCTACCTGGACAGTCAACCAATGTCCTTTTTAAAATGGTGGGACATCTATCTTCAGCCCACAGGACTAGAGTCTCTGGCATACCTATCAGTGAAGTAGGAAATCTGAATGACTGCTCTGCCCACTCTGTCATAGTTTGCCAGTTGCTTTTCCTATGTCCTGGAGGAGGTCCTACAATTTTCTCTAAGAAACAAGAACCTGAAGGACCATCTTGTCTTATTTGCCAAAGTTCAGAGGTCACTTTCCTATGAGCCCTGCATGTTCAGTTCATAAAGCATACTGCCAATCAGTCAATATAAGAACAGTTTCCTGTCCAGTGACTGTTACCACAAAAAATTAAACTCTACATAAAGTTTCTTTAATGGCCATTATTCTCTTGAAGTAAATTGGTGCTGCCAGGAGCAGACCTGTCTCACTGTCCAGAAAAGTCCAAGTTCTTAAAATGTTTTGAATACCATATTCTTCAGGTCTTAGAAGTGTTTGAAGATTATCTATCTAATTGAAATATATCTTTGAATCCCTGAAAATCTAACATGACTATAAGTTTGGTTATCACAGATGACTATTAATCTGCATTCTTAGTTATACATTACAATTTTAAATGAGTTACATAAGCATCAGACCTTAAATAAGAGTAGAAAAATACATACAGCATAACAAAATTGACCTTAAAATTTTATCAATAAACCAAAAACCATACCAATATAAAATATTTTGAGATTAACAGCTAATTTTTAGATTAAAGTAATTTCAATAATCTATTCTTTAAATCATTCATATACCATATCTCCCCCTTTTTTCTTATCAATTAACTATGACCATTAACCATTTATACTGAAACCACATTTATAAATGATATAAATTATTTCTACTGATTAAGGCATTCTGGCAATCTTATGAGGTGCCTGAGGCTAGATCATTTTAGCCTTGAAGCTGATGTAACCATCTCTTTCTATCAGGTGGTCTTGGCTGATGAAACCATAAGAGTCTGGAAGCAATCCACAGGTTCTCATATTCTGTGGAAATAGAAACAGAACCTCTTTTCCAAAACTACACATCCTTAGACAAAAATTTCAAAGTCAAGATACCTTTAAAATATATGTTTGTTTAACTTAGTGGCCTTTGCAATCAATTGTCTTTCTGCAGTTAGCTCATTGACAGTTAAAATTAAAAGAAAATATGAATAATCTTAATTCAGACTGTGTATTTTCCATCTTTACATAGCTTATTATAATTTCATTACTCTATTTCTCCTTTTTCAAGACTTTCTCTACATTCTTTATTCTACCAGTTTACATATTATTTTTCACACACATTGTACTGTATTTATAGGTTTTGTCTATCTGAATCTGTTTTATTCCATATCATTAAACATATTGTAACCAGAAGAGCTTTAAAAATGCTAGATGGTAGAGCACTGCTTTGGCAGCTGACTCTGCCTTGCTCAGCAGCTTTTCAACATGGAGGAAGCACCAGAACCAGGCTTAATTCTTACAATTGTATTAAATATTGTGTAACTTTTTAAACACCTCTACTCGGGGAATTGTAGAGCCCACACTGTCATCAGATAGAGCACCGCTGCCACTGCTCATGTACTCTATTTAAGTATTTGGCAGTATGACCTTTTAAAGGATCACACAGGTTTTGTGGAGAAAGCTGTCAGGAAACTTCTCTTAAAGGGGACCTCATCTCTGTCCGCTGCCAGCAAAGAGAGTGGACCCAAGAAAATGCTGCTACTAAGAAGCCATCTTTGACTCTGTTCCCATTTTGTTCAATAAACAGAAACCTAAAATCAGTCAATCAAAGCATTTGTAACATGAGGTTTCTGGTCCCATCCAGAAAGCAGTCCAGACCCACAGTTCAGACCTGCCCACCCTGCTTAGACCCTCAAAATGACTCAGACTCTTATATTAATTTCATTCTGTTTGGCCTATGGCTTAGGCACATTGCTACCCTGCTCTTCCATCTTAATTCAACCCATTTCCATTAATCCACCCTGCCAGGTGGCCTGTCGCTTATCTATTATTTCCTTACATTTTGATTCTTGGGTGGCTGGATCATCTCTCTTTCTGACTCTGTCCTCCTTTTCCTACCTAAGCTCTGATTTCCTGCCTACTGCTAACGTGCCCGATATAGCTCAAAACAGTTCCTTTATTCACAGCGTATGTGGGGATGTCAAAATAGAGTCAAATCATCAGGAAACTGAATGTGCTGTAATTGACAGAGTGGATGGCCAGTCCTTTTCTGGTTCTTTGGAATCAAGATGTTTGCACTATGAACTCTGAAAACAAAGATGTGCAGAAAGTTATGCTTTCTCTACTTGATTTTTCTAGCTACCTTGCTCATCTCTCTCATGGAAATGTTTATTCTATCACATTATTTCTTGGTACTGTACAATATACAATTGTACAAGAGCTCATATTTGAGAGCTTAGCCAGGAATCTAAAAAGAGACTTAGAATTTGAATTTTGATTTTTTAATAGAAAAGTTGTACAATTTATTCTAACCAGTTCCCTTCCCTTATTTCCTCTTGAATCATCTCCCCTCTCCAATAATCTAACTGCATGTCACTCTTCTCTTTAGGAAATAAATAGGCAAATAAAAGCAAGCAAGAAAAGAAAAATAGAAGTTTTGAAAAGTAATAAGAAACATACACATACATATACACATACAAACTTCATAACTATAAAATTAGAAATCATAATATAAAAGCAGAAGTTATACATATTCATATACAAAACAATATGAGACAAAAATACCTCCAAAACACTATTGAGTTAGTTTAGTGGCTGTCTACAGCTGGGCATAGGGCCTACCCTTAAGTCTCATTCAGAAACCTGAATGTTAGCATTTGAGTATATTTTTCCTTCAAAATTGAATCCATATTAATGATTATTCTCAGTGAGAGGTACACATTTTCCTACTTAACTACAAAGTAACAATTGAAAGAGGAAAAATCATATGTCACTATCCAATTGATTACTAATTGTCTCCAATGTTTGTGTTTCTTTGTATGTTTCAGGATCTTGGATAAGGCATATCCTGTCTTTATTTTTGATTTGCTTTCCTCTTTTGGCATTGCCTCTGTTGTGACAACTGTTTAGACTACAAGACATTTCATTTTTTCTTTGACATGATAATTTCTCTGTGGAGAGATACTCTGAATTAAACCCATCATTGTTTTCAAATGAATTGTCCATTTCTTCTAATCATATCCCTAACCACCAGCTTCTACAACCATTCATGAATTTGCCCCTGAGTCTCACAGGAAAGTGGCCAGATAGCATTTTTATCTCTAACCTTTGTTCTAAATGATTTCATTGATGTTTTATTTTAAGGATGAGGTTTTATTTTTTTTTCCCCCAATTCACTCATATGCCGACTTACTTACTTTAGTCTGGACTCCTAAATCTATATCTTATTCATCACATATTAACTTACTGTTCACTTTTCATTTTATAGCCACATTTGCCTCAGTTGGTCTAAGGAGACCTTTCAGGTCGCTCAGGGTGACGACTTGTTACTTGCGCATAGCTTCTTTACTCTCTGGTCTAATCAAATGTGGCACATTACACTTACTTTTTCTTTTTTAAAACCAAATGTCAATTCCTTTTCCAATGACTTCTGATTTATTTGTTTAATACTTTGATAATGACATCAAGCATTGAGAAAGAAAACAGAAAATGATATCTATAAATCAAGTTCTGCCACTTAGAATCTCATCTTCTTGGGTGGTTATTACTTCTATGTACATAGAGAGGAGACAGGGAGTGAGAGGAAGGGAGGAAGAGTGAGAGAAGAGGGATTTGTAATAATCATATTTCCTTACATTTATTTCTTAAGGCGAATGTATGCTGACAACTATATTTACATTTTCAATCTAAAATCTTAAATGCTATTGTTTTCTTCCTATATTTGTACATCTTTTCATAAGGAGAATGAATGACGACTCCTTATTCCCAATGTCTTCAGTATGCTACTAATTTCCCCAAATGTGAACCACCTTCCAACCCTATTGGAACACTTTTCTCATCCCAGTCTTGAGAATGTTTTAAAAAGGTTTGAGGAACAGAAGATAAAATATGCTACTTTATGAAAAAGACAGGCTACTCTTCCATGGTTTTCGCTTCTTATTTTATTCCATGCTCAGAATTTATGAATTCCCTTAAACATAGATGTGTACAATTCTTGTATCAAATATTGTACTTAACTGAGAGATTAAGTGGAAATAGAGTCACTTGGTTATAGAGAATACATGTAGAAAATGACAGTGTATTTTATCTTAAGGCTTCATTCTGCCAAGTTCCTCAAATATTGCTCCGTAGCCAAATATTATCCCTGCTCAACACATGATTTTGTCACTCAGATGTGTAAGAATTGAAACTTTAACATGTAAATTGCACACACAAACACACAAATTTTAAAATATTTTTTCATTTTTTATTTTTTAAGGTTACTATACTTTGTATATAATTCTGAAATATTTGTATATATCAGTCGTTTATACATTTACTAGCCTTTGTGTATATAAACAAAATGAGATTCATTCCATTTTTAAACTGATGGATAGATTTTTTTTAGCATAGGCAATGTTGAAATAAGGTTAAGTGCTGGCTATCACTGTTTAGTGAATGATGGACTGTGTATATAGTTGTAATGATGTGAAAATGGATCACTTAATTTAAACATTGTCATTCATTTTCAAAAGGAGGTTCAATCGATGATGAGTTTATAAATGTATAGTTACAAGTTACAAATTTATAAAGTCATTTTCTATGAAATAATACAAGTGTGTTCAATAATAGTATTGATAATAAACTGAATAAAATTTACATGTCCTATAAACAATTTTCTTTTATGATTTGAGGATTTCATAGTGCCGTTTGGTTAATTTATAAGAAAGGTGAGATTATTTTTTTCAATTTTTCTGTCATAAAATATTTAATACTAGAGATAACACATACATTTCCAATCTGTTCCTAGACTTTAAGATGAATTATATATTTGATTTCTCTAATTTCTGATGTTTAATGTTGTTTTATATTTTCTGTGTGTTTAGCCATTTCAAAAGACAAGTCGTGAGAATCTAAAATATTGCTTTTATCACACTCAAGGTTGTGTTTCCTTTGTACTTGTACCTTTGTGGCACTGTGGATATCCTAATATGTTCTACTTGATTTTTAATTGTGATTTAAATGTCATACTTTCTAAATTAGCCTAGTTTTCCTGATATATGAAAACAAGTTACAGAAAATGTGCTAAGTATTTCTTTGTTCAAAGAAAACATATCTGGCTCCTGTTTGCATATTTTTGTTCTATTTATATATTTTTTAAAATATACAAGTCAAATACTATCAAATATTTTTAACTTTTTAAAAAAATAGTAGCGTGTATTGGTTATTATAGTGGAACTGACAGTTTACAATACTTTTTCTTGTTGAAACTAGACATTTATATAGCTTTTTCTTTACTCATTATGTACTATGATCTTCAATGCATTCTTTCTGGTTATCAAATAGAATATTTTCCAATTTGTCAGACATTTTCATTTCTCTGTAAACATTGTAACTCTGAAAATCCCTTTTGTATTAGATTTTGTTTTTGACTCGTGATTCATAGAAACATACTGAATTTTGCATTATATTTTATAATCCACACATACTAGAACCTTCTTTTTCATTATTCTGGATCATATGGATGTAAGAGTGCAGTAATGGATTTATGCATTGATGCAAAATTCTCTATTAAATTGTCTAAAACTCTTGCTCTGGGTTAAGAAGTGGTACAGCGAGTGTCCTCCAACTTGTGCATTAATAGGACTGCAATATTGTGCCACGTGTACTAATACTCTCCTAAGTCAAATTATTCCATCTATAATGTGTTTTGTCTTCTATTCCAGTGTTTATGGGGCTCTTCCTTATTTCTGCTTCTGTAGAGAGGGTTGTACTGACAATCCTCTGACAACATTATCTTCCTATCACCTTCCCTGTTTCTTTGGCAGGACTTCATCATCTTTACTCTTATAGAAAGTATTTATACCACATGCTTTTGTATTAATTAAATAGCTATTGAAATGCTTGCTAGTTCTCCATTCAACATATATCCATATAGTTGTCATGCATATTTTTCTTGTGTAAGATTACAAATAATAAACAACTGCTTATTTTTTTCTTAAAAAATACATCTTCATCCATATGCATCCTTGTATTCATGCTTTTTTAATTGCCTTTAATATATATTCAGTTATATGAGTTTTGAAACCAGTTCATTCATTATATCTTGCATGTCTGTATACATGATTTAGCAATTAAATCAATCAAGCTTAGGCCATCTTTTGATTTTTAAGTTTCTTTTGGACAGAACCAGTAAATGTCTTCTCAGTTTTAGGCTCAGCTGACAGTAATGAACCACAAGTGTTTAGAATGAGTGATAGTCATGACCTTTCTGCTGTAGTAGCAGAAATAACAAAGTCAATGCATCAACATAGCAACTAGAAAACTTATTTACAAATTAGAATTCATTTTGTTAGTATATATTTTGCAAATCTTTTTAGCACCTGGATTAATGGAGGGCAAAGAAACTTTCATATTTCTTTCTCATTTGATCTGTTACAAAATCTCTTATAAGATAGTTTCTGGAAACTCCACCATGGGAGGATGAAAGCAAAATGGATCATAATATTGCAGGATTATTATGCAAAATATGTATATCTCAGGCTTCTCTGTACCATGTAGAGATATTTTTAAATATAATAAAAACAGTCAGAGATATCAGAGGACAGATCCACCTCTTCGAGTCTTTGTTTCCTTATTTGTTTTTTCCAGAATCTCTCTGACTGTTTTATTATATTTGAAAATATACCATCCTTGAATACCTGCACATATCCCATCTATGGTGTTCTCACTCTAGATCAGACTAACATTTAATAACTATTAATTGCTACAGCTACTGCAATATGCAGTAGATCTGGCCATGCCCCTTGCCTGAGTAATAAGGGAGAGCTGGCCGTGGTGACAAGGGAGCAGGAGGGGTGACCCTAATTGTGTGAGTTTGGGTGAGGAGACTCTTCTCACTGCCAGGGCAATGCAGAAGAGCTGATCCCAGTGAAATGGGAGAGCTGACATACTGATCAACTCGGCTACCACTCCGGTCAAAACCCATGGCTTTGAGCTGTTCTCCCCAGCATCTACCCTAGTAAGTACTACTGTACCTCATAAAGAGATCAGTCCTTAGATTGTAAGGCTTCAGGATCTATGACTTAGGGCAGCAGCAGGATATCTGAGAATCTTGATGAGGTTCTAGTACTAATGGTGAAGCAGAAGGCAGAGGCCCTGAATGAGATATTGACAACTCATTGCAATGAACATTTTGTAATTAAGCTGTTTGAACAAAAGGATTTATTGTATGACACACTACAACTTCTGACAGCACCATGATAAATGAAAATGCGATAGAAATATGGAAAAGATTGAAGAATATAGTGATACATGCACAGAAGGCTGAAGTTGAGAGAGCAACAGGTTATTGCCCAGAAGGGTTAGTGGGATGCTTAATTTAAGTTTTGTTTAGTTTGTACAGAGGTCATAAGCATGGATGGCATATATGGAAGACTAAAAACTGAGTGGTATATTCAATAAGAAATATGTTAAATACTGGCCCCATACTTCCCCATGGTCCATTGGCCACCAAGTCACAGGGCAAAGGGTACAAGAGTGTCAATCAGGGTCAGTCCAGCCTGATGATGGAGATAGCCCTATGGCATTAACTTCAGTGAATCAGATCAGCTTTATTCCAGAGTATAGAAAACATATAGCTAACAGCGTGCTCTATCAAACAGTTCCCAGTACAAGTCTTAGTTATCATAGGCAAAATCACAGACCTACATAATGTTCCTAGAACTTGTTTAATTACCATATGGGCAGCAAAAGAGTTTTTGCAACAAATTTCATCCACGGTCACACATGAAATAAATTAGGCATCTGGGCCTAAAGACAGTCTCCAAATAATGTCTGGTAGAGAACAAAGCACATTTTACTTTGTGAAGGGAGTCTTCATGTTGTCAATCTCAGATACCTGCTGGGCCATGGAAGACTGCAACTTAAAACCAGCAGGGTTTCCAGAAGAAGAAAAAGGAGGAGGAGGAGATGACATATAGGTAAAATAACGTTTCAAAATCACTCATTCCATATACACCCAGTTTGTTATTGGTACCATAGATTGGGTATTTTATATTTAACTCTTTGGTATTCTTATAAAAGCATTATAAAACAACTTTTGTTTAACACAAGAGATTTAAAATTTGCCAAACTAGATCTTTGTTTTAATTACCCAGAAGGAGTGTATAGAATATAGCACATGCATTGGTAGAAATTGTGTCCATATATTGTGACTCCCTGTGGAATTCAGATATGGTTTCTAGAAGATAACTAGCCCTTTCTTTGTTCAGGGTCCATCTGGAGTTCCTGATTTTTAGTATCCTTGTCTTTCTGAACTTGTAAATTTTCTCACTTTTTAAGTGACTTCTGTAATTTCGCCTGTCTGCTTATTTTGAATTCAATTAAAATAGTATTTTTACTAAGTGATTCTCTCATTTCAGTGTCAATTTAACTGGCATCTGATTATAAATTATATTTGGTATGAGTTGCCACATTCTGAGCTTATTTTATACTGGAAGTTGAAGATATCAAAGATTTTTGCAATTAAATTTTAGATTTTTTTCCATTAAAATATTTATTTGGTGCTGCCCACCCTTTTCAAATGAATTATAGGATGGAGTAGATAGAGCAGTTGGTGTGAAAGCCTGGAGACTCTAATTCAGATTCTCAGCATTCACGTAAATGCTTGCTGGTTCTGGTAACCCATTTGCAATTCAGGTGTTTAAAGACAGAGTTGAGATTGATGGAGCAGGCAAGATGACTAGAAGAGTATTATCTGTTATCTCTGCAGTTAACTGTCTCAATGGATTGTAGGCAGAGTGTACTCAGAAGGCACCAATACAGAATAGATATTTATTAAAATATAAACCAACACTCATGGTACAGGTAACAGTTTATAGTAGCACCTGAACAGGGACTGGAGTCTGGAATGGTAGAAAAGTGATGGATGGACGATGGATTCCGATCCTGTCTCCCCAACAGCCAGGAACCAGGAAGAGAGTGTCTTGTGTTCCAGAAGCCCCTTTTCAATGGGGTTTCCACACCCCTTCAGGGGCCCGGGACCCTGGATAAGTGTCTTTTGACCTTATCAGCTGACACCTGAATCCCACAACATCTCCCCCTTTTGTGTAACTAAGAAGGTTCTAAACTAAGACTATGTACAATAGGAATTATTATGAGGTAGTATCTAGGAGAGGATAAAGTACAAATTCTAATCAAAACCTAACCTATATAAGGTACATCAAATAGTTCTAGAATATTGGTAGATAGTAGGGTGTAAAAATTACTTTAAAAGGTTAATCTGGGAAAGTGAAAATTCAACACCTGAGTGTTCTTATCTAAGGGATAATAGGGTGATAACCTTACATACCCATTCTTCAACCTCTTCAAGACCCAAGAAGGAAGGTGAATCACCCGAAAGTCAGAAGTACATGGAAGTTGTGGCTTCCAAAATTTGGGAGAGGACAGCAACACAGCTACCTGGACCATCACCTCTGGATTTGTGTGCCATTGGAACATCTATCATATTGGCTACAGGCCTATGGTATCTGACAGATCTTTTCACAAGCAGGGCAGTTTTGGAGGGACTGTCTTATCCTGTCCAGGCAAGTTTCATCAGTCTCCATCCATCAACTTGTTCATCCAGCTTGACACCATGTGTGTACTGTCAGCAATCAAGGTAAGGACAGTTCCTTACTCAACCGGACATTCTCTGCCAAAAGGACAAACCCCAATGGATCTTCAATGCTCAACACCATCTCATGAAGGGAGCAGTGACACCAGGAGTCGTTGTGCCTCTCGTGGCCGAATTTCAAATGTTAATGCCATATTCTCTGGGACTATGAAATGGTTGAAGATTCCTGTCTATCTATGATATTCTAACCTGTATCTGATATGACTGGGATATGATACCTTAAGTAATGTTGACTGCAGTTCTTATCGTCTTAAGGAATAAACCCTGTACTAAAAATTAGAATACCTATATAAGGGGTGTACAATTCCTGAAAAATGACCTTTAATAGGACTATCAAACATTAGCCAGAGGTATATTACCAGGTAAAGTGGACACAGCATTTTAGACATGTAAATACATATGTATCATTTAAACAGAGGTTTATAAAACATCTTGTGCATATATCATAACTAGCACAATCATACATTATATAAAGTATAGTTAAATGGAGGAAGTAATTGCATAGTATACATGACAGTGATGCGCAAATATTTTAAACAGAGATAGAAGCATACATAAAATAGAACAATTTCAGTTTAAGTTTTACATAATAGTTACAGATTCAGATTTATATCGAAATATAAGTTGCTTTGGTTATATAAAGCAATCTCAGGTTAAACTTTGTACCAATGTACAAATTATCACAATTAAACATATAAAATGATTTTACATTTGTATCAATATACAAATATCTATGCGAGTGCAACTTGTCTTTAGCTTAGCCCATACATTCAGCTAGAATGGTGTATAGGTAGGGAGAACAGTTTACCTTTATCTATCCTATCTATCTCCCCTCTCTTCTTCAAAAGAGATCCTTGATGGTATATTATAGTTTTGTCATTCACCCAGTTTTAACTTATAACTATTTAATTAGGATAATAGTTACCCACAACCCTCAGAGCATAAAACTTATTGGGAAAGGGGGCGTAGTCTTTCATAAGGTTGCTTCCTGCTGACTTAAGGGTGATGGCATCTCTTTGGGATCCTGTCAAAGCTAAAACAATGGTTAGTTCTTAATGGACTGACCACATACATCTATAACCATTCTTAGAATGGTTAACTCCACCTGGTAACCTAATTAGAAGTATGATCTGAAGGATAATCATAAAGCGCTATCTTCTCAGGTTAAAAATGGGAATAGAAAAGATTCCAATCAACATTCTAAAACCTTCAAGAACATGTGAATATTCACCTACAAACATATATATGTATACCCAAACACACAGGCAATGCTTGAATACATACATATAAAACCCACAAAATAAGGTGTGTTAGAAATACAGAAAGTAGCATCAATATGAAATTGAAAAGAAAGGGATGACTTCTAGATACAGAAACTGCCTGATTTATATTTTCTTTTGATAAGATCTTTTTAATTCTAGTATATTCATTTGAAAGGCAGGAACTTTTCACTGGGCAAATCTTCTGGGGGTGGTGAACAAGATATTTAATTTGTAATTATGCTAAATCATTAATTTCATTCAACTAAAATTATGAACGCTGTTGGAAAGACCAGCATAAACAATCAGAGCCACAGTTGCCGTGTTTTTTAATATTTGTCTTAAATTCCAACATATGGAATTCCCTACTGGCAGAAACCATCCCACATAGAACAAGACATAGAACATCACATAGATTAGTTTCTTTCACACAAATGCTGTGATGATTTTTTGTTGAGTTTTCTCATTACATCTACCTAATTATTTATAAGTCTGTGAATTTTTTAAACTTCAACCAGTAAAACAATATTATTAAAATATAATTAAATTACTAAATTTGCTATAATAATTATCCATTTAAGTTCACCCTATAAGTCAAACTTCTACCAGCATTACACATTTTTTACTTTTAAACAAAATTCAGTTTATATAATGAATGTCATGATTTCTAGCATAAAAATAATTAATTTAAGAAGAAACTCAGTATTTCCAAGCAAAGGTTAAGGTAAACTTTAATATATACTTTTATACTTTTATTTATTCTAGATATATTTTTGAAGTATTGATGTACATTAATTTTAATTTTCAAACCATAAACACTATGAAAACATAATTATTCTACATAGAAAAAAATTTACAAGCTCCATTTTCCCAAAGATAACTCACAAATATATTTCTGTATTATTAGTTCTCTTAAGATAATTAGCATTCTGATGGTATTTATTATTTCTAAGTAAAAACAGAACTTACTAATACATCTTAAATGCATTTTTATTGCATCCTAAGATATTTTTTGAGGTTCTTTACTGATCATTCAATCCAACCCCATTATTTTACAACAGTAACTTCATAAACTAAAGTGATCATTTTCAAGTAAGTGTTACAAGAATTAGTTCTAAAATTCTCCAATGCACTCACTATCTTTTAGAGACTAGCCCTCCCTGTATTTATCATTAGGTAAGTTCACATTGTCAAAATCTTAAATGATTGTCAGACTACATATTGTTATGTTTTTCAAGCTTTAATGATGAGATGTCTAAAACTTTTGGTGTAATAGCTAAATTTCATTTAAACAAAATAAATAACTACAAAGTTAATTTATTCATTTAGTTATTTAATTAATGAAGACAATGTTTTTTTTTCTTTTGAGTTCCTGACAATCTCCTTATGTCTAATGCTGCAAAGTGGAAATGGCCACAATGAGAATACATAGTTATGCCTTTGACATGAAGAGAGACCCTACCCATAATTATAGTATTTGCCGGACCAAGACAAAATTCAAGGGAACAACAAAGGCACAGAATTCACATGTGTACAGAAAAAAAAGAAAGTACCTTTGGAAGTTTTATGCCTAAGTCTTGATAAACCAAATTCTTCTAAATTTAATCCTAAACTTTTTTTGATATTCAGCTGCTGTAAAGCCTCTTGACAGTCTCTGGATAGCTTCTACTCTTTAAAATGTCCAAAAGAAAGAAACATGACATTTTATTTTATTGTTCCATTTCAGAAGTTTACTTCAGGATCCTAAATATAGAAGACAGTATGACAGGGATCACATATAACTTTTAAATAATATTTATTCATTTTTTGAAAATATTCTTTTTTTTCATATTTCCAGTCAATTACAGATTGTTTATATAAAAATCCCTGTTAAGATACATATTGACAACACACAACAGTGTCATAAATAAGCACAACAGCCTATTATTTAATGTGTTTATAATGAGTTTTGTGAATTATATATAGCCAATATTTTATAGCTTTTTAAAACTGATGTTTCTTTTTGGTGCGATGCAACTTCTAGTACTAAACACATAAAACATAGACGTTGAATTGAATTGAGTTGATTCAGGTCAGAAACACATAATGTAAAATATAAAGTCAATTTACAGTGATTTAAAATGAAAAAAATATATTTTAAATTGATTTTTACTCTTTGTTATTATATATGTGTTTTTAGGGTGTGTATACGAGCACAATTGCCCACAGATTAAGAGGTGTTAAATGTCTCTGGACCTGAACCTAAAGGTGGTTGTGACCCTCTATTAATTAATTAATTTAAAAAGTCCTTTTTTTTTTTTTTTTTTTTTTTACTGTATCACCCTGCCTGCCTTCCTTTCCCTCCTCCAAATTCCTCCTAGTCTGCCTTCAGCCTCATCCTCCGTTTCTTCCAATACCCTCCCCCAAAAGGCAAGAAATCTCAGGATGGGTCAGCTCAGCCTGGAAAGTCTGATTTACTTATCCCAATATCAAAACTGGGTTACGTGGTCCTCTTCAGGAAATGGGCTCCTAGGTGCCAACCCATGCACAGGAACAAAGTCTGCTTCCACCCCTCGAGGCTCCAAATATTTCCCATGCCAATCTACAGTAACCTAACCTTGGAGGGCCTAGCTCCTTTTCCCATGGTTCCCCAGTGGCTGTGCTTTATTCATTGAACTCCTCAGAGCTCCAGCCAGCCAACCCTTTGGGACCCCTTCTCATATCCCCATCCCCTTGCTAATACAGACTTTCCACCCCCACTCTCCAGCTGGACCAAGAACTCAGCCTGGTGTTCAGTCAGAGATCTCTGCTTCCACCTCTATTCATTGTTGGACGTAGGTTCTGTGATGACACTTAGGGTTACTCTTCATTTGATTATAGGGAAAGTCCTGTTTAGGTACGCCCTCCGCTATTGTTTGGAGATCTAGCCAGGGACATCCTGTGAGTTATTGGAGGTTTATCTAGCATCCTGTTTCTTTCCAACCGCACATTAGCTTCCTCTTTTAAGTGATCCATCTCTTTTTTGCTCCCACTTTGTTGCTCCTCTCACTCAACCATCTCATTCTCTCATGATTTGTTCCTATCTCTTCTTGGTTGCAACCTATTATGATCCCAATTTGTTCAGGAGATCGTTTCTATTTTCACTTCCTACAGGGATTCCTGGATGTCTCTCTTAAGTTTCTTCTATTCTGAGGCTGTTCAGGAGTTGTGGTTTCCAGCATGGGTACCTTTTGCTGTTGGTCTAAAATATATAAGTGATTACATTCCATTATTATCTTTCTGGGCTAGTGATACCTCAATATTATCCAAATCCGTCCATTTGCCTCCAAATTTAGGATATCAATTTTTTATTCTGCTGAGTAATACTTCATTGTGTAGGTGTAATACAGTTTATTAATCCATTCTTCAGTTGAGGGGCATCTAGGTTGTTTCTAGGTCCTTCCCATTACAAAAATGCTGCTATGAACAAAGTTGAGCTAATGCATTTGGGGTATGAATTTGCATCCTTTGGGTATATGCCCGATAGTGGTATTGCTGGATCTTTAGGGAGATTGATTCCCAGTTTTCTGAGGAATGGCCATACTGCATTCCAGAGTGGCTGTACAAGTTTACACTCCCACCACCAGTGGAGGGGTGTTCCCCTTGTTCTGCATCCTCTCCAGCATAGGCTGTCATGTGGGTTTTTTATCTTAGCCATTCTGACAGGTGTAAGGTGGTATCTCAAAGTTGTTTTGATTTGCATTTCTCTGATGGCTAAACACATTGAGTAATTTTTAAGTGCCTTGCAATCATTCGTAATTCTCTTGTTTAATATTCCCTTTTTAGCCCTGAACCTCATTTTTAAATAAGGTTATTATGTTTTGGGGCTGTAGTGTCCTGAGTTCCCTATACATTTTAGAGATCAGTCCTCTATAAGATGTAGTGTTCATGAAGATCTTTTCCCATTTTGTAGGCTGTCATTTTGCCTTATTCACTGTGTCCTTTGCCTCACAGAAGTTTCTCAGTTTCAGGAGATCCCATGTATTTATTATGTATTTATTATTGTTCTTAGTGTCTGAGCTACTGATGTTATATTTAGGAAGCCAGAGTGTTGGAGGGTATTTCACACTTTCTTTTTAAATTAAGTACAGTGTACCTGGGTTCATGTTGAGGTCCTTGATCTACTTTAATTTGAGTTTTGTGCAGGGTGATAGGTTTGGATCAATTTGCATTCTACTATATACTACCATCCAGTTATGCCAACACCATTTGTTGAAGACACTATCTTTATTCCACTGAATATTTTTGTTCCTTTGTCAAAAATCAGGTGTTCATAGATGTGTGGGTTAAGGTAGGGGTCCTTGATTAGATTTCATGGATCTACCAGTCTGTTTTTATGTGAGTACCATGGTGTTTTTATTACTGTATCTCTATAGTATAGCTTGAAGTCAAAGTGGTGATCACTCCTGAAGTTCTATTATTGAGCAGGATTGTTTTGGCAATCCTGGGTTTTTTGTTTTTTTCATATAAAATTGAGTATTGTTCTTTCAAGGCCTATAAAAAATTGTGTTGGGATTTTTATGGGGATTACATTGAATCAGTAGATTGCATTGGTAACATAGCCATTTTTACCATGTTGAATCCTACCTATCCAGGAGCATGGGAGATCTTTCCATTTTCTGATATCCTCTTCAATATCTTTCAGTAATTTAAGGTTTTTGGTCAAACAGCTCTGCTACTTCTTTGGTTAGAGTTAAGCCAAGATGATACTATTTGTAGCGATTATAATGTGTGATGTTTCCCTTATTTCTTTTTCAGAACTTTTATCATTAGTGTATAGGAGGGCTATTGATTTTTAAAAAATTAATCTTGTACCCTGCTACCTTGCTGAAGGTGTTTATCAGCTGTAGGAGTTCCCTGGAAGATTTTTTGGAGTCATTTATGTATATGTATATGATCATAACATCTGCAATTAGAGATAGTTTGACTTCTTTGTTTCCATTTTGTATCCCCTTAATCTCCTTTTGTTTTTGCTTTAGCTAAAACTGTGAGAAATATATTGAATAATAGATTAGGAGAGGGAGGACAGCCTTGCCTTGTTTCTGATTTTAGTGGCATCACCTTGAGTGTTTCTCCATTTAGTTTGATGATGTCTTGCTGTCTTCACCTTTATTATATTTAGGTACTTTCTCTGTGTTTCTGTTATCCCAAAGACTTTTATCAGGAAAAAATTTTGCATTTGCTTTTTCAGCATTTAAGGAGAGGATCATGTGGAGTTTTTTTTTTTTTTTTTTTTTTTTTTAACAAATAAAGGAAACTCATGGCCGAATTTCTGGAGAAGGCAGAGATATCAGAGAAGAAACACCACAGTCAGATCACACTTAGCTTCCTCAGCCTCACTCCTCCTGGCTTCTCTGTCTTTCTATATCTGCTTTAAATACCTTTTTTTTCTCAGTTAAGGCGTGGCACCACCACTGCCTGCCTGGGAGTCTGGAACTCCTTCAGTAAACTAAGATGACCTCAAACTCTGATTGGATTAAGGGCATAGGTCACCACTCCCGGGAAATTTCCTGGGCTGGGATTAAAGGTGTGAATCACCACTCTCTGATCCTCCTAGACTGACTGTGGGTATATCCCTCTGATATCTTCTCTGTTTTTATTGTATTTGAAAATATCCCCACATATCCTTTTTTGTGTCAAAATTTTAAAAAGGAGGTTATAGCTAACATAAGAAAAACCATATAGAATAGGTACAATAATTGTATATAATATATACAAAAATTAGTAATGTTCAGTCCATTAACAATCGACAATTCAAATAAAATATTTAATTATCCTATTTTACTGAGTCTAAAGGATTATACTTAATTCACTTTCTTTCTAACTTGTATTACTAATTAAAAACTATTATTTTGATGTCTCTTAAACTTATACACTTTAACTTCAAAGTTTCTTTTCTAAAACTGTCCATAGAAAACTATAACTTTAACTGTCTCATTTTCAACTACTTCAGAGTCCAAAGAAATAAATAAAATAAATAATATTTACCCAAGTAAACAGAAAGTGAAAGCAACTTCCAAAATCTAGAAATGGCAGAGATGACAACTATCTGCCTGGACTGTCAACCATAGTTTCTTTATAAAGTTGGTGCATCCATCTTCAACCTACAGGCCCAGAGTCTCTTTTCATTTCAATGAAGCAGGAAATCTACTCTGCCCATTCTGGTATAGTTCATCAGTCGCTTCTCCTTGTGTCCTGAAGAATGTCTGACAGTTTTCTTTGAAGAGCAGGAACCTGAAGGACCATCTCAGCTTGTTCTGTCAAAGTTCAGAGGTCACTTTCCTAGGGAACCTGCATGTCCACTTTAAATAGCACACTGCCAAGCAGTCAATACAAGAACGGGTTCTTGACCAGTGGCTAACTGTTACCACAAAGAAAGTAGACTCCATATGGAGTTTCTTCAATGCCCATCTTTCTCTTGAAGTAGAATGGTGCTGCCAGGACAGTGGTCCAGAAAAGTCAAAGTTCTTAAAATATTTTAAATGCCATATTCTATGGATCTCTGAAGTGTTTAAAGAAGACCTGTTCATCTAAAATATATTTGTTTAATCTTGAAAACATAGTTAATGCTAGTGAATCCTTTTATAAAAAGATTTGATAATCTATCCTCATGTCCTATACATCTGTATCCCCCTTTTCTTTCTATTTTTTAACACAAATCTTGAATCTAATCATTCTTGTTTAACTTTTTTTCTAAGCACAGACATTAACAATTTTTTCACCAATTAACCTAAAAACAATGACAATCATGCATAACTCATTGAAGGACTAAAAACCACATACCCCACCTCTTGAAAATATGAGTGCCATTTTATCACTTCCTGCTGCCTGGGGGCGACGGCATTTTGGGGGGATCCTGAAAAGAAAAGTTCTCTTAAATGTCAAGTCCTGAAATAAGTGGGCTGTATCATTTATTATCCAGCTTCTGCATTACAGAAAAGTGCACAGCTTGTCTCAAGTCCTGGCTATAGTAGTCTGTAAAGATGGTTCATCTCAGTGAGCCACCTGGAAATTGTCCTGAGCAGTTTGTAGTCCAAATCTGATCTTTGGTTGGTGTTTATCAGCCTAATGGCTTTGTCATAGTCCATGTGAAACCATCATTTTGGGGCTCTATCTTCCCTTTGGATACTGCAAGTTTGTAATTAGGCATTGCCATGGATTACTACAGAAAACTGATAAGAGACTAAAACCCAACATAATGTACAGAAAGCTAAATATATAATTATTCATCATAGGATTAGTAAATATAGAATACTCCCTTATTTTTTAGTTATTCTGTCCCATATCAGGTAGCTCTTCTGATATGATACAGAGATTTTGTATTTTCCTTTAACAAGTATGCTTGAGTTTAGAGAACCAGAGAACCACACTCCAACTCTAAAGCCAGATTTAAATTATAAATAAATTGGTACTTCAACTTACAAATAAAAAATAGGTAGAGGTTAAGCAATAAGATTTTACCCTATGAAGTATACTGGTACCAATAGGTCCGATATTCTTTGCTTGTAAATTTTTATGAATAGCTTCCAATATCTGTTAGATGTCTAGATGTCTAAGGTCATTTAACTTTTTGAAGATGGGAATTTCTAGTTTTCTGTAAAGACAAAAACAAAAACCTGCCCCTACTCTTTGCTTTTTTTCTTACAACTTAAGTTTTTAAACTGTTCTGGGAAGGTGCTTCCTCCACAATGACAGGGCAGGTTTGGATTGGATTTGATATGGGGGCTTTTACAAGCTCCCTTGGGGCATTTCCCAAGAGCAGAAAGTTCCCTTGTCTGTTCCTTGTTGATCGGCTCCTTAGTCTAATGTCTTCCTTCTCCACACCTTCTGCATACTCCAGAAGTGAGGGGCATTTTCGTGGGACTATTACTAACAAAAGCACTGTTTCTGGGAATGCCTTGTTTAAATCTCTTTTTAGGTGACCTTGCCTTCTACAATTGTTACATTTCACAGTTTGACTTTTTCTTATAACTCTAGAAATAAGTTCTCCATCCAGTTATCATCATACTCATAAGACTATAGAGTAACTATCTCATGAATCCAATCCTCCAAGGGTGCAGACATTGCTTTTAAAGGTCTAAGTATTGTTCTACATTGTGCATTAGCATTCTCAAAAGTCAGTGATTTAATTATTATTCACCTTGCTTCTGAGTCCAGTACCATTCTGTTTACTGCTGCAGTTAGCCCGTGTAAAAAGTCTGTAAAAGTTTCTTTTGGGCTTTGAATTACTTTTGTGAATTATTCAGTTTTCTTTCCTATTTCTTCAATCTGATCCCAGGAATTTAAAGCTGCCGTGCAGCATAAACCCAGAGTATGTTCACTGTATAAAGACTGCCTTTTAGTATCAGCATAATCTCCTTCCTCAAGTAGTTGGTCTTGGGAGACTTCTATGCCTCTGGCCCTGCTTCTTTGTTTTATTATTTTAGCCTTCTCCCTCCAACATGATTTCCACTGTAAAAGTGGATCTGACTCCAAAAAAACAGTAAACATATCTAATCAATCTTTAGGGCTGACCCGGTTACAGCATGACCAGCTGTTCAACATTTGTTTTACAAATGGTGGGTGCATCCCACATGTTACAATTTACTCTCCTTAATTCTAGCATTTCTACAGGAGCCCAGCTAGATTCTGTATCATATTTACCATTCTTCATTTTTTAAAGGTTACTGGGTATATTAATGTTGCCTGTTTTTGTCTAATTTTCGATGAACTTGATGAAATTGGTTCTTCATATTCCTCTGTTTGAATTTGAACATTTTTATGTTCTCTCTCGACAGGTTCTTTTAAGCCTTTTTTCTTTGCGTTTATATTAATTGACTTTTCAAATGATGAAACAAAAATCAAACAAAAAATATTCATAATAAACAGTATGATAAACATTATGATAGTCCCATCAAATTTATTTATCAACTGATTCTAATATTACAATATCTAGAGAAAGACCACAGGACCAAGCACCCTCCATTGCCTTAAAAAAATGATTTACTAACCAATTGTTGTCTGTTGATGATTCAATTGATTGTGAAGTGGGACAGCTACTTAGTGTGATAGCAACCCAAGGAGGGATCCAAAAAGAAAAAAAAAAAAACACAAAACCCACCAGGAGAAAGAGGTCACTGTCTGAAAAACTTACCCAGATAAGAGTGAAATGGAAACACGTGTTGCCAGTCTGCCTAAGAGTAGAGGCTAACTCAGAAGAGAAAGCCTAGCCAACTTACACATCTCAGGAAATATCCACCAAGATGAAGGGGTGACTGATGAACTTTACCAGAATGGGCAGATCAGATTTTCTGCTTCACTGAGATGAAAAGAGACTCTGGGCCTGTAGGCTGAAGATGGATGCCCCAACTTTATAAAGAAACTTTGTGTGACTGTCCAGGCAGATAGATGTCATCTCTGTCATTTCTAGATTTTGAAAGTTGCTTGCACTTCCTGTTTACTTGGGTAAATGTTATTGATTTCCTGGGTCTCTGAGGTAGTTGAAGATGAGATAGTTATAGTTTTCTAGTGACAGTTTTAGAAAAGAAACTTTGAGGTTAAAGTGTATAAGTTTAAGAGACATCAGAATAATACTTTTTAGTAATACAAGTTAGAAAGAAAGTGAATTAAGTATAATCCTTTCGACTCATCAAAATAGGATAATTAGTGAAATATTTTCTTTGAATTGTCAATTGTTAATGGACTGAACATTACTAATTTATTTTTGTATATATTGTATATAATTATTGTACCTATTGTACATATTTTTCTTATGTTAGCTATAATGCTTTTTAAAAAATTTTGACACTAAAGGTGATATGTGGGGATATGTTTCAAATTTAATATAAAGAGCTGTCTATTCCAGTCTTTGTTTGGTTTGTTTTGCTATTCCCAGACAGAGATTTCTGTGTAAAAGTCCTGGCTGTCCTGCAACTTACTTTGAAGACCGGGTTGGCTTCGAATTCACAGAGATTCTCTTGCCTCTGCTTCCCAAGTGCTGGGACTAACAGTGTATGCCACAGCTTCTATTGCCTGCTCTGTCTTTCTATGCCTGCCTCAAATACATTCTTTGCTGAGTTAGGGCAGGCGTGGCACCACCACTGCCTGCCTGGAAGCCTGCAACTCCCTTTGTAAACTAAGATGACCTCAAACTCAGATTTTCTGGGATTAAGTACAGAGGTCACCACTTCAGGATATCCTCTGTGCTGGTATTAAAAGTATTAATTACCACTGTCTGATCCTCCTATACTGACTGTGACTAGATCCCTCTGATATCTCAGACTGTTTTTTATTAAATTTGAAACATATCCCCACAGTAGAAATTACTGAATAGGTGCTATAATTTGCACCTCAGTGTGCCCAAAACACCAGTACCAACAGAAGTGCCTAAAAACTCTGAATGGGATTTGGGTATTGGGTGTGAAAGAATCATAGAAACAGATAGATATCAGTTCTTATAATGACATCTTAAGCATGTCATTCAAAAATTAGAGAATATAAAACCCATTAGCTATCTATTATAAACATTTTTAGAGACATATCAAAGATAGAATTTGAAATCATCAAATGTGTAACTCATTTATAGATATTGATATGAATGAAAATGGGGTTAAACTAAGGCTGAAGCTGGTGGTGAAAAATAAAACATCTATCTAGGTGCTGCCTTTGATAAAGAAGACAGTGAGAAGGATTATTTTTAGATTGTTTCTTTGAACAATGGTGGCAGGCAGTGGCAGGCCTTCTCAACATAGTTTCTAATGGAGGAAAGAAATTTATATCACAAAACTTTGAAATATTGGCTTGCTCAAATCAAACTATGTTTATTCTAATCATTAAATCCTAACATTTTTGCTTTAATTTTCAAGACCTGAATTTTCTGTATATCATCCTTGGCTGTCCTGGGATCCACTCTATAGACGAGGCTGGCCTTGAACTCACAGGGATCAGTCTGCCTCTGCCTCTCAAATGCTGGGATTAAAGGAGTGTGACACCATGCCCAGCTAAAATACATTTTTTAAAGGTAATATTTCCTTTTAAAATATTTGACAGACTAAGTAATTATATATTTTTTTGCAGTGAATGGATTAGTGCAGTGCTGGAATATTTCTTGTGTTTCTCACTGTAATTGAACATTGTTGAGATTAAAATATAAGTGTATGAGCTTACAGACATAATCAACATGATGACTAATATATTTGGTATAAAAAAGAAATCTACACAAATAATGTAATATAGAAGAAATGAAGAGAAGTTACATGCTTTCTAGGAAACACAAATATGAAAGGTTTTTTCTTTTTTTTTTTTTTTTAACTCAGGTAGTTGTAGAAAAACCTTCAGGAAATGTGCGACTCACGCTGGTGTCTGACTACCACACAGTAAGAGGTAAACTGGCCATTTATTTATTTATTTATTTATTTATTTATTTATTTATTTATTTATTTATTTATTTATTTATTTATTTATTTATCTATCTATCTATCTATCCATTCATTCATTCATTCATTCCTTCATTTATTTATTTATTTATTTATTTTATCACAGGTATAGTTTTTTGTTGTTATTGCTATTGGTAGTGTGCTTTTCTTTTTCTTGTTTTAGAGACTTCAGTTCAACAATTTGTTTTATTGTCTAGGTTTAACAGATATTTTTTAATTTATGCTACACAATTTCTAGATGATTCTATAAATTAATATTTACTTAAAGTAAGGAAATTTGCATTCCTTTTACTAACATCATTTGTAGTTGAAAAACACCCTAAAATTTCCGTGAAGTGTCTTAAAGTACAAACTAGCAAGAGTGTCAGCTATACACTGTGCTAGTATGCAGTGGTTTCTATCCATAATGGTAGAGGCTCACCAGACGTTTTCACATGATTTTGCATTCAATTCCCTATTTTTGAAGTTCTTACTGAAAAAAAGATAGGCACAGAGCATAGGCATTGCCGTTAGTGTGCACACAGGGACACACAGGAAGGGTGAATAAACTCATCATTTCTCTGCTTATTTCTTTAAACACTTTTTCCCCTTATATATTTTCTCTATCAGACAATAACAGTTTAAACACTATTTTAAGATTACCTTTTAAAATAATTTTTGTCTAATTTTTATATTTTACAAGATAAAGAAAGTGGGTTTTACTTTAAGAATGTTAAACTCTTTCCTGGTATTTAGTAGTGGTGATGAATAATACATGCACTGGTCAAACTGTGGAAATTTGCATGCAAACAGTGAGAGTAATGAATTTGATTTATTCATAAAAAATAGAGGTTCCCTTGATGGAAAACAGTTTATACAAAAACATTTTAATTGCATTATAGATATATGATAAAAGTAAAGGAGATATGAGGAACTACTAATCAAATTATTTTGTAAGTAAATGGATAATGCATGAAATAAATCTTAATCCTAGGATGTGAAGATATTTCCCAGAAATCTTTTAAGTTTATAATTATGAAAAAGCTTTACATGCATAAAAAACTGAAAAGAGATTAAAAAGTTTTAGAAAGCAGATGCTAGGTTTGTTTTATGACTAACTCTATGTAAAACTATGATCTTAATTAACTCTCTTCTACTACATGGCCTTATATATAAAGAATTTTTTTATATTGTCATAATCCAAACACCATGGTGAAATTTGTATAAACAATTATAACATAAAAAGTTTATCTCAAACTAGACTACATTGTTCATTCTGGCAAACATGAATCATTGGGATATTTTAAAAAATGATCAAATGTTGATAAAGAAGATAACACTAACATTATTATATATGAGTACATAAAGATATTTAACAATTTTTAAATGGGAGACATTTTCAAATTTTGATTGTTAGTTCCATCAGCATTGATTATATTTTTAAAAATAGCTCTGTACCAGCAAAGCTAACTAGCCATCTTCTGCAATATCTATTTTTTTTTTTTTTTATCAATTTTGTTACGTTGCAGGCAGTTCTTTCCACATTGCTGGATGGCCGTGCTTGTTTGAAAGCTTATTTGTATTTCCCACATTCTCCACACAGTGAGATCTGACAGGTAATGAAGGCTGTGTTCATAACAGCAGACGCTGTGCTAGTGTTCCTGTTCTTGGGGTTGGTTTTATTTTCCCCAACTCCGATCTCTTTCCAAATATCTAGCTCTATAGCTGCCTGGAACAACCTCTGTATACTCTTGATTGGTTAGGGAGGCATTGCCCTAGACTTTTCAAGCCTTCTGTGGCTGGTTGTGAGGCAATGGGAAAGGAGCGAATACATTTTGCCAGCTAATATTGGGGAGGGAAATAGCACAGTCACCTTGAGACTCATTTAATTAACCTTTTTTGCCTCCCAGCACTTTTCTGGCAAAACCATTTACTTCCATGGAGTAAAAGTCTGTTCAAGAAGTACTTATAGAAGCTTTGCATCAGGGCTGAAGGATAGAAGGACACTTTGCTATGTTGAAAGGATAGAAGAAAAAAGAAGAAAAAAGAAGGATGTGAGCAAAGTGAGGGTGCGGAAGTCTAAAACCATGAACTTTTGAATAGAATTGTTCTGAAAATGTTTACTATTTTCTTATAATGAGTGGAGTCATTAGTAAATTTGACTCTATATTTAGTTTTCTCATTTGAGCCAAGTTAGAGAAACTTACATAAAACTGAATTTAAGAGTGTAGTTACTTTTACATTTTAGTAAAGTAACAACCAAAATTATAATCATAAAGTTTCAAGATCAACAACATTTTAAACCCATTGCCTACCTCCTACTTGTTAAAAATGAAGATTTAATCAAACTAGTTCTGGAAAGCTAAATAGAGTTTACAAAGTTAATAAAGTCTCCAAGAAAAAAACAAGTCATATTAGTTCAGCTTATAAGGGCCAAGAGTCCAAGTTGTCTGTTGAGTTTGAACATCTACACACAGGGACTCTATACTCAATCATTACAGAAAACAATTTAAAATGATATAGTATTAAGTGAGAGGCAGCAGGAAAGACACAAATCCTCAAAAAGAGCTAAAGAAAATAACTTGTAGATATTGAGGATTGATAAGAAAAGATAATAAATATGAAAGATGTAGCCTCATGTGAGTCTTAGAAATAACAGTGGTACCTCAGGAAAAAAGTGGGGAGGATTTGACTACACTCAAATATATGCAGGTATGAGAATTATTAAAGTAGGCAAAAGTACTAAGGAAATAATTGATGCTTTGACAGCTATGGGTTGTGAATATATTTGGAAATTAATTCAAATACAAAGGAAAAGCAATATTTAATGGTGAACTAGGAAGAAAATTTATGTGAGGAAAAGGTTGAAACCTGAATACATAAAATAGAGCCATACTACTATTAGAAATTTGAGGCCAAGAGGAAATATAAAAGGATGGAGAAACTAAGGCATCTAAACAAGAAACAAGTACTTATAATATGGGAAGTAGAGGTAGGCAACCAGACTAGGAGAATTCTGGGAAGGGGAAGAAGAGAAGCAGTTGCCTGACAGATGCAAAGGAAGCAAGAATGTAGCACTGAGATAATGGTACCAAGTCATGTGGATAAACATGATTAAGAAGCATGGGTTAGTTTGAGAGTAAAAGTTAGCAAGTTGTATGCCTGAGTTTATAATTAATATAAGTCTTTGTGTGACCATTTGGGACTAAATAGCCATGGAACTGGCTGGGTAGGGCAGAGAAACTTCTGGCCACACAAATGCATGTATGAATTGACAGACTGTGGCAGGCAAAGGATTTGGAGAACAAGTAGTCTCAACAGTAAGAGGAGAGGTATATAAAAGCCCTGGCCATCTCCAATTGATAAGTTCACAAACAAAAATCTAGTTTTCTCAAATGAAAACTCACTAAGAATATTAACCACTCTTAAGGGCAAGCCCCATGGCCAGATCAACACAAAGCAAACTCAATAGTATTTTTGGAGGTTCTTTGTCTCACAATATTCAGTAAGGGAATTTATTTATTTTTATGTATTAGTTTTCTTTTTTGTTTGTATTTATTTATCTACTTAATTACTTATTTGTTGTGTTATAGTCTGTTTTGATATATTGTTTGTAATCTAAATATAGATTGCCTGAAGATCAGAGGAAAAAGCCCGACACAGAGTTAGTCAAAGAGTTCAGGCAAGGGTGGTACATACATTTAATCTTAACACATGAAAGGCAGAAATCCATTTGGATCTCTATGAGTTCAAGGCAATCCTGGACTACATGAGATTAACCCAGTCCAAAAGAGAAATAGAACCAGGCAGTGAGGGGTATTCACCATTCATCATAGTCCTTGGAACCCCATGGCTGTGCTTCCACACACATCTTTAATTACAGCATTAAGGAGGTTGAGACAGGAAGTGATATGGCTGGGCAAAGAGAGGAATATTAAAAAGGAGGATGCAGGAGTTCAACCCGCTGCCTTGCCTCTATTCAAGCCCATTCCCTTTTGACTGAGGACTTCGGGAACATGTGTATCTATATCTATCTCGAGCTTTTGTTCTGTTTGTTTGTTACATTTTATTCTGGTGTTTGTTATTGTTTTATTTTGTTACCATTATTATTTTCCCGTTCCTTTACTAAGGAAAGGCAGGATGATATGGTATCAGATGAGAGAGGAGATGAGGGAGGGAAAACCACAATCACAATAGTTTTTATGAAAACCTATTTTAAATAAAAACATATAAAGTTGATATTGATGAGACGGAACTATTAGAAATAACTCTATTAGAAGGATAATTATAATAACTATCCAGAAATTGACCATACATTATTATAAAAGGTTGGGAAAGTATGAGAGAAAGGGAACATATTTGATGAATTTTCAGATAGAAAAGAGAAATATACTATTAGAAAACATACATAAAATAATCTTTGTAAAATGCACAGGACCTGGTAGACTTGTATTTATATTCTTAGTACTTTCTACATGGTAGAATAGGAAAGTCAAGTAGAAGATATGGTGGAAATTATTCAGAATGATGCATTAGATAATGCTGTAGAATAATCCTTTTTATACACTATTATTTGTTACTCTGATTAGTTTAATTAAAAGCTGATTTATCTGTAGCTGGGCAGACAGAGGAGAGGTGGGAAAGCAGACTAGCAGGATGCAGGAAAGAATAAAGGTGGAGTTAGGGATTCACCAGGAGACATATAGGAACCTGCATATGAAAATGTCATAACTGAGATGGGGTACCAAGACACATGGTAGAATGTAAAAAGAAATATGGGTTAATCACAGTTATAAGAGCAAGTTTTAAAAAAGCCCTAATCTATTGGCTAAGACTTTATAATTACTATGTCTCTGTGTGGGAACTGATGGTGTAAGAGAATATCCCCCTACAAGTTAATACTAGTTTCCTTTACTTGAATTCTATTTTCAGTTTTTGTCTGATTAAAGATTTAAGGCACCAGAGACTGTAATAGTAAATGTGAAGTTTAGAGAAAATATGGTAAGTTCTGCTATGGTATCCATATTCTGAAGAGGTCAGTTTGGAGTGTGGCAACATAAACTGGGCCTCCAGGGGTCTGCAGGAGATGTGGTCCCAGAACTGAGACATAAGCCCTCATCCTTGGCCCAGAAGCCATCTCCAATTAATAACTGTTTTTTAAAAAAAATGGTTAGATTTTTTCTAGAGAACCTCACTATATATACAAACCACTCCTAAGGAAAGCCAGCATGGACGGCCAGCTCAAGCTAACGCAATAGCAGGAGGCTTGATGTCTTTTGTCTCACATTGATTTGTCAAGGCTATTTAAATTTTCATTTTACCTTAGTTTTGCTGTTATGTCTTTGTGGAATTGCATTCTGGTGTGTCTGTGTCTATATGTGTCATCGGGCTTATCCTTAGATAGTTTTCTTCTGTTTGATTCATTGTATTGTCTCCTTCCATCGTGTTTGCTTTTACTGTAGTATATTTTACTAGTACTTTAGACACCTGTTTGTTTTATAAGGAGAAAGAAGAAAAGAAGGGAAGGACGGGAAAGAAAGAAAGAGAAAGAAAACAAGAATGAAATGTTATAGATTTTAATCAGAGGGTATTTGGGGAGAAACTGGGATGATTTGTGGGAGTGGAATCAACAAGAAAAATATATAGTCTGAACAAACTCTATTTTCAATAAAAATATATAAAGCACTCAGGAGCTGTGTTATTAAATATAAAGTGTAGAGAAAATATGCTCTATTTTTCCATATTATCTACATTTTGAAGAGATCAATCCAGGCTTTGGCATCTCTGGGAAAGCCTTTGTTTTGCACAGAGGAATAACTTTTCTAGAATCTTACCATGACATATGAAGAGAAATAAAAGACTGTAATTTGCTGGTTATCTCTTTCTAATTGCTAATTGTAGAGTAAATGGTTAGCTTCTGTATAACAACCAACTTTTAGTGACTATACTTATGATTAAAAACTTTCTAGAAAGGACTACTGTCTTATTTTACAGGAATATATTTGTATATAAATTACTATCCATTCACAAGTCGTGGATGAACCACTCGTTTACACTGAATCAACAAAAAAGCACATTTCTTCTCAACCCTGTGACTTGGGTACTGGAGACATTGTAATGGCTCCACATTCCTGAGTAATCATTTTCTGATGGGTTTATTGCCACCTTGGCCTTATCAGGGCATGGCAGTCTTATGGACCCTGGTGATAAATTACCTTCGAGAGAGGAATAAGACAGTACCACTTTAACTAGTGCAATAAAGCACTTTTTATACTGGGAGAGTTCAGTGCATTCCCCATTCATCATGTACCCTCAGTGATTTTACACAGATTTTACACTGTTGATTAGCTCATTAGTGGGGTTAATTGGATACATTAACTGGCAGAATTACAGCTAGACTATGAACCAGAGACTGCTGTGTTATAAATGACAGACAAACCCCGGACCTGCATGGCCAGCCTGAAGGAAACCCTTCTCTTTGATTAACTTTCATTAGATTTTAATTCTTTGATTCTCCTATTTCTGCTATGGACTCCGTATGGATATTTACTATGAACTGAACAACAGGATAGGTAACAGAGATATATGTTTTCAATCCTTCACTCTTTTCCTGAGCAACAAGAAGGGCAGTTTACAAAAGTGACTCATTTACAAAAGACAACTGTAGGTATTGTCATAAAGTTCAATAAACTAACCAATTACCAAAAATCACATTTTACTGAATCTAGAACAAGTTATAATTGATAAATTTTCTTGCAGACTGCAGCTTAAAATAACACAGAACAGCACTAAAAGCAACACATTCCAGATAATTTGAAAAAGTACTAAACAAAATTTTACAGAAATTAGATCAGAAATTTTTATTAAATTTTTATCTTCTGAATTTGGAAGTATACCATATTACTTTACCATTAATTATGAAACAATATGATATATTGCTGAATTAATTCATTGTAGAGAGATATAATATCATTTAGAGAAAATAGTTTTTAACAGAAGAATATAAAATTTTCAGTATAGAATTCTTTTTCACTTCGAGTCTAAAGAGTGTGTTGAATGCTTTATGGAATTGTTTTTTCTTGTCCATCTAATTTTCAAACTTGTACTAACTTGCATTGTCATTATAAAATTAACTTCCTATTCTCCTATCCAAGAAATGGTCCCAAGTTATATTAATTATTATTATTAATTAAATTATTTATTTATTTATTTTATATTCTGATAGCAGTTTATTATTCCTTTACTCCTACTGTTCTCCACATTTCTTAATTCCGCATCCACTCCTTCGTATCACACTGAACCCACTGGGTAACTAACCTTTGATCTTTGAAGCAAGCAGGGTCTAGCCTGGTTAGTGCTTAGATGATGTCCTATGTTTTCTAAATGGAAACTCTGAGGTCATGTATATCAGCAATCTGTTTCAATAGTAGTTCAGGGAGAGGTTGGCTTTTAGAACTGGGTTGGGCTACCAATGTATAATCTGGCCTTAATATTTAGGTGTTTCTTGTTAGACAAATTAGAAGTCTTTGAATTCTCTAGACTTCCACTAATTACTTATGAGTCATCTCTAAAACATAAGGCTACTTAAGACCTTAAATCACTTTCCAAGTTGGAGAGAGGCATTTGAAAAGGTTTCTGTGGTGTGATTCAGGTGTCAGCTGATAAGGTCAGAAGACACTTATCCAGGGTCCCGGGCTTCTGAAGGGGGTGTGGCCAACCCAGTTCAAGAGGGGCTGCTGAGGTTGCTGGGATCTTGAGTGCCCCATTTGTTCCTGCCTTGTTGAGAGACTGGATTAATGTCCATTGCTTGGACCATCTGATCGCTCAAGTGTATTCCTAAGCTGTAGCCTGTTGTCATAAGTGTTAATTTGTTTTCCAATAAATATTTATCTTGTAATGGTATACTTATTTTAAGTGATATTTACTGCTTCAGGTTTCCTCCTTCAGACAGGAGTCCCTTTAATCCACAGATAGCATTTACAAACTTCTTGGAAACATTGAAAAAGATGTCAGGAAAGAAAATCTGTTAACTAACCATTAGCAGTTTCAAGTGTGCTTGAATCTTCCAGAGAGAAACAGCATACAGCTAATTGCCTATAGTAAACTTGACAACTGAATGTGAGGATAAAAGATACAGTATTAGTTTACAAAAGCTTATCAATACAAAGAGAAGGAACAAGAAAGGAAATAAAATGATTTTACATAATTTTTCAGAGAACATAAATAAAAAATATTCAGAATATATGGGAGGAAGAGAAAAAAACTAATATTAATATACAGAGGAAAGAGAAATTAAGGGTAATCCTACTTTAAATTTATGGGAGTGGTTACCAACAAGTTCTTATGTCACAGTACTTTTACATATTTTCATCTAAGATGAAGCCAATATATATTTATAAAATTCTGAGCTCTAGAATTTTGTGCTTAATTTTCACTCTAGATAACAATAAATATTTTACTTTATCTAAATAAACAAAATACAAGACTAAAGCTTTCTACATCAGTTATTCTAAGCAATGCTAGAGTCAGTCATCTTTCTCTGTGCCCTTGTAAGAGTGAACTAGAGCTTTAGAATATGTCATGACTGTGGCTAACAGAATATCCCTCTGCTTTTAGGTAGTTGAGATTATAGAAATTATTAACCCCAGCTCTGTACTTGAGTAACTGATTTTTTAAAAAGGTTAGATGTTTGACCTGTCATATCTATCCTGAAAAATTGCTACGTCAACTGTTTGTGGGGAAATATCCTTTCTGCAGCATATATATTGCTGTTGTTCTTAAATACATAGATAATAATTTTTGGCAATTATTTCCAAAAAAAACTTTTCTTTCTTTCTTTCTTCCTCCCTCCCTCCACCCTTCCCTCTATTTCTCTGTCTCTGTCTCTCTCTGTCTCTGTCTCTCTCTCTCTTTGTATAGGGTCCTGCTTGGAAGATGCCTTTATCAACTCAGGTTGTTTTGATGTAAACAATAGGACTAATAAAGCACGAGCTTTTAATGGTCAACAACTCAAGTATTACCATGGTAATTTTTTTCTTGTCGTCATTGATGTAACTAAATGTGTTTCTCTTGGTCCCCTTCAGCAAGGTTTCATTGTCTGATCTGTTTTAAATTTGAAGCTCAGAGATGATTTTAATGAGAGAACTTGACTACCATCCTGGCTAGTTTAATGTCAACTTGATACAGGCTGGAGTTATTTGAGAGAAGAGTACCTCAACTGAGAAAATACATCCATAAGATAAAGTAGGTAGGCTTATAGAGCATTTTCTTAATTAGTGACTGGTGTAGGAGAACACAGTCCATTGTGGGTGGTACCTCCCCTGTTCTTGGACCCTAGGTTTTATAAGAAAGGTGTCTTGAGTGAGCCATGGGGAGCAAGCTAGTAAGCTATACCCCTCTGTGTACCTAGCATCAACTCCTGCCTCCAAGTTGCTTCCCTGTTTGAGTTTTTTAAAATAATACATAATATTATAGAAATATAAGTCAAATAAATACATGCCTACCCTAAGGGGGAAAATTTTTTCTGTGCTGTGACAACCAAACAAGGGTAATCTATTAAGTACAACAGCACTGACCCTATTTCTCTTCTGATCCAGTTATTTGTGTTTGAATTTGTGAACTTTATGTCTCTTTCTAGATGATATATTTCTAAATAACAAAGACTCCATTTAACGAAATTAAATAACCAAACTAAAAAAAAATCATAGTTACTCTCAAAATACACTTGAAGAACTCAGCAGAACACAATTGAGATAGACAGTATTGCATCTACCTTCAATATCGTACAAGGAATTCACCATATCCCTAGACTTGAAGCAAAATTTTAAATTATACATTAGCATCTGATCAACTATTTATGTATCTTAGAGGAGCCTAAAATACCAGAAATAATAATGAACAAATACATATTTTTAAAAGCACCAAAATAAGAAAATAAGATAGTTTGTTGAGTATATTGGAGGATTATTTTGAGCCATGATAAGAAATGAGAATAACCTGAAGAAAAATAGACTAGATACAAATTGAGCAGTGTATTGAGATTGAATCACAAAGCAAAATGAATATATGTGTAACTATGCAAAATACAAGCATGAATATTGTTTTAATAGTGCTCTGAAAAGCAACTGAGACTCAATAAACAATGCTAAAAGAGAGTGAAATGCACTTAGAATGTAAGAAGTCTTGTAGGGGGATTATGTTGTTTTACTGTAAATAATTTCTGTATTTATTAGTTTAATAAAAAGTGTTGAAAAAGGGATATGTAGGGGAATTAGGTTGTTCCATTGTAAATAATTGCCCCACCCATTAGTTAATAAAAAGTACTGATTGGCCAAAGACAGACAAAAAGTGTGGTCGGGGCTACCAGACTAAAAAGACTCTAAAAACAGGCAAAACAAACAAACCAAAAATGCCAGAGAGAAGCCAGAAGAAACACAAGACAACTATGCTACTCTGAAAAAAGATACCGAGCCACATGGCTAAACAAAATACAAGTCATAAGTTAAATGAAGGGTAAAGAGTTAGTAAGTTATATGCCTGGGCCTTAGGCCGGTCAGCCTAAAATTATTATAAACATTAATAATGGCTCTGCGGGTCTGTGGGTCTGCGGGCCTAAACCTTAAGGCTAGACATGAAAGTCCAGGCCAGAAACCTCTTACTACAAAATCTTACCTTTTTATTATTTAAGCCAGGTGTTAAGCGGCTTTATTATTCCCCTTTGCCACTGGGACTCAGACTGCACGTCTTGACTTTTGCAGAAAGGCACCAAGAAGGGGAAAGAAAAGCAGGAAGGAAGACTCAAGCATCATTGAAGCCTGGGAGGGATATAGTTAGTTGCCTTCCACCCGCTATAGGACAGGGCTACTTGGTAAAAACCACCATATTGTTGTGGTGGTGGGGTCTGTGTGCGTGTGTTTTTTCTTCCTTGCTTTCACTACAGGGCATCCAAACCAAGTTCTCTGCATAAACTTTACTCCTCAGCAATGTCTCAACCCTTAAAATAACACTTCTTATGTTTTCCCAATTTCCTTGGATTCTTGATGTCTGCAGCCGTTACTAAGTGGTCTTGGGTGGGCTCCATAGCATTCTGGGGTCACACATGTGAAATCATTATTAGTCAAAATAACCATCACTCTTCCTCCTTTTCTAAACACACACAAATTGATTACACACTGCTGGAAGTTGGAAAGAACATATCTCCATAAATTTAAAGTTAATGAGTGCATGTGTAACTCAGTCTTGCCATGTCTTGAGTTTGCATTTCAATTTGATTCCATTGAGAACGGCATCAAAGTGGAATCTAAGCCATCACATCCACTTGAATACCATAATCTAAAGGAAGAATGAAATCATTGAGCAAAACTTCTGTAAACTCAACATATTCATTCATGAATCATTCATTTCATTTGCTTATTTCACTGGGAATACACATCTGAAAATTAACCTAAAACAGTAATAAATAGAAGTACAGCAAATGGAGTGTCATTCTTAATATTTATAAACATAAACATGAACATGTGCCTGGCTATGACAGCATCAAAATAGAAGCTTGCTAATTGTCATTTAGATTCTAAATCCTTGTTTTTTGTTTTTTGTTTTTTTTTAAATAAGGTCTTTTAAATAAGATACTCCAGGTCAGACTTCTGCTTACTATATAGTTGAGAATAGCCCTGAAGTCTTTATCACCCACCTTCTTCACCTTCCTGATGCTGGAATTAACATTATTGGTTATGGAACCCTGGGGCCTTGTGCACAGGTCAAAGCCTTATACTGAATGAGCAGTTACCAACAAATCAAGATATAAAGATAATTTGCTGACAATAAGATGATGTAGATTCCTTTCGACTACTGAAATCATTTAGGTCATTGAGTAGTTTATAGTCTGGTCTTGTTAATCATGGCAAAGAGATTCACCAGAAAGTAGTAAATGTTTCATAGGATATTCTTAGTGCAGAATATATAAATCCATGCATTAGCTTGCCTTTGTTTTCACTATATAATATTTATTTCCAAACACAAGAAAACATACAAGTTCCAAAAGATCGCAACCTGAAAGATGGCACTGCCAAAGTCATGATCCCAAGATTTGACTCAACTGAAACTTTCTAGACAGTTGTTAGTGTAAATACAATTTACCTTGCTTCACTCAAAATGCATATTAACTCTCTAGTTTTAAAAAAGTCAGGTGTATTTAAGTAACATCACAAAGATATATATATAATTAAATGAAATAAATAAATAGATGATAATTAGATAAATAGACCTACTAAATAAAATTTCATTTTCCCATTGAATTTATTTCAAATATAAAATTAAAAGAGATTATTACAAAGTATTGGTGAAGAGTTATATTTATCAGAGTTGTCTATGTGATTATGAGGCAGCACATGATTCTCCTTACGGTCATCTAAGATACTGAAGTTAGAAAATAAGCAGAGGAAGATAATAATTCAGGAAGTCTTGAAGATTAAATAGTCATTTGCTATATTTCCTGTCTCAGTGTTTTTACCCAGAATTGTGAATTCCTCTGTCTTTTATTGTTGGCACTTTTCTGCCCAAGATCACAGTGATTCTTGAAAGCTACTCATGAATGAACATTTCTTTCCTCTATTCCCAGGATAACATCTGTAGGAAAACAACTTGGCAGATATGTTCAGCTTTGCAAGCAAATACTTTCTTTTTATCTCCAGAAAGCCATGTGAGGTGATTATGCTGCACCTGCTAAGATGTTATGGGGCATGTCTGTCTCTCTTAGGAAGATGCAATTCTGATGACCCTTATTGTATCGAGAAAGAAGAGGAGTGATTAGGTGGTTATGGTCTGTCATTGGAAGGCAGATTTCTGGCTGAGACTCATTTTCCTACAACTCGTTTATGTAAATGAGAAAAGTGTTATACTTAGACAAATCTTTGAAAGAAACTGCCACATACTCAATATATCAAACTGAATATTCTCTTCCCCACAAAAGATTTATCTCTACAAAATCTTTTCAAATTTTCAATATCCTTTTATGCATTCAACACCTTTTCAGTGTAAAATGCCATATTGTGCTGCCAATTATACTTGATTTTTTTCTTCTGTTACTTCGTTGTGAGAAAATTTTTTCATTAGGAATATGACTGAGTGTTATATATTTTAAGCCTTGTCATAATATCTGTTACTCCCATCCATGTTTTACCCCCATCATAGCAATTTATAGCATATTTACATTTGACGATTTTAAGTTCTAGCACATGACTTCCTTTGGACTTCTTTTCTTGTCTTGAGTGTAATCTTTTTACTGTAATATTTCTATCAAATTTGTGTTCTCTTTTCAACAAATCCACCTATTCCCTCACGTTCAAGTGGGGTTAATTTAAACCTCTTCCTACTCTACTATCTAAGTCAATGATTTTGCACCTGGCTCTGTCCACCTTCCTTTATCATTGTTTGTTACTGATAATTCACTTTCTGTGCTGTATCACTTAGTTTTTTTTCTTTTCTTTTTTTTACATCTTTCATTATTTTTCTTTCATAAAAACCTCAAGCAGGAAGTTGTTAGTGCATTTATATTCCATATTGTCCATCCTTTAGCCTCAGAGAATTGCATTCACTGCTCCTTTACAGCAGCTCCAACATCCAGTGGTATGGTACATTCCTTCTTACATTTCTCTTCTATTTATCGCTGGGAGAGGCAGCATCATCCACCATGTCCATAGTACAGTTGTTTATTTATCTCTCCTTGAATATCTTGTACAGATGTTTACATAATCTAAAACAGCCTTTGTTAAACTCCCAACTTTTTGTCATGTCGTGTATTTTTCTTAGGGAATTGCTGCTGCATGTGTATCCTTTGTCCTACCTCCCTTACAAAGGACAAATGTGTAACAAATGGGAAAATTGAATATATCAGGGAAGAAATAGAAAGTAAAAGGATAAAGATAAATTAGAATTACAAAGCTGACAAATTGAGTAATCACTGGGGAAAGTAGGCAATTTGTGTTTGGAGCATACCTCCACTATTTCTAAGAACAACATACAAATGTATCATAGTAAATAAAAATCCAGAATAAGATATGATATGATGACATTTTCTTTGATAATAACACTATTTACAATAAGGAAAAAGTGTTCTCAGTCATCAGGCATGCTGTCATTAAACTCCAAGTAGCTGAATGAACAGTGGTTTCAATATCCATAGCTGTTGATTGTTATCGATGATGTGTTGTGAGTTTCTGCTGTAGAATAATCCTTCTGTACTGTGTGAATATATTCTACTATCATTTCCTAAAAAGGCTGAATGGCCTGTGGTGGGATTCAGGTGTCAGCTGATAATGTCCGAACGCTTATCCAGGGTCCCGGGTTCCTGAAGGGGCAGTGGCCAACCTCATTCAAAACGGCTGCTGGGATTTTGGGTGTCCCTTTGTTTTGTTTTGCTTTGTTTTTTGTTGTTTTTTTGTTTGTTTGTTTCTTGACTGGGAATCGAACCCAGGCCGCAGCGGTGAGAGTGCCCGATCTTAACCACTAGACCGAGTCAAGTTAGACAAATAAACAAACCGTTAATGATGGGATGAAATAAGGGCAGAGTCACAGGAGATGCCATACAAACACAGAGGATGAGACATGTAGAAAATGAAGTAACATATCATGAGCCATGTTATAAAACATAGATAAGAAATTCAAGTTAATTAAACAAACCTGAGTTATTGTAGTGGGGAACAAGTGCCTCACCTTGACCTAGAGGCATGATCTGTTAGGAAATTTAGGTATGGGATTCACCTATGACCATTGAGGAGCAGCAGTGAAGTGTGGCTGAAGGTAGTGTAAGAATGGGATTGCATTTTCTCTTGCCCTCTTTGCTTCTCTCTTGCTTGGAAGAAAGACTCACTCCGTAGGGTTGAGTTGGATCATCTTAGCCTTCCTGATGTTCTTATTTTTTTAAGTTGTTAACTCTTTTAATACGTATTAACCTTTTAATCAGTTGTCAGTGCTTAATAATCAAGTACATCTGGCTCTCATGACCATGTGGTTTCAGCTCTTAGCTGGGGAACATCATGCTTCTTCCTTGGCTGCCCAGCTTCTACTGTCTCCCTCCCATGCTGTGTGTGACCTTACCCCAACCTGGCACAACTGTCTCTGCTGACATATGTCAGATAGATAGGCAGTCTTCAAACACTTCATAGACCTAGATAATATAGCATTTAAATGGTTTTTTATTCAAACTTTGACTAAGAGACATATGATTGCTCCTGGCTGCACTGATCCTTTCCCAAGATGATGTTAGGCATCAAAGACTATCCACAAGGAGTTAGTCTTCCTTGGCTGATAATGGCCTATCCTGCAAAAAAATTCCCTTGCTGTGACTGCTGACAGTGTGCGTGCTGCCCAATCTAGATGTGCAAGACAAAAGATAAGAGACTCCTAAAATCTGCTAAGACATGATAAGAAAATTTCTCAAAATATTCTGCTTCTGAAAAAAAAATCTGTCAAATATCCCGAGCATATGGTTAAAAATGAGATGCTCCAACATTGCAAAATACTGTGGGTGACTGTCTAGGCAGCTAGCTATTGCTGTCTTCTCTGACTAAATTTCAGAAGTTGCTTGCTCGTTCTTGGAGTTTACTGAAGTAATATATTTTCCTTCTCATGTCTTTAATAGAATCAAAGATTTATCGTTACAGTTGTGATTATTTTCAACCTTATCTAAGAGCATATAAGTACTAAATTCATATAATTCAAGATAGACAGCTTTAAAGTAATCTCTGTATCTTGACATAAATCAGTATTTTGGACAGTTAATGTATGTTTTAGATTTGTTGTTCATATTATTTGTAGTTTGATTTTGTTTATGTCATTGCTCTTTTAATCCCCTAGACATTTAATATTGTTTTTATTATATATAGTTTTATAGATAGGTATAAAACTTTCTTATTAAGATAAAAGAGGAGAGTAGGTGGGGAGTAGGTATATCACCTTGACATAGAAGTGTGGCCTATTGGCCAACATAAGTATGGGATTCACCTATGACCATCAAGGAAAAGCATTAAAGTGTGGCTGGAGGTAGTTTAAGAACTGGAGGCACATATGCTCTTGCTCTCCCTGCTTCCCCTTCACTTGGAATGAAAAATTGTCCCATTCTGTTGAGTGAATCATCCCAGACTTCCCACCTATTATTTTCATGGTATGTTAGTATTAACCCATTTAAAAAATATTAAACTTTTAATCAATTTCCAGTGATCAATAACTAACTTCAGCTATTGGCTGATATTTATAATTCATATTTAGTATTTAGATCACTTATTTGATAACTGACGTGGGAAAGAAATGTTCAACTACATATAGTATGTCAAAACTGTCACAAATAAAACCTGAAAAATAAAAAAGACTTCTAGACACTTAAGTACAAGCACAGCTTCTTGATATCTACATTTTCTTGGATGGACTCTGCTTGTCTGCTAGCAGGAAACAGAAGAAGTATGGCTTTTTCAAGACATGGCTTCCTGGTTTGTGCTAGTGGTAAGGAATGCTCTTTTGGGAGGTCCTGCTTCCAAACATTTATATGGGGTTCATTAGTAGCAGGCAGTATGCTATTTGGTGGCAGCATAGACACAACAACTTCCCAGAGTTGGTGAGCTACACATGAATCTCTCTGGTACCTCCACTATGAAGCTAGGTTCTCATGACATGGAGTTAGCTTCCATGATGCTTAACAGTTTAAATGTTCATGCAGTCAAAGTAAGACTACAGATATGTAATAAAGATAGATTCAGACAGATAAAAATTCTTCAAATGGATTACAGAGTGTTTAAAAATAAGGCCTAGGAGAGAAACGTGAAGGTACAGAAGTCATAAAAAGAAATATAGTTTTAAAATAATAAAATAAAGTTTTTTTTAAAGAAGTAATGTAAAAGGAATAAGCCACATAAAGATGACAAATACGAAGAGTCTAGCTCCTATATGTTATTCTGCTGTCTTTAAATCTTTACATTTTTTGGTTGGTAAGGGACATTGGAGTATACATTGGAGTATAAAAAATTATAGATTGTGTATATATATGTATATATACACACACAACAGGCAACAAATATATTTACATACAAAATATTGACTTCAAAATTAAGTCAAAAATGGTGTTCCTCTTGGGAAGAGGTTATACTTTATTTCAATGGTAGTTAAGAGGAAGTGGATTAAGGAGAATCAGGTTTGATCAAGGAAAAAACCCTGAAATTCTGACTATAAACATAAAGAAATATAATGAAAAGTGTCATAATACCTACTAAAACATAAACAAACAAAAAAAATCACCTTTGGCTAACTTGTGTACAACACACAATCTTTACGTGCATTAATGATGATAATGTATGTTATCTTTAAAAGTTTGTGTCTTTTCAAAGCAAACAGAGTGAACCAAAAACCAATGAAAACAGACATCCCAGATGATCCAGAATTTCAAAATGTTTCTGTTCAATCTCCTCACAATTCTGTAACCAGAATTTAAGGCCAATGATTGAGGTGGTACAGCCTCATAGAATACTCCATTAAGGATTTAAAATTTAATTTAAAAATTTTCAAAATTACTTCAAAGATTACCAGCACCCCCAACCAGCAGGAAATCATCTAGAGAACTATGCCCCATTATACATTGGTATATATTTTAGTTTACTGATAAAAAATTAAAGTTATTTTTATTATACTCCATGTATATTTCTACTATTATTTGGAATATTGTGTTTACACAATCCATTTAAAATTTAATGTATAATTAAAAAAATATAGGTTAGTAGTTTGTCATCAATAAAGTCAAACTTAGTAATGTTAGGTATGTTTTCAAGTTTAAAAAGGTATATTTAGAAAGATATATGACCTCTAAACACTTCAAAGACCCACAAAATATGACATTTGAGTAGTTTTAATATCATAAGGATGTTCATAAATTGAGACATGTCTGCTCCTGGCAGCAACAATATCCTTCAGAGAAGATGGTGGGTATTAAAGAAACTAGATATGCAGTTTGTTTTCTATGGGGCAAATGCTAGCAATGTGGGCAAAGAAACTGCTCTTATCTAAGGCTGACAGCATATAGTTCAAACTGGACCAGCAAGATACAAGAAAGATGATTGCCAAACTTGCAAAGACAAGGTAGGAGAGTCCTTCAAAGTTACTGCTTCACAAAAAAATCTGTCAGTTATTTTAGGCCTGTAGGCTGGAGCCGGATGCCCAGTGTTACAGAACATTGGAAGACTGTCCAGGAAGCCCGAGTTTCTGTTTTTAGGTAACATTTTATCCTTCTTGGACTTTGATGAAATTAAAGACTAAATAGTTAAGCATGAGTTTTTCTTAGTTATAATTGAAAGAAAATTAGGTGTCAAACTTTAGACTAAACAAGATAGATAATAGAGTATGTTTTTCTAATTTTGTCAAATGCAAATAGATCAAATTTTGTAAATGGGATTCTTACTTGGTAATATTTTTTGTATATAACTTTACTATGTTAAAATTAATACCTTTATTTAAATTATACATGAGGGGGGTGTGGAATAATTCTCTGTTTACTGTATGAATATATTTTACTAAAATTTGATAAAAAATCGGACTGTTCAATAGCTGAACAGAATAAAGTTAAGTGGGAAAGTCAAACCGAGGATGATGGGATAAAGAAGAACAGAGTCAGAGGAGATGCTAGCCAGATTTTGAGGGTGCAGGACATGAGCCACCTGGCAAAGTATAGATAAGAAATTAGTTATTTTGAATGGAAGAGTTAGCTAATAACAAGCCTTAGCTACTGGCAGAGCATTTGTAATTGATATAAGCATATATGTGTTTTATTGAGAATGCCTTCAAGACAAGAAAACTCTGTCTATACCTTCCATTAGCTATATTTGGTTAATTGTGTTTTGGTAAATGTACTTTCTCAGAAAAAGTGTTTTTATTTGTCATTTAATTATGAAGAAATTGAGAGTAATGCCTTACAATATTAATATTAGCAAAGAGCCAAGATCAGGCTGAAGAAGGCTTGGAAGTATTTAGAAGCATTATTATTATAATTATTAATATGAATCTGAGAGAAAAATATGAGTTAGGATTAGCCTTTGGTCTTTTTTATTATTATTCGTTCCCAAATATTTTTATTAAATAACTGTGAGAGCTTTTATTCATCACTTGAACCTACTTAAATTACTTTAAATTTCCTTCAGTCAGTGATGTCTTACATTAGTCACATATTTCTAGCATGGTTTCAAGATTTTATTGATATGCATTTCATTTTTATACTAACTAATAGTGTGTGTGTGTGTGTGTGTTCATAACATGTATGTTGGTGTGTTGAAAGCTAGAAGAGAACATCTGGCCTCCTGGAGCTCAAGTTATAGGCAGTTTAAACAATCTAACATGGGTACTGCAAAATAAGCTTTAGTCAAATGCTTTAACTACTAAGATATCTTTCCAGCACTTATATCATCTCTTGGTATTTTTAATTATTCAATTATATTTCTACAATTGTAAATAAGATAACACATATTTTCTATTACTTCTCTAAAAAGGAAATAATTTAGCAAATATAAGAAATAATTTATAAGATATGATAGGGTATACCTTAGAATATATTTTTACTTTATAGATAATTTTCTTTTTAACTTTAAACTTCTTTATATTGTTTACTCTGGTTATATCACAGTGAGTGTTCCAATGGCATACTTTCTAAATAATCATTTTTAATTTTACAAAGACTTTATTTTCAGTCCCTCTTTTGTGCTTGGGTTTATGTCCAATTTTTCAAGCTATTTTTTCCACATTAATATGATAATGTATATTACAGATGAGAAGTGACCACACAAGGCTAGCATGGTTGACAATAGATGCTTCACAAGGCCATGTGCTATCTCTGTCATTTGTATCCTGCATCCAGTCTATGATTATTCTGCCTGGATAACGTGGTTTTATCTATTTGTTCCCTTCTGGTTGAAGCTGATGTCTTCTAATATTTTCACTGTTAGCTAACACATTATTCTAATTGAAGTCATTTCTGTTTCAGATCAAACTTTATTAAAAAGCTTTATGCCTACACATTTCATTGTTCATATTTTTAAGTTATCACATATAGCCTTCATTTTCTCTAAGAGTGGAGGAACATACAATTAGTTTACCAAGAACTAACACCTTAAAAGAATAATGCTAAAATATCTCTAAATCAGAACTCATGAAATCCATTAAAAATTTAAAACAAAAATGTCCATAAAGATATAAAAGGGGATAAATATCATCAGCCTTACTTTCAAAAGTCTCATATCATTTCTTTTTCTTTGTGGTAGTTTGACAAGGAATGGCCATGCCATTATGTACCTAGTTTAGAAAAGCCATTTAAAAATCTAATGTGAGAAAAATCAATTTGAGCTTGCAATACATTTCAAGTTACTATTAAGTATAAGACCTGTCTTCATATGACTGATGTGCCCTTGGTTAAGATGCTTAAATAAATGCACTGCATTAAAGATGTTGATGTAAAAGTATTGATATTAGAAAATGTAAGTATATATAGTATATTACACACTGGATATAATTTCTAAGATGAATTTTTGAAAACTGAATAAAATATTATACCTATTGAATAACTTTTGGTTCATTCATATTACAAGAAATGTTTTCTAGTAGCAATATTTAAAAATATTAAGAACAATAATGCCTACACAAAACCTATATGATTGAACATATGTGTTATATGAATTCATTGTGCAATATTTCTATCTATCATGCTATATTCATTTATTAAGTTGCCAAGTAAATTTTAAAAATCTTTTTAAAACAAAAAAACTATATTAAATTATCACACAATACTCTTATTTTCCATCTTGGGAGCTCAAGCAAAGACTGTCTTTAGCTTCAGGTTGCTCTCAGCTACATAGTAAGGTCTGTTACAGTCTGAGCTATAGCGACAGATACTGTCTCAAAAGCAAAAAATAATACATGAAATAAGTAAATAAATATAAACCTATAGTGAATGGTTTGATCAAAATAGTAATTTATTATTGTTATTGTGGTACAGGACTTTAATGTCTGTACTTGGGGAGCAGAGGCAGATGAGTTTCTGTGAGTTTGAAGGTAATTTTGGACTAAGGAATGAGAAGACAGAATGTTTTCTTCATAAAACAACTATTAAAAGGTAGACACTTCCCACTGTTCTGTATTCAGAAAAAAAAAAACAACCCTGCAATCTTTAATTTCAGTATTCCTTTCTGGTTCTGATAATGATTAATTTGTTTGTCTTAATTTTTACAGATATTTTTGAAGTTGTGAAAATCATATAGCATGTGGCTTGCATACTGATTTATAATGTTTCCCTTTTGGGGTAGACTCTACTTTCTCTGTACTTTGGTTCTGTACAGGACGTGTGCTGTATTTTAATCAAGAGAACGCAATGGGCAAATCGATGAGTCCCTGACACCCTGGTACACAAGAGGCTTGATAAAGGTAAGGATAGAAAGTTCAATGATACCATGTGCTACTACCAAGACTCTATCTCAAAAATAAAAATCAAACAAAATAAAGATAATATAACTATAAATTAACAGAAAACAGGCTTACTCTAAAATTTAGATCTCAACAAAGATACTAGGAAACAGATCGTTCTCAGGGGAGAAAAGAAGTAAGTTGGACAATCTCCAGTGACTTTAAATTTACTAGGATAATGGTATAGCACTGGAAAAAAAAAGATGCAAATCAACAAAATGAAGTAATAAATACACAAACAATTAATTGATAGCTTTTTACATATTTAAAGTTAAAAATATAATTTTGATAGAACAATGAAACTTTAGAAAAATTACAAATAGTTGGCCAGAGTCAAGAAAAACAAAAAGTATTGATATGATATGTCTGGTAGGTCAAACACAATGGAAGATTGAATTAAGAAATGACTGAATCATGATAAGTCAATGAAAATAGCAGAACAGAAACTCAGAGCTTCCAGTAACCAAAAGCTGTACAGCTCAGCAGCTAATTGGATTACAACACAAAGTAGTAAGTGCATTAAAATTCCTTGGTTTAAATATGTAACAATTTATATTCCTATAAAGTAAAAAAAATTAGCATGTCAGGCACTGATCACTGGAAAAAACATTATACAGCTCACTTATTACTTTCTGTAAGTTTTTTTTTTTATATAGAATTGTTGATTGTTCAATGTGGAAGCCACATCACAAATCAAATAATAGTAATGGTTACCTAGATATATTTACAATGTAAGATCACCTTTCTCTCCCAACTGACATAATACTGATCTGAATAATAGAAACAAGAGAAAAGAAACAGGTGTGTTATTAAAAGTATTATTTTAAGGATTTGAGCAGCTTGAACAATGGCCAAAAGCCAAAGTGGCCAAAGATGACTATCTTAAGTGAGCAAGTTAGCCACGTTAATTATCAATTCAAAAATATAGTACTGTGTGCAGCTTTCATATAAATGATGAGGAGTTTGAGAGTAAGACAAGAAAGTACATAATCAGAGATAAAAATGACAAGAAGTATTAGAGACACTGAAAAAAAAAAAGTTGCTGGTTATATAGCTCACTGCATAATTCCAAAAATCACTGGGCTGATTTTGACATATATCAGACAGTAAGGAATGACAAACTACCAATCCTGTCAGAGACTCCTCTCATGGTTTAGTGTAGGGAAAAAGATGAATTTTTCTTGAATACTCTACATAAAAATGGCTTTGCACCAAGCTGCCAGTCAAAAGAAAACATAAGCATGTAGCAGAGGTTAGTCATGGGAGATGGGCTTCATAACCCACAGTGAAGATGCTTGGGAGAGAATTAGTAAGAAAACCAGCATCTCATTGAATACGGATACAACAGAAAGTAATCCTTTAAAGATGCAGCTTTTATCTTACGTGCCAGTTAAGACAAAATATGAAGAAAGGTGGGTAGTCGATTCTGGGAAACAGGGTACATTGAGAGGTGAGCCAAAGAAATGGAAGTTATTTGCCACCATAACTATCAACACTGAAGTCATAAGAACATGTGTTGTGTAACCATTGAAAGCATCAAATTCCAAGAGGATTTTAGGGTTTATTTGACTTTAGCCAATTTTTAAAAACACTAAGCTTATGAAACAATGTGAGAACAATTTGCTTACATTAAAACCTAACATTTTATGATAATCATAATTTCAGTTATTTCTTTATGGTAAAAATAATTTTAAAATTTTTTAGTTCAATTATTTCAGGCTCAAAGAATGGATCTTCTGAATAAGCATTATGCTATCACCTTCTAATGATTTCTAGTACAAATATCAAAGTGTTAATTAATATTTGGATTTTTTATGATTATCAATCTAATGTACTCTCAAATTAGCCATTTTATATACTACAATGGATTCAATTAAATTGGAAGTGATTTAATTCTGCTATTTTAGGAGTATAAGAAATACAGCATATATTTGATGTTTCAAAGGTAGATTGGAAATGATTTTAATATAGTGCTTCATATCTCTTCGATTTAATATGTTTTAATGTTTCTAATTAAATAATTTCCCCAGATTAATAAAAAATTTGAATCTGCATCACAAGTGTGTGTTTTCATCTCTTACATATCCTTCATGTCACCATAACTGTCAAGTGGGTTGGCTACTTGGAGAATATCAGTAGAGGCAGGTATTTTTCTATCTTGTCTAATTAATGATTGTTAGAAAATCACCTTGGAATTTCTTGCCCTTTGGGGGAAGGGAAGGGTGGCTGGGGAAGGACAAGGCTGAGTTCTTGCTGGGAGGGATTGGAGGGTGGGAGGGAAGGGGAAGCGGAGGATACACTGATGGAGATGACATTTTTTTAATGAAAATAAAATAAAATATAAAAAAAGAAAGAAAACTTGTTGTATATAGTGATGTAGATGCTAGGTTAAGCCAAGGGCTATACTTTTTGAGAAGTAGTGTCCATTTATTGGTGGATATTTTGAGAATAAGGTGAGTCACTTTGCCACTTCAGTTCATTCTAAAATAAAAAACATGACTTCCAGATAAATTAGTTTTAGGTATCTGGGGATATCTGGAGAAATTGGATTGTGCCCTATCCTGAAGGAGCTGATAATGAAAATTTCAGTTAATTTTTTTTTTTAACATTTCATTCCTGAACATATTCTGCTGCTAACCCAGCTAAAATTAGTCATTGAAAGAAGATGCTTAAAGCACCTTTATCCTTTATAGTAAACACAGAGGGCTAAGTTAATTCTCAAGTTGAATTTTTCAATATCAAGCACTGGACATGGAGATCTTCATTCCTTATGCACTGAGCACCTCTGTGAGGATTCAAAATGAATAATGAGGATTTGCTTTTTTGGGGGTACATGTTAAATTCTACATTTATACACCATGTAAATATACCTAAATATTCCACTATTTATAACTCAAATAGAATAATTATTAGCATTGTGACTTTTTACAATCACCTTATTTAATTAAAAATATGCATTTTATTGAAGTTCATGAAAAAATACCCAAGTTGCATTTATGATGACTCTCTGAAAACTTAACTCTTCCTATTTACTCAGAAGGTTAAGGGAGATAAACCCTCATTTTGAAACTATATTCAAAAAGATAGTTTTAAAAAGTCATGAAACTTGGTGTTAGGCTAATTTAATACAAGTGGAAGAATTTAAAGATGTAGAGCAAAACAAATAGAAAGAGTGACCAAAATAAATAGTTGCTAGGAACATATTTCTGATAAACTTAAATGAATTTGATGTCTTACAAGGAAGAAACATTTTTAAGATAATTTATTAAATCTTTTTGACTTACAAATGTTGATGAATGTTGTTATTCTAAATTTCACACTTTACCTCATTAAGCCAGAAATTACATACATTAACTTCAGAAACTATAATAATTATAAACATCTTGAACATTGTTTGTAGAGCTGCACTTTAAAATCATGATTAAAAGCTTTAGGTTTTCAGGCCTTTTGTGACAGGTCTTAGAAAGAACCTGATCAATCCTGAATCTCCTTCCTATGCTTAGACTGGAGCTAGCTATCTGAGACTGGTAACTTTGACAGAATAATATGGACCAGCTTTAAACTCATGGTAATTGAGGCTATATAATTTATTTCACATAATTTGTACATATCATTTATTTTGTGTCCTTTCACTGATATATACACATACATTTTTCTAATGTACATAATCACTTTGCAAAGTCTTCCTGCTCATAAAAATGACTCAGTTGTAGTTGAAAAACAATCCATAATGACTTATCAAAAAGGAATTATCAGAAACAAAGTGCCGCTAAAGGCTACTAACGCCAGAGACATGAGTCCTTTTGACATGTTGTATCTTCGGGGTATCATGAATTTACAAGGACTCAGAGTTAAAATAAAATCACTCCCCAAAATCATGTGATGAAAACAAAGAGGAAAGACTAAAGTCTTGTCCAGTCTGCCAATCTGAAGCCTTCCAAGAAACTAATTTTATAGTCCATTAGTCACAACTTATGAATTAGTGTAAATCCTGACCTAGGGCCATCATTCCTTTTAAGCAGAATAGAAAAGAAAATGTAATGGTTGGAATTTTTGCCTAATCAGAGAATTTTTTTTACCCTTAGGGACTTGCTATTAATGAGGCTATAATATTCCAGTTGTGCTCTTATTGCTGTGCTCTGCATATTTTGAGTTATTGGTAATTTGTACAAGAGGTTTTCTATTTCTTTGTTAATTGATCTGAGACAGTCACTTGATTACAATGGTTGGCAGCATGGAAGTAAAATGCATAGGTAGCATACAAGAAATAGTTCATCTGTGATGTGATGGACACACTTCCCATGTCCCTGCTCAGACACCTCCCTTTTGCAGTATCAGGTTTGCATGGCACATGTGAAGGGAGGTGTTTCTCTTCTCAGTCAGATATATTGCCATCTCAGATAGTCACCTGCTGTACTAGGGACTAGTCTCTCATCATTCTCAACAGTAACAGAAAAGAATCTGTTCTCAAAAAGTGTCTGCATGGATTTCAGATTACAGTCACGCTAGGAAAGTCATTTTTCCTAGTCAAAACTCCCCTCAATTTGCATGAGTGTAAACACTTTGTAAACACTAATATAAGCATACAATATAGAAGTTTAAGAGTTAAGTTTTCTCAAGAGAAGCACATTATTTTCTGTCATAGAAAATATAAACCAGACAATTTTGTAGAGCTTTGAAAATCTGGGAGACTCCAGATGTTCTTTCTTTTTATTCTTTTTTTTTAAAGAGGTTTTACATACCAACTACAGTTCCTTTTACCTCTCCTCAGACACTTAGCCCTCAGCTTCCTCTCTCCATGCCACCTCATCAACTCTCCAGAGACAGTAAGGCTTCCCATGGGGAGCCAACAAAGTCTGGCACATCAAATTAAGGCAGCATCAAGATTATTTCCCCTGGATCAAAGCTGATAAAATTACCCCTCTATAGGGAATGGGCTCCAAACAGCAAGTTCATACTTTAGGGATAAATTGTGGTCCCACTTCCAGAAACCCCACAAACTGATCAAGCCACACAACTGCCATCCACATTCAGATAGTCTAGTTCAGTCCCATGCGGGTTCCTCAGCTGTTAATACAGAGTTAGTAAGTTCACAGTGGCTGGAGTCTACTATCTCTGCACATTTCCCCACATGGTCTTAAGTCCTTTGTTCATATAATTTCTTCTTCCTCTTCTAGACTAGACTGGTAGCTTGGCCCAGTGCTTGGCTGTGGGTCTTTTCAGCTATTTCCATCAGTTGCCAGATGAAGGTTCTATGATGACAGTAAGGATGGTTATCTCTTTGATTACAGGAGAAGGCCAGTTAAGGTACACACTTTAATATTTCTTGGAGTTTTAGCTGGGGTCATCTTTGTGAGTTTCTGGGGATATCTCTAGCACAGGATTTCTCACTAAACCCAAAGGCCTTCATCTATCAAGATATCTTTTCTTTGCTCCCTTCTCTGTCCCTGTTCCCTCTTGTTCTCATCCCACCTCCTTATCTAGCTCATGCTCCCAATTTACTCAGGAGATCTTATCTATTTCTTCTCCTAACGGTATCTAGGCATATATCTTTTAGGGTCTTTCTTGTTACCTAGAAACATTATTTATAATAGCCAGAATCTGTAAACAAACTAGATAACCTTCACCTGAAGAATGAATAAAAAAAAAAAAAGAGGTATATTTACACAATGGAGTATTACTCAGCAGAAAAATAAATGGCATTTTGAAATTTGGTGTTAAATGTATAAAACTAGAAAGAAAACATCCTGAGTGAGGTAACCCAGAAACACAAATAAGGAATGTACTCACTCATAAGTGAATAATAGCTGTAAAGCAAAGGATAAACAGGCTACAATCTGCAACATCAGAGAAAATAGGAAACAAGAGATATCAAAATGTTTTTTCTCTCCTCCAAAACATTTTTTACACATGAACATTTTGTCAACAAAAGTAGTAATGCCTACAAGCATCCACTCGATATTGTCTTTAGAGACTGTAGCTTTACATTACGAGATTTCCTTGCTGTAATTACAAATCTCTTGTAATTACAAGAAGAATCTAAGTGAGGCAAGGAGTTTAAATAGTAAGTTTAAACTGTTACTTCCTAACATTTAAATACTTGAGATCCTATTTGTTTTAGATTTTTAAAGAAGGTAACTAAAATTATATTTATTATTTTTAAAAATTACATGTATTTATTTGTTTGTTTGTCTATTGAATAAAAGCACATGCTAGGCTGCCATTTTGGAGATCAAAGAGTAGCATGGGGAGCTGATCTTTTCTTTTTACCTTTTTTTGGAATTGGGGACCAAACTCAGGTCATCAGTTTTTGTGGCAAGTGTCTTTATTCACCAGGACATTTCATTGGCACTAACCAGAACTCTTCAAATGTAATTTTCAAATATATTATTTAATTCATTAAATCTTTAATAAATATTTGAGATTGGAAAACTAAAGTTTGAAGACTGGGAACCAGAGACTAATTTTTCTCAATCAGAATTGTTATGATATTAGGAAACATTATTTTCAGTCACATATTTTCAGGCACATAGAGGTCTGAGCATTATTATTTAAATAATTTTCTTTATATTTTAAATTAAACTGACTTATTTATAAAGTTTATAAACTAGATAAACCGACTAGTTTTACTCAACATTCTCTTTAATAATAAAATATATTATACTAGACGGTTTGATATAAAAAATATTAAGTCAAAGAACTTCATATTACATAGTCAAGAAGTATAAATATATCCAATAATGAATAGAGGTGGAGGCAGAGATCCATGGATAAGCACTGGGTTGAGCTCCTGGTCCAGCAGAGAGCAGAGGAGGAGAGTCTGTATGAACAAGAGAATAGGAATTTTGCGGAAAATCCTTACAGTGTTGTCTAACTGGAGCTCTGGGGAGCTTACTGAATCAAGAATCATATTTGAAAAAATTGGAGCATGTTAGGACCTTTACAAAAATATATTGCAAAGGTTAATAAAGCCAAAAAAGTTTAATATTAAGACAATTTTAAAATCTTAAATGGATTCAATTTCTTATAGAAATATGCTTTGCAATAGATGAATTAAGGTATTAAAATATTTTGGCTTGCAAGTGCTGATAAATGCTGTTATACTTAATTTCAAGGACTAGAATCTAATTAGGACTATCCTTTAAGAAGAAACATGAATTTTTGGTTGTTTTTGTTTTGTTCTGTTTTGTTTTGTCTTTTGGTATTCTGGAATTGATATAACTACGGTACCTGAAGATATCCATACTTTGTGATCATGAAATACCTCCCAAACATATGAAAATGAGCACATATCTGCTCTCAGTACAATTACACTTCCAGTACATTTTCGCCCTCTTGACCATGGGAGCCTTGAACATGTGTTTCTGCATAAATGATAATATTGTTATTACTCAGAATAACTTGGGATAAACAAATTGATATATAGCATGAAATTTATTAATTTTCAGTTAACTCCTTTGTTCTTCATTTTATTATTTTTTATAAAAAATTATATCATCCATATGATCCCCTACTCCTCCTCCATTCCCTCCCCTCAATTCCTCTCAGTCATTCTTCAGCCTCCCTCCCTCCTCATCCTCCATCTCCTCCCACAAAATGGCAAGAAATCCCAAGATGGGTCAGTTAAGCAAACACATCCACTCCAGGCAAGTCAAATTTCATTATCCCAAAGTGAAGACTGGGTCAGGTGTTCCTCTTCAGGGAATGGACTCCAAGGTGGCAGCCCATGCACAAAACACAGTCTGATCCCACCCCTTGAGGCTCCACGTATTGCCCATGCCAATAGACAATTACCTATATTTGGAGGGCCTAGCCTCTTTTCCTAATAGATCTACAATGTCTATTCTTGATTCAGTGAGCTCCCTAGAACTTCAGCCAGCCACCACTGTAGGAATTTTCCTCATAATTCCTATCCCCTGACTTATACAGACTCTCCCCTGCTGCTCTCAGCTGGACCAGGAGCTCAACTAGTGCTGAGCCATGGATCTCTGTCTCCATCTCTATTCTTTGTTGGATATATGTTTTGTGCTAAGAGCCTACTAAGAGCCAAATAAGACATGACCAAGAATGACCCCTGCGACAACTGGAAACATACAGCACCCTGGCCTACAGACAACTATGAGCCAAATAAGAGCATTCCCTGCAATTACTGGAGACACTCAGGCCCCTGGGCCCACAAATGACTCAGAGCTGACCAAGAGCTGATCAAGAGTGCGCCAAGAAAACAACGGGCAGATGCCAGTGCAAGAATACATATAACAATATAAAGAACAACAAGACACCACCTAATGAAGCTGTTGGTTCTACATCAAGACCTGAGCATAATAAAGAGGAAACAAAAGGAAATGACCTTAAAAACAACTTTATGAAGATAATAGAAGTTTTAAAAGAGGATATTAAGAAAATCTCCCTTAGAGAAATAGGAAAAATTATATGATTTTCTAAAAGTTTAATTTTTTCTGATGCCTGTATAAACCCCCGCCCCTCCCCCGTCTCATGAGTGAGTATGTGTCCACATGTATAGCTTTGTGTCTGTTTGGCTGTAAAGCTCAACTCATTTTAAGCTCTCTCATTTTGCCATATGGATTCAAGAGATTGAACTATTGTAATTAGGCTAGGCAGCAGGTGCTTTTCACATTGAGCCATCTTGCTGGACAGTCTAGATTATTTTAATGTATATGCACACATAAATATATATTCCCACATGTACTTGCATATTTTCACACAAGCATTCACAGATGAACACACACATATATGGATCTTGCTACATTTTTACATAATCTCTTGATGACTGTCCTAGTATATTTTCTGACAGAAAGGTTTTTTGTTGGTGAGTTCACCATTGTCATCCTTACTAGAAAATATTTAAATATGGTATAGGGTAAAGAAGGTATAATCTGGCATATGCTTTGTTTTGGCTTATACCTTTTCTTTGGTGGGTAGTTTTATTTTCCCTGTTTTAGTAAAAGGCTGTTGCTCCAGCAAAGTTGGAATGTCAATGGACTCCAAAGGCAGGTTGGGTGCTTTTTGATTTTGCATAATATACAAAGAGATATTTCTTTTGACAGTGATTTTACTTTCTCTGCTCTTTTCCTGCACTTTTTCATTGACTATTCACAACTGTGACTTTCCCTGTGAAATATTTCCTACCTAACAGATTCATCCTATATGCAAACTAATTGTAGAAGAACAATACATGTAATCATGCACTTAATATCTATTAATAGCCATTATCACCTCAGTTTTATTAGAATAGGCCATGTTATATATTCATTTACAGTTTCTGAGATGTTCTAGAGTGAGTATTCTCTTCAGTTTATCTGTGCCCTTAGGACTTATCACTGGTCATGATTTTTATAATGTATTTATTAAACTTTTATTTTACTAGACAAATAACCAACTTTTCTAAAGTCAAGGTATAAAATACATAAACAAACAAGATAGTAAGTATAAAAGTTTCAATTAAGAATAGAGTATATTTCTAAAGAGTAAAATCTTCAAAGAGGAAATTCAAATGACTTAAAAACACTTAAAAAACTGTTCAACATCCATGGTGATCAGAAATTTGAATTAAAACTACTTTGAGATTTCACCATAAAGCAGTCCAGTTGGCTAATATCAATGACACCAGGGACTGCTCATGCTGGTGAGAATATGGAGCAAGGTAAACATTTATTCATTGTGGTGAAAATGCAAACTTCTTGTACATCCACTATGGAAATCAGTATGCTGGTCCATCAGGAAGATGGGAATCAATCTACCTGAAGATCCAGCTATACCACTATTGGATATATATGTGGAGGATGCTTCATCCTTCCAAAAGAAGACTTGCTCACCATGTTTGTTGCTGCTTTCTGCAAAATAGTCAGAAATTGTAAATAATCTAATTATTTTTCTCAAAAACAGATAAAGAAAATATAGTACATTTACTCAATGGACTACTTCTACAGCTTTTTTAAAAATTTACATAATGAAATTTGCATGGAAAGGATAAAAATAAAAAACAGGCAAACAAAAAGATTCCATCCAGAATGTGATAGACCCAGAAGACAATGTGGGTAATTGTTTATACGTGTATACTAGCTATAAAGCAAATAATAACCAAGCTATAATTCATAGACACACGAGGCTCAGTATAGAGGAAAAGGCTAGGAGAAACATATAGATCTTCCTGGGAGGGAGAAGTAAAATAATTTTCATGGGTCGACTATGGGGGGTAGGAGTGAGACTGGACCAGAAGGATCAGGAGGAAGTGGGAGGAGCGATGGAAAGAGATGCAGAGATTTAGGGACAGTTGAGGGATGGTATGGTAATGAAGTCTCCAGATAAAAGAAGAGACAAAATAACAAGTTTTCATCTGTTGTCACCAAATGAAACTTTTAATATTGGGGGGGGGCTGGGTTACATTTAATGGAGTTGTTAGATAAAGGGGTCACATGAAAATCATCAAACAAAGCAATGTGTTGCTAAGTCATTAAAGTTGCTCTCTTACTCTCTGCAAACTGACAGCAGGGCCCTCTGACAACAATGGCACAACTCATTGAACATGGAAAAGGGGAGACAGTACCTACATAGCTCTTTGATGAGGGAATGCACTCTTCAGGCTACTATAAGGGAAATTTAAACACCAATCCAGTCATTAAACCATTGATCTACAATGCTGCCATGGCCCCCAAAATATGTTAGAGCAATGGGAAAAAAAAGATGTGTGTAAGCATGCAGCCAATGCCTGCTTTGTTTAAGACACATTTCTTCTCACAAGAAGGAATACATACTCAATACTGCTTGGGTGACCAAAAACCAGACACTAGATAGCCCAAAGACCTTGGCATAAAACACTACCTATATTTTAAAAATCAGTGATAAAATGACTCCTAATTATATTCTGCTGTACTCATAGATTATTGTCTTATTCTGCCATCATCAGGAGAGCTTCCTCATTCTACAGAGATAGGAACAAATATATAGCCCCATGGCCAGATATTCCACACACACACACACACACACACAGAGAGAGAGAGAGAGAGAGAGAGAGAGAGAGAGAGAGAGAGAGAGAGAGAGAGAGAGAGAGAGAGAGAGGGAGGGAGAGGGAGAGAGAGAGAGAGAGAGAGAGAGAGAGAGAGAGAGAGAGAGAGAGAGAGAGAGAGAGAGAGGAGAGAGAGAGAGAGATTGAAACACCCAGCTATAAATAGGATGTCTCCATCAAATCCCTTCTCCCAGAACTTAGGAAATCCCTACAGAAAGGAAGTAGAGGCAGAGAGCCAGAGAGGATGGAGAACACCAGTTAAATGTGGTCCTCTAAATCAACTAAACAAGGCTCATATGAACAACTCAGAGACTGAAGCAGCAAGCACAGGTCCTTCACAAGTCTGTACCAGGTACTGTGTATATATTATGGCTTTCAATTTAATAAGACTCCTGGGTGTGTAATAGTGGGTCTCTGATTCCCGATCCTCTTTAGTACTCTTTTATCTCCTTTGGGTTTGCCTTGTCCTACCTTAATTTGATTTTTGTCTTATCTTATATCTTAGAGTTTCTATTGTTGTGAAGAGATGCCATGACCATGCAACTCATTATGACGAAAAACACTTAGTTGGATGGATTACAGATTAAGATGTAATCTACTATTATGGTGGGACATGGCAGCCTGCAGACAGACATGGTGCTGGGAAGGAGCTCAGAGTTCTATATCTTGCAGGACAGTAGGTGTGGCTTGAGCATATATGAGACCTCAAGATCAACCTCCACAGTTATTAACTTCCACTCAGAAGGCCAAAGCTACTACAAGAAAACCATACTTCTTAACAGTGCTGTTCCATTTGGGGTTGCTTTCTTTCAAATCATATAGTATTATGTTTTATTTTGTTTTTGTCTCGAAGTGGCCTCTTCTATTCTAATAAAAGACAGAAATGAAGAGTATCCAGACTGGAGGTGACATATGGGGAACTCAGAGGAGTGCGTGTGGGAGGGGGGCTGTAATCCAGATATATTGAATGAGAAAAAATATATATTGTCAATAATAAGGGGAATAAATAAATAATAATAAGCACCAAAAAAAATCCCATGAATTCAATCCTTCAGAGGAAAGATCACACTCACTCCTCTCCCAAATATCAATTGTGACATATAAGTATAGGCATAAATAAAAATTCCATATACATTTAATTTACTTTAAAAACTATATTACATTAAAATGTACATAAACCACAAATAATTCTGACTTCCCACTATTCTACTCTACCCCTGCAATCTTTTGGATATATACAATATGTAGATTTTCTCCCATAGATTACTCAAGAAAATGGATGAGATGCCCTTGGATTTATCTGTTTTAGTCAGATTTATTTGACATATTAAGGACATATAAACCATTGACACACAAAGAAAGACGATGTTGGCTCAACATTCAAAAATTAGCAATAAAACGAATGAATATAAAATAGTGCACTTATTTTGAAACATGGTCTTATTCATTATGATAATGATGACACATTAAGTAGCTTGGTAAAAGATATATTGAGCTATCAAGTATACTTTTATATATCTTTAAACATTCATTTTACCAAAATAAAAGGAAACTTCTAATCCAAAGGATACATTTGAAGCTAGGCCTAGCAGGATGTGGTATGTGCTGTCACTGAAGGCATGGCAGGGTACCAGACATCTGACATCCCAACTTCTGTCCAAACACAACAGGAGTGAACTTTCAGCTGATTTCAAACATGATTCATTTCTTTTCCAAAATATTTTCTTCAAGGAAGCTTAAGAAATATGAACTTCATAACCCAATGGGATTTATGGAGATAAGCAAACGATACATTTTTCATCTTTTTTTTTCAAATGTAAAACTTGTGATAAAGTGAAAGAGTGATTTGATCATTTTAAATATCTATCACTCTGTTCTTCTTGTGAACTCAGTAGTGTGGATGCCGAGATGGAATATATTTGAGTACCAAAGCTTAGCGTTTCTTTCAAAGTCACCAGTAATAGTCACCAGGCACCTCTGTAGTATCAGGCAATGACTCTACATATTAATTCACTCAGCAAATACAGACAGGCCAAGTCTGAGGTACTGTGGTAAAAGTAAAGCCTTTGCCCTTAATAAGGGGCTATCCTGGTACTGCCTAATAAGGACTATTTTAACAAAACCTTGATTACAGAGGTTTACTGTAATTTCTTTGATCTAAAAGTAGCCATAGAATGAAAGCAGAGACCATATTTCCATGCTGCAGTTACGTTACCTTTAAAATATTCTCATCTACTTGCTGTATCTATAAAAGGACCAATTCTTGAAAGTTATAATTGATTTCCTTGTTTGGATTTACATTCAACAACAGTCGAAGGTGTACCCTTGGAGCAAAAGAAAACAATGTGTTACATTTTAAAACTTTATTATACACATGTGAAAATTTTATTGAAGCCAAATCCAATGGGAGGCTTATGGAGACAATTCCCTAAACAATATTAAGTTGATAGACAAAATGCACAGCAGTGAGTATGGTCTAGTTATTAAGATGGTTTTGGGTAAGGTGAGCTCATTCCATTTTGATGACTCTTATGAAGGTTTAGAATTTCCCTAAGAAGTTATAGATTTTTTTTTTCAAAAATTTATATTTTATCCAAAAGAACTTGAAAACTTTGAGGCTATGAAAAGTAATTCAAATATTCTTCTCCAGCGAAGAACAAACCAATTAGTTACCCAATATTAAGAGGTCAGCCTTAGAAATGGACACACACACACACCCAACACACATACAGACACATGTAATCATAGGGATTGTAACAATATATATTAACAAGTTATATGTATACATTTATACACATAAATATATATCAACAACTAAGAAAAATATCATGAAGTCTAAAGATATTGGCAGTGTTATGTGGTTAGGTTTGGATAGAGAAAGGGAAGAGGAAAATAATTATAATCACAAGAATTTTAATTAAAAGAAAAACAATGAAATTTAAATATGCATATTTTAGAAGACTTCAAAAATAATTTCAGTAGTACAATAAAATATTTCTCACAATTACTTCATCTGGTTTTTAATCAAGTCTCAAGTTAGTATTTAATAGCTTGAATTATGGTGTTCCTCTTTTTAATGTGGCTTTTGGTGATGTGTCTGTGTGTCTGTGTGTGTGTTTGTACATGTAGTCGCCAGAGATTGACTCCAGGAATCTCTTACTTCAGTGAGTAGCATTTTTCTCCAAGACTTAAAGGCAGATCATACAAATGAATAGACATAAGTTAGAAGTTTCAGTGTTGGCAATTGTAGGTAGAAATTTAAGTTAGTAGATAAGGAGCTATTTCTCAGGCAGGTCAGTATGTCAGATTTATACTGTAATTTAATCCAGAGATGCTAAAGAGAAAATCAGCATATCACCTTTGACGTCTTCGGAGTTACATTCAGTCATTTCTCCTTCAGTTCTATTATGCTAAGTACACAACCTGATATTTGTTGTAGTTCTTCACTCATATGTAGAAATTATCTTGAAGTAGAGTTTAACAGTGAAGATGATTTTTAGAGATTTCAGAGAAAAATACTGAATGATAAGTTGCATCTTTACTTCAGGGTGACATGCAGCTGAGGAAGAAATATCTTGAGGTTTTCCAGATACAGTTAGATATTTCCCAGAAGGGCTGTCAGCTCTCTTTCTCAACTCCATGATGGGTGATATAGAATGGTGAAAATTGAGTTCAAATGAGATTTCTCCAGTCTGACAAAGGATTTTCATTTGCTGTTATTTTTTAATTTGTGTTTGGTTTGCTTTTGCCACCAGGTGCCAAGAGTATGCTTCATTTTCTTGTGATTTTCAAAGACTTGACTTCTAAGAAATTCCATATAATTGAAGCCTTTCTTATATAGTATTCATTGCAATTTATTCCTTTGGTGAGAATTTATATTCTGTTCTCTGGGAAACATTTTGTGTTATGACTTTAACCAATACAAAACAACAGCTAAGAATCTTAAAATAAAATTCACTTTCTCATAATTACACTAGGCATAGAAGTTGTGGACAGCACGATCCTATTTGAAGTCATCAATGATTGTTGTATCAATATACCTCTGATAAATTTGAAAAAATAGTCACTAGTTCTTAATTGTTAGAAAGACTCTGTCCTGCCTTCTTATATCTCTTGGTGACATTGCAAAGTATAGTGACAAATTTCAAACAGAAAGTGATATAAATTCTTACCTGTGAGATAATAATGAGTTTTACCTGAAGGCTTAACATTCTTTTCCACAATGGAGATGACATTACATCTTTTGAAACGAATCTATATTGAGGTGACAAATCATGGCCAAATATTGGTTCCAGAGAGAGTCTCAGTAATTGTTCTGACCCCAATGGTAAAATTTCAGCAGCACCAGACAGCCACAGAGCAGAAACTGTGCCTCTAATCAGAAACTTCACTTTCATCCGAATATGACCATTTCTCTCTGTGCCCTTCCTATGATCACTGCAGTAGCTCAATCTCTCTTTTATAGTTCTAAATAATCTAAATCATTACCAGCCACACTCAGCATGAAGAATAGAAGTACAATTAGTCACTGATTTACTGTCACACTGGGTGTAAAAGAGCAGAGAATAACCTTGTGGTATTCATAATAGATGTAGTAATATCAAGGAGATACTGAGACTGGAAAATTAAAAGGGGAAAGAGAGTCTTAACTTTAAACTACTTAATTTATTCCTTAGAATTTATTTTTTAATGGCCTAGGTGGCAGAAGTTCATCTAGAGTCAGATTTACATATGCATCTTAACAAAACTTTTCCAATCATTTATAAATTGTGATGCCAAATAAAAGCATACAGATAATAAGTAGACTGATTATTTTTAATGGTTTGATTCTACACCCAGAACACTATATCTTCACAGAATCTATGCTTCATTATTTAAAAAATAAAATGTATTTCCTCAATATATTAATCTACCATGTTTGTAGAGTTAAAGTCTTCATGTCACCATGATATAGAATATAAGCTTAGAGCTAAAAAATGATGTGGCAACTCCATTTTGTGAATAAGTCCAAAATGCAACACAGAACCATTAATCAAATCTTGTTCATCTTATGTTTTTACTATACACGAATACATACATACACACACACAATAAATTTTAATTTATATGTTAAGTACAGTAAAAGATTAATAATAACTAATTGTATTATTGAGCCATTATAGAAATATGCTGCAAAAAGCCAGGTGAAGAATGCTTCTTCAAAAAGCTTTTACTATGACTTTTCCTTTCTACTTATGGGAAATACTGTAGTTACTTTGTACATGTTTAAATAACAGCATCCAACACTCTTGTGCATTGAAAACAATCGTTAAATGGATCATCTTAATGGATGTACTGCAAAACCATTAGTGTTGACTTAGTAGCTAGGTCATTGTAATAGGTTGGATTTTTATTGCTGTGATAAAAAAGACCAAAAGCAATATGATAGAGGAAAGAGTATATTACAGTTTATGATTTATCATTAAAAGACATATACAAGGCAAGAACTTGAGCCAGAATCTACAGAGAAACATGCTTATTGGATTGATTCTTCTGGACTGCTTGGCTATATTTCTTCATCCTCAGGTAGAATAGACCCTCCTATATCAACTAACAATTATGAAGCTAGATCACAGATCTGGTCACATGTCAGAATTAACTAGGCAATTCCTTAATTGAAGTTCCTTCTTCCCAGGGACTTTAGTTTGTATCAACTTGACAATTATACTATTCAGGGCAGCCATATAGTGAGTGCAGTTTGTATGGGAAAAAATGGTGATCCATATCTCAGAGAGAACAGAGTATATTTAAACTTCCATACTACTCAGAACTGTGTTGATTTTAAATTTTTAAATTATTTTTATCTGTTGCTACTTAATTTTTGAAACATGGTTGACTTATTTATTTTAAGCCATAGAAAGCTAAACCATAAGTAAGTAGAATTATTTTATATTTACAATGGAGAATCTTTTAGTCTTTGCTAATTTCATACTGAATGCTCTTCTTTGTTGTGGGATTCAGGTGTCACCTGACAAGGTCAAGGGACATTTATACAGAGCACCGGGCCCCCCCCCCCCCGACCTGAAGGGGGCGGGGAAAAAGCCCCATTGAAAAGGGTCTGCGGGATACGACAAGCTCTCTTCCTGGTTCCTGGCTGCTGGAGGGAGGCTCACGTCGTCCGTCTGTCTGCAGACTTCGGTCCCTGTTCAGGTGCTATTGTACTCTGTTGCCTGTACCGTGAGTGTTGGTTTATATTCTAATAAATATCTATCTGGTATTGGTGTCCTTGTGGGTAAGCTCCGCCTACACTTCTTAGCCATACACTGAGCAATGAACAACTTTTGCACATATTTACCCATTATAGTTAGGCATTGTTCCTTCTGAGACCCTAGATCATGACCATTCTCCCCATCCTAGGTCATGAGACACTCTGTACAGAGTTTCCAACTCAGATTGATTTATCTGTCTTATCCTCTAAGATACTGAATAATATAATACAATCTATTTTTCTTGGACTCTAATTAAAATTTTGGCACCAGATTCTTCCATCAATAAGCATTTATTTCTGTTTTATTATTTCTACCTTCTCACTCCCAGACAGAGCCCATCTCAAAATCACATGATTTTCTTACGTATTGTATTTTTTTATCATATGGTCTCATCTTGTAACAAAGTAGCTGGGAAAAAGTGGTCTTCAGTGCACAAAAAGACAAAAAATGAAGAGTGTGTGAATATATGGTACTGTGTTAATTGTACTAAATTAAATATAAAACTAGCTATTTATTAGCACCATAGGCTTGGATATTATTCACAAAGGAACAGCTTCAAATCACTGCTTAGGCTCTAAACTGCTCTGATACTTTTTATACTCCCTTTACCTTATGACAAATATTTGTTATCACTTTGTAGTCATAAGAAATATGAATTAATAAAAACACAATAACAGTAAGTCTTCCAAACATTTTAAAAGTTGTATCAGTTGAAAAACCTCACATATATTAATTTAAATTGCTTAGCCTGAGGGTGAATTATTAATTCATATGCTAATTAAATATAACATGAGTTTTATTAGCAGTGGGTTGAAAATAGATTGGAATCACACCAGGGTTTGAACGCTAGGTACAGTTATAATTAGTATAGATTGTCAGGGACAGTATGCCATGAAGTAGAAACCCGGAGGCTTAAAAATCATACATACATATATATTTTTTTTCACTGATTTTTTTGTGAACACATGTTGTTTAGTTCTCTAACTGTCATCTTAGTGTTGACAACTTGCTTACTGCCTTGGTCTTCCAATACTATATGTGGTGGAATTCCTGCTTTTAGAATAATCATGCATGCCATGGGGGAGTTTGCCAATGCAAGGGTAGTTCTTCATGGATACCAACCAAACATGGCATATCAAGTTGCAGTAAGACTAAGCACCTCCTCAAGTGTTAAGGCTGGTGACTCAGTAAGAGAAGTAGGATCCCAAAAGCCCCTGCTTCCACTGTTAGGAGTCCTACAAGAGTACAAAGCTACACAACTATAACATATATGCAGAGGTTTTCTGTTCAGTTTCTGTGAGCCCCTGTGAGCATAGGTTAGTTGATTCTGAACATTTTTCCTTGCATGTGCTTGACACTTCTGCTTCCTAAAATCTTTTTTTCCTCCTCTTTTGCAGAATCCTTGAGCTGTGCCTAATCTTAGGCTATTTGCCTGTATCTGCTTCTACCAGTTGCTATATGTGTCTCTATAATGACAGCTGGGCTAGGCACCGATCTTTGTGTATGGGGTGATACTGCTGGATGTCATTACATTGACATTTTTTCCAACCAGTCATATTTGTTTCTATCTTAGATCTCTGTTTCATTTAGCATGTAAGTTCTGGGGCTCCAGGCAGTGGAAGTGTAGGCTTACCCTCCTGGCATTGGTTTTAAGCTTGGCTCTCAATTTCTAGGCCACCATTACCTCAGTACATACCACAGGCAGGACAAACTGTGGGTGAAAGGTTATGTAGCTGTGTTGGTCTATCACTCCCTTCACTTGCCATCTTGCCTGCCCACAGAAGATGGCCAGTCTAGACTATGTATCGTTATAACTAGGAGTCTTAGCTATGTTCATTCTTGTAGATTCCTGAGATTTCCCTGCACCACGTTTTTACCTGACCCTGAAATGCCTCATTTCCAGCAGTCTCTATTTTTTTTTCTTCGTTTCTTTTGTTATTTTATTATTATTTTTATAAAAATGTCATTTTTATCTGTGTATCCCCCAACTACTCCTCACTTCCCTCCTCCCAATTCCTCCCAGTCAGTCTTCAGCCTCCCCTCTCCCCATCTATCCACCTCCTCCCCTAAAAATGGCAAGAAGTCCCAAGGTGGGTCAGCTCAGTGTGGCAATCCACTCCAGATAAGTCCGATTTCCTCATCCCAAAGTCAAGTCCAGTGGTCTCTTTTAGTAATGTTCCTTTTCTCTGCAACCTGATCGCTCATATACTCACCCCACCTGCCTATGCTGCACCCATGATATCTCTTTATTTACTCTTCACAGGGAGATCTCTTGTCTCCCCTTCATTTCTCCTTGTTACATAATCTCTGTGGATCTGTGTATTGCAGTACAGTTATTCTTTATTTTACATCTAATATTCGCTTATGAGTGAGTACAAGCCATGCCTTTTTATTCTGGTTCACCACACTCACTGCTTTCTAGTTCTTTTAATTTTACTTCAAATATTATGATGTCATTATTTTTAACAGCTGAGTAATATCCATTGTTAAATTTTACCATATTTTATTTTTATCCACTCCTTGGTTGAGGCACATCAATGTTGGTTCAAGGTCCTGGAAATAACAAATCTGATAAAAAAACATAGGTGAGCAAGCATAAGAATAAAGAAGTCAAAATATCATTATCCACAGGTGATATGATAGTATATGTAAGAAACCACAAAAAATATGGCTTGGGTACTCCTACAGCTGATAAACACCTTTAGTCAGGTGATTGGACACATGGTTAACTCAAAAAAATAAAATAAAATAAGTACCTGATTTATACAAATGATAAATGGGCTGAGAAAGAAATTAGGGAATCAAAACCTTTTGTGATAGCTTCAAATATCTTGATATAATTCTAACAAAGCAAGTGAAAGACCTTTATAAAGAACTTCAAGTCTTTCAAGAAAGAAGTTAGAGCGCTTATCAGAAGATGGATATATCACCTATGTTCAAGATCGGTAGGAGTAACGTGGTTAAAAATGGCCACCCTACCAAAATCAGTCTACAGATTTAATGTAATCCCTTGTAAAATCCCATGACAATTCTTTACAGGCCTTGAAAGAACAACCATCAAATTCATGTGGAAAAACAACAATCTTGGGATAGTTAAAACACTCCTCTTCAGTAAAGGAAATTCTGAAGGTAGCATCATCCCTAAATTAAAGCTTTACTACAGAGGTTTAATATTAAAAACCACATATTGACATAAAAACCTGATGGATCAATAAAATTGAAATAATGATGCATATATAAGCATACATAACTATGGAATCTGATTTTTGATAAAGAAGCCAAAACTATACAGTGGAAAAAAAGAGAAAGAATCTTCAACAAATGGTGCCAGTATAACTGGGCATAGGCATATGGAAGGATGCAAATGGAATCTTATCTACCATCCTGCACAATTCTAAGTGGATCAAAGACATCAATATAAATCCAGATACACTGAACTTGAGAGAAGAGAAAGTGGTAAATAATCTGGAATACTCCGGTGGCACATGAAACATCTTTTTTAACAGGATACCAATAGTGCATTCAGACACTAAGCTCAGCACTTAATAAGTGTGACCTCATAAAACTGAGAAGTTACAGTTTTCACCATCAACAGGACACAAACAGCAGCCTGCAGAATGAGAAAAACCATTCACTAATCCCAAATCTGACAGGGGACAGATTTCTAGAATATATAAAGACCTCAAGAACTAGACTTTAACAGACCAGATAATCAAGTTAAAAATAGGGTACTGATATAAAAAGAGAATTCTCAACAGAGGAATCTCAAGTGACCTAAAAACACTTAAAGAAATGCTCAGTATCCTTAGCAATCAGGAAAATGCCAACCAGAATGACTCTGAGATTTCATCTTACTCCTGCCAGAATGTCCATGATAAAACCCAAGTGACAGCTCATGATGGAGAGGATGGGGAGCAAAGAGAAGCTTCCTCCATTGCTGGTATTGGAAATAAATATGATGGTTTCTTAGAAAACTGAGAGTCAATCTACAAGAGGACCTAGCTATACCATTCTTGGGCATATACTCAAAAATGCTCAATTATATTCTTTGTCATTTGACACTTCTGAGGATGGATGGCTGTTGAGTTTTGAAAACCTAATTTAGGTCTGAGCATTTGGCTCAGCTGTTAAAGAATGTACATATAAGTATGAATATCTGAGTTCAGATCACCAGAATCCATGTAAAATTGTCTGTGGTAGCATAAATCTGTAATGCTATGTGGCATTAATTAGAACATATAACCATCTAACTTTCTGTCCATAATAGAAACATAGTAATGTGAAGGATTTGCAAATCCAGCATTTATAAATTTATACTGAAGACTATTATATTTTAAATTTAACTGCATATAAGAAGAACCAGATAAAGACAAGAACATAGAGAAAAATGTCACGGTTATCATTCTTACTTCAAACACAATACTCTGACCTTCATAGTTATACAAAATATAGGTTCCAAAGTGAGGCCTCATTTAGAAAGGGTTATTACACTATTGGTTTAATAGGCACAACATGAATAGAGATGAATGCCATTGTCCCCAGTAGAGTGCACTTTTCTGCAATGATATCCAATCTTTATCCCTGAAATGTGTGAATGTTACTCATAACATTCTATATGACGAAATTAAATAAAGGATTTTGGAATAGGCAAGACTACCCTAGATTTTCCCAACATTTATATCCTTACAAAAGAGATGACTCAGGAATATAACAAAAAAATTGAAGATGCTTGTCTTCTAGACTTGTATGATGTAAATAAGAGTTGATTATCAGTTGTCTATAGTTAGGTGGAAGAAGAAGAGAGAAAATTATGACCACTAGGGACTCTCTGCTGACATTGTGGCACTGAGTGAGAAACACTGCTCTTTTTTTTCAAGTTTCCCTGACTTGAACAATTTTTTTGCAGCAGCTTTAGAAAGTTAATTGGATACTGGCCATGACAACTAGTGAGATCCATCTCTATTCAATTTTAAAAAGGAAAAATTAAGTCCTGAAGAATTAGAGGATCAATCAAGGATACAAAATCCATTAGCTGGTATTAAAATTTCATCAAAAATTTGGGTTACAGTTCTTGTAGTTTTAAATTAATATTTATGTAAATGTATGCATTGTAAGTATTGTTAGCAATGACTTCGATGAAAATTAACTGAGCAGAAAGTAAAAAGATTTTCCCTCCAAACTAGGTAAGTTTATGGCTCTATCATGTTGCTTAATATTTTCCCTTGAGTTTTAGTCTATTAAGACATGTAATTTAAGTAGATGCCTGTATCTCAAATGTAAAAAATTAATAGGACCTCAATTTCTTAGATTTCTGAAGGTACAGTAAATTGATGGAAAATAGCTTTAGCTAATAATGTGATATGAACATAACAAAAGAAATATTTAAAGAGAAGAATTATACCCAATTTGTTACTTCTAGTGGACAAAATCAGTGTAACTGAAAATTCAGGATAGACAATAATATTCTGACATTATTGTCTTCTCAGACGTAGAGACACAAACATATAAAGATTAGACACTTGTGTCATGTTCAAATGTCATTTGTTTCACAAAGTGCTGAATATTAATCTGAACTGTATGGTAAAGAAAATCCATTGTCCTTTGTTTATCTTGCATGCTGGTCTTCAAGTAGCACTTATGCTTCTGAATTAACATTGCTCTCATCTGGTTGTTGTGGATTAGAATATTTGTTTAGCTATGTAAAGGTATGTTGCATTTCTTTATGCTGCATATTTGTTTAATTATTTAGATGTGATGTTTTCACTGCCTATATAAAACACCTGTAGCAGAAAGTTTTTCTCTGTCTCACCCAGCCCCAGCAGTCCAAACAAATCTCTTCTACACATGGTCCTGCAGTTGTTTATAAAATGATTACTCAGAGGCTTATATTAATTACAAACTGTTTTACTATGGCTCACGTTGTTACTAAATCGCTTTTACATCTTAAATTAACTCATTTCTACTAATCTATACATTGCCAACTCTCTCATGGCTTACCTATATTCTATTACATCTTGCTTTCCTGGCAGTTTGTAGCATCTTCCATGATCCCACCTTCCTCCACCATGTATCCCTCTTGAATTTGTAGCTTAATCCCATCATATGCCAAAATAACCTTTTTATTAAAGGTTAATAAACATTATTAATAATGTTTAACATTATTAACCTAATAAACATAATAAATAAAAGGTAGTGACACATATTCATACCACACAGAATAAAAATCATTTTCATTTTAATAACAATGTGGATGTCCAATGGTGAGGCAGAGTAGACATTACCAGGGCTTCTTTGTGGAGAGAAAGGAAGAGCTGGTCAGCCAGCCATAGGCAAGCCAGACAGAACAGAAAAAGCAGGGAATCATGATGGTCAGTGCATAAGTGAGGCGAATGAACCTCAGAGTAGCACATAGACAAGTAGAAATAAGTTAATTTAAGATTTTTTTTCTGCTAGAATTAAACCCAGTCTAAGGCTGAAAATTTATAATTAATAATGCCTAAAAAAATGTCTCCATTGCATGATTTGAGGGCTGGCAGGCCAAGAAAACCTGGTACATTAGGCACTCAATGTGAGGCCCATGTTTCCATGTATAGCCTGAAAAATCGGAAAGAAGGAAAACAAAGAAACAAAAACACCAAAATCAGACACTGATTCTTAGCATCCTGGTGTTATTGACATGCATGGGCATGGCTCTGCCATACACCAAGCACGAGAGCAGCCACATGTTAAGTAGAAACAAAAAGCTAAGTGAAGAAATCTGCCACAGTGAGACACCAACTGACTAGAACTGAGGTGTTACATGCACCTCGCGACTAAATGCAGTTCCCAGTTTAACACAATTCTTAGCCAGATCCACAGGGCATAAAGCTTGGCTATTATAGACATGAGCAGAGCAGAGACAGCTGTTATAGACTGAGCAGGGCAGAGCCAGCCTCCAGTGCAAAGGCACATGGTGAGTTTAAAGTTCGGTTCATGTGATCAGAAAATGCTGCGGGTTCACAGTAAAGCAGTTTCAGACCAAAAAGAAACTTCTAAATAGGTTACAGCACTTTTATAAATGTGCATAGGCACTTAAAAAAGAAAAGAAAATGGATATAGACAAGCATAAGAAAAAATAATAACAAAAATAATAAAGTCTTTTAAGATAAAGTAATATAAAAGAAAAATGCCATGTAATGATGGGAGATACACAGTCTGGAACCTGTATCGTGTTGTGTTGAGTTTTAATTTTTTGATTGCTAATGAGCTAGTTATAGCTGCTGACAGATATGGGATTATGAAGGCTACAGCTATATTGGACCAGCCTGGATGTCTTAGCTTAAAATGTATTTTGGAAAATGTATTGACTTGGGAGAGAGGTTTCCATAGGAAACAAATGGTATAGATTTCTTTAAAGTTAATAGAAATCAGGTTTGAAAAAGAAAAACGTGGAAATTTTGGTATCGACAAAAGAGAGAAATCAAGAAAAACTAGAACAGAGACAAAAGTATATAATATGACTTGTGTAAACAGGAAGTGCAGAATGAGTAACTTCCAAACCTAGGAAACAACATGGACATCTTACTGCCTGGACATCCCCACAGGGTTTGTCTTCAATGTTGGGGCACCCATCTGTGACTTACAGGCCTAAAATATCTGATAGATTTCTTTGTCAGGAATTTTAAAATACTCTCATCTTACCTTGGTAAAGTTTGGCAGGTGCTTTCTTTTACATCCTGCTTGTCCAGTTTAGACAGCATACCATCAGCAGTTAAGGCAAGGGTAGTTTCTTTTTCCAGTGGCTAACTTTGTCATAAATGCATGCAAACTCTATATGTAGGTTTTTCAATGATAATCATCCTCTTTTGAAATTAATAGGTACTCCTGGGAGCAGAAGTATCTCACTGTCAAGAAAAGTCTTATGTCATTAAAACGTTAAAATGTAATATTCTGTATGTCTCTTAAGTGTTTGAAGATCATCCTGCTATTAAAACTATGTCTCTTATTGACCTCAAATACATATCTAGCATGACTATCAGTTTGATTGTTGTAGATGACTAACTACTAAGATATTTCTTAATATCCTAAATAGCTTTAAAGGACTAGAGATTTATATCAAATTGTCGAATAAGCTGTATATGTACACTATCTTAAACAAGAAATAGAAACACATAATATGGTACAACATCAAATTTGTATCAATATACACAAATATCTTAAATAAGAGTAAAAACATCTGTACAATATAATTTCTAAAACCCATACATTTGCATCGATATACAAAAAGCCATACCAATGTAAATTTTTTTAAAGTAGCATTATTTTTTTTTAGTTTGAAAGTATATGCAGTAATCTACCATTTTATCTTATCATTAAAATACCCCCTTTTTCATTTCAGAGATTCCTCAATCTAATTTATTTTTTTTAGTTTCCTTCCTGACCATGAACAATAGTAACTTGTTAATAACTTTCTTAAATAATGGCAAACATTCATCAAATGACCAAATCTACCTATTCTACCTCTGAGGACTATGGGCACTATGTTCTTAAAATTATTTCTTTTTCCTAGGATCAAAAGAATTGTAGGGAACACTAAGAATTGAGATAAAGATCAAGTTCTGAAAGAACTTGTTTTGTTGTGGGTTTGTGTGATGGGGTAGCGAAAGGCTTATCTGAGGTCTACAGTAGGGTAGTCTATAAGGCTAGACCATCTTAGCTAACCACTTTAAAGTTGTCCTGAGCAGTTTGTAATCCAAAGTTGATTTGGTGGGTTGTGTTTGTTAACTTGATGGCATTATCACAATTCAGGAGGAATAAATTCCTTTTGGAGATTTTTGAGGTCACTGTTAGAAATTATCATGATGTGCTACAGAGAATTTAAACATTTCAAATGTCACATTCAACAGATATTGGAGAGGTTAAAGGCTACAATCTATTCAATACATCTGAGGGACACAATCTTAGTTCCTAACTTCTTTAGCAAGACTAAACTAATGTATAGGAGGCTAGGTAAAGCCTATTTCTAGAATCTAATTTACTCTGTATGACTTTTAATATCATAACTAAATTTTGAGATAATATTTATACATTAAGAAACATTTTAAAAAGTCAAAATTAAACCAAAGCATTATGAGATTAGTGGCATTGTGGTAGTCTCTAATTTTGTTTTTTCTGTCTCATACCATGTGGCTCTTCTGAAATGAGACAGATTTTAGAATTTTTTAATCAAGTATGCTTGGCTTTAGAGAAGAAGAGAGCCATGCTCCAACTCCAAAACAACTTTAAATTTTAATTGAATCGGAACTAAAAGGAAGACCATTTGCCTTATATGTCTTTAGAGACAAACATTTTGAAATAGTTATGAAATTTTATTCTATTGAAAATAAGCTATACAACTAGGCCAATTATTTTAGGGCATTTTTCTTGAGGCATTTTCTCTGGGTTATTTGTCCTTCTTAAGTTGTTTTATTTCTCAAGTGGTCATCACATTTCTTAGTTTGATGGTTTTATTCTGGACAGAAAAAAACAAAACCCTGCCCCAACTTCAACTTTGGAGAGTTTATCTTTTGGGTAGGGTGAATTGACAAGTTATTTGATGAACTATGATCTGTATTGGTCTATAGGTTTCTCTTGTTCACATCTAACCTTTGTCAATTTTGATAATATTCTTTTTTCCTCTAGTGGAAACAAAAGGAAAACCTCTTTCCCAATGCAATACATATCCTGGTTGCTATTCTGAGGTCAGTACAGCCTTACTATATAGATAATGATTTATTTCAATGGTTCTTCTCTACTATACAACCTCTAAAGCTATTGTTCCTTTCTTAATAATTTTTAAAACATTTGAAATTAATAAACAATCATATAATCTATCTCTGGGGTTCTTCATTACCTTTATAGTTTATTAAGCATTCTTATTAAAGAGTGATTAGATCTTTTCATAGCTGCTTGTCCTATAGGATTGTGTGGTATTCCTCTAATATACTTTATGTTATAATATCCAAAAAATCCTATCTTATTTTGCTGGAAACATATGCCAAAGCATTATTAGTCTTATTTGTACAGGAATTCTCATAATGACAGTAACTTCAAATAAAAATATGAGTACAAAATCAGATTTTTAAGAGCTCAAAACAATTGCTCATTGAAATTCTGAAAATATATTTATGCTATGGTGTTCACACTTTAATTTTTCTAACTCCACAAAATAAAATACAATCATTTGCTAACTTTTATTTTTGAGTACCCTTTGGATTACTTTCTGAGGATAGTGGAGTTTGGTTACTCATATAACAAGTAAGATATTTTCTTGGCCTGTTACCAAGTGATAGTAAAGTCTTTCTCAAACCTTTATGATTTTTAATAAAATTCTCAGTCTCCTCACACATTTTCTAACAATAACTGATCAATTTCATCAATATTTTGTGCTAAAGGGTCTGTTATATGTGTCTGGAATCTGATATGTGTTTTGTATAAGGGATGATTTCTACTTCTGGTTATTTCTTGAAATTGAATGAATAATGCTAATTCTGATCCATCTGGAATAAGTTCAGCAGTTTCAATATGTACAACAACTCTTTGTGCATATTGAGAGTCAGTAACTATATCAAGAAGTTCTAGAAAATCTAATAATAGCATGAATGTAACATGTAACTCTGATGTTGGAACAGGATCATAAGGGCTTTTTAGCAACTATCCTTAAATTTCCTGACTTTTAACCTGCCTTTCCTAATATATTTTCATTAGTATAGAATATGGGGCTCCAAATTGGTGAGCCTTTCACAATGTGAGAAATAATCCAATTATTTCTTTTTGGGAACAGAAGTTTCTTGCTTTGGGGATATTTTTGTTACTCTTTTCCAAGACATCACTGCAAAATATTTGCCAGTGTTTTTCTCTTCTCGTAATGAGGAAATTTCAGCATTAGAAAAAGGTGCCACAATTTTTGCTGGGTCTTTACCTATTAATTGAGAAAGTCTCAAGTTTCCTGAGAATCAGTTTAGAAAAAATTTATACATAGGTCTTTAATTTTTTGTACTCCTTTTTGTCAAAACTGTCCTTTCTAAAATATTATCTGCTCTCTGCATGAGAATTCCTGTAAAAGAAAGCATAGAATATGGTATGACCAGATCCAACCAAGCTCTGGATCCAAACAATCCACATGTGTACCCTGTGTTTTTGTTTTTTTCTACCAAAGACAATTCCTTTTCAGTTTCAGCTGAAATATTTTAGACTGTATAAGTCCATATCACCTTGAAAGCTTATAAATAAATTACTTTGCTTTTTAGTTGTCAATGTAGTTGTTTTCTGTAACCAGGTAATATTTCAAGCAAAGCGTAAAAATCATTAAGAGTTTTAAGTTGATCATTTCTGATTTCCACTTTCTGTGGTTGAATTTCTGCAAACCTATCTTCTATCTTAGGTAGTTAAGAGAATCTCTTCTTTCTATTTTTTCAGAAACAGTTTGTAATTTCCAACAAAGCACATTTTCTTTCCCTATTCAAACAGTTTTTCCTAATGTATTTATGTGTGAATCAATTAGTAAGATATCATCTATATACTGTAAATTATAGTTGAGGAAACTATTTGTGAACTATTTCCAACGACTGTTGTATAAAATCTTGGCAAGAGATAGAGATGTTTAACATCCTTGGTGGAAGAGTTTTCTATGGATACCTTTTTACAGGCTGGAAATTATTAGAAGCAGGTGCTATGAAGGCAAAATTTCTCTATATTTTTCTATTAAAGGTACAGTTTTAAGAAATCATCTTTTAAACCAATCAATGTAATAGACCATACTTTAGATAAAAGAAAGCAAGGGAATTGCAGGCTGTAGAGGCCGACTGGCTGAATCACCTTACTTAAAACTGTTAATGTTTTTCATTTTTTCAGATTTTATTTAATGCAAATGCAGGAGAATTTCAAAGACTGGTAAATTCTTCTCATGGTGACTGGTAAATGGTTCAACACTCAGTTGCTCCTATACCAGTTGTTCTAAAGCTTGTAATTTTTCTAATGTCAAAGGCTACATTTCCACACCCAAAAGATTTGTCAGTTAACCATCTATATATAGGACTGTTGGTATGAGCTGTTGTGTCCTGTCTATGTACAATCTGAAGAGTCTGTGACCATTTTTGATACCTTTTAATATTTCTTTCAGAAGCAATCTTCATTTATTAGTTAATTCTGAAATTGGAGGAATGCTACTCTGTTTTCCATTGCTATAACTAATCACATACTCATAATTTTTTTTGCTATGTAGGCCACATATAGCTTTAACCTTCCTACCTGCCCTTCTACCCCAATGAATTTTACCTGTGGTAATTTGAATGTATTTGCCTCCCATTAAACTCAGATAATGGCCTTATTTGTAGGTGTGGCCTTATTGGAGGAAGTGTAGTTATGTTGGAGGCTATCTGACGTATGTCTTAAATCCTGAACTTGAGGCTAAGGGGTATACCTTTAGTCTTTGTCATACCTTCTATCAGAAGTGTGTCACTGCCAAGTGTGTGCTTTGAGGTCTTTTTCACAAGTTTCACTTGGTGTAATAGTTTGTTGATTTCCTGTTGCCTACAAGATGGAATAGTCTCAGTTCCAGCCCCTCCTCTGCCTGTATGTCACCACGCTCCCTCTCATGGTCATAAATTACTGAACTTTAGAAAGTGTAATCAAGCCGCTTCAATTAAATGTTATTTTTATGAGAGTTGCTGCTTCACAAGAATAGTAAATTTTAACTAAGACACTATTTATATTAAACTTTGTTTTACCACAAATAAAGTTTCAATCTGAAAAAGTTGAATATTTACCTGCTGAAAAGGTTGATATAGATGCCATGTTTTAGGCGAAATTATTGTTACATTTGTACCCAACTCTACTAAGCCTTCAATTATAATACCATTTATATGAATATTTTTTTCTGCTCTGGTCTCCGATTATAGCTGTTTACCAAAATACATGTTTTATAATATCTCCTGAGATTTTATTATATCTATATTTGTTATTTCTTTGGACATATTAAGAACTGTATAGTATTAAATGTTTCAATTGCTCTTAGGATGATTTTCTCCAATGCTGATGGGATGATTCAGCCAAATTTGATATTGAGGCCTATAAGAAGCCCTTCAGTTTATTTACAAATGGTAAAGGGTGATGATGCCCATTTCTCATTGATTTGCATTTATTAATCCAATGTTAAACTTTGCCACACCTTTACATTCTTTAGAAGCCATGGGCATTCTGTTTGGATTATACTAGAAACAAATAAACACACAGAAAACATTGTTTCCAGGAAAATGTTGCCTACAATTTCTTTATAAATATCCTTGTTTACCACAATTAAAACATCTGCCTTTTTAATTTTTCTTACATTTTCTAGAAAGTACTGCTTCTATCTATAAAACAGCATAATAGGCATGAGATCCAATGCTAGCTATATTTCAGATTAATGGCCTAATCACCCCTTTGCATTCTTAATTAGAATTCATAAAAGGCAAAGATTCAATTAATATTTGCCTAACTTCTAGATCTTCTAGATTCAATATTTGTCTATTTACAGCTAATATTGCTCTTTGCTAAAAAAAAAAAACAAAAAAACAAAAAACAAACAAACAAAAAAAAAAAACGTGAAGGGTTTTTTGTACCTTGTAAAATTTCAATAAATGAATTGTTTTTTCCTGATTCTTCAACTCTGTCCAAAGTATTGTGTGGCTATATGTTGTTGCACCCGGGTGTGATCATCAAATCTAGACTGTCTTTGCAAGGCAGCACATTTGCCCTCTCTCAAGAGAATGTTCTTGGAAAATTTCAGTACCTTTCGAGCCATTGTGCTATTTTTGGCCCTAGCTTTCATTCCCCTCTATGTTTTTATAGTAATTGAGGGCCAGCTTTCAATATTTCTGTAGCTAAATTATTGTAGTCTTATGGAATAATTCTGTTCCCAGTTTCCCATGAATTTAACATCTGCTTCACAAAAGGTAAATACATAACATATGAAAAGACTGCTTACTTATATCTTACTAAAAAATGATAAAGTACTTAAAAAGAGTAAAAGAAAAAGTAATGACACGTAAAAATGGAAAATTTGAAGTTTGTCTGGGTACTGTATGCTATTGACGTGTCTTTAAGTTTTTTGACTGAAAATGATGTAGTAAAAACTGCTAAAAGATATGTGATTATTATAAATACTGCTAGATTAATTCAATCTACATATTTTGTAAATGAATTGACTTTAAAATTGAAATCAAAAGATATCCTACTTTGGAGAAGACCATTTTTTTTTTATTTCCACAGAAAATGAGAGACTGTGGATTTATTACTGGTTAAAGAAAATAAAGTTTGATCGAGGAAGACATCCTGAAAAGTCTCCAATGAAAACAGATGGCCCAGATGATTCAGCATTTCAGAACATCTCTGTTGCAGTTTCCTCTAGCTCTGCTTCCAAAACAACTTCAAAGAGACTGGCTGACATGGCCCAGCCTTACATATTATTTCACTAAGTACTTGTCCATCATCCTAAAGTTTTCTTTGGGTTCCAGTGGGATTGCCAGAGCCCCCATTCAGCAGGAAGTAGCCTAGAGAACGAAGCACACTTTCCCATAAGTGGATCATGTTTGTTTGTGTTTCTTTACAGTGTTGGTTATAATTGTTATAGGTAATGGAAAAAAAGGGACATTAGATTTGGGGTTCTTGTTTTAAAAAGAGAAAAGGAATATGGAGTGGGATTACATTACATTGTAAATATTTGTCTTGTCTACTAGTTAAATAAAAAATGTTGATTGATTGAAGGTAGACAAGAAGTGTGGGCAGAGCTACCAGACTGGGAAAACTCTGGGAACAGGAACAACAGAGCCGAGATGCCAGAGAAGCCAAAAGATGCAAAGGACAACTATGTTGCTCTGAGAAAAGGTACCGAGCCACATGGATGAACAGAATAAGAATCATGGTGTAGTTTAAGAGCAAAGCTATCTAGTAATATACCAGAGCCATAGACTAATCAGCATAAAATTAATACAAGTGTCTGTGTATTTCTGTGGGACAGCTAGTCTTCAGGTTCAAACCCAACACCACACCTGAAAGTCCAGGCAAGAAATTTAATACAACACTCTACCTGTACTAACAGAGAAAAGACTAAAATAGCTAAAAAAAAAAAAAAAAAAAAAAAATAGACCTAATCATGCAAAAATAGAGAAAAAAAAATCTTCTTTTCTACAAGAAACTATTGACTTCTAGTTAATTCCTGTCTTTGGGATCTAGAATATATGGATACTGGGGTAATTGATTTTTTATCTCCCAAGGCTAACAACCTAAGGCAGACAGTAATCTGAGTAGGCCAACTATCAAGTTCTACTCAGGAATGATGGCACTATTATATTCAGGGCTGCCACACATAGAACCCCAGGAATCCCTGTTCCTTTAGACAGTAATATTGTGCTGAGTTTTCTCATGCATTCAGATCGTCTTGAAATCCTGGCTTGCTTGATCATTCTTTGAAAGCTTTACTAGATTACGATTTGTTTTTCTCATAATATAACCTCAAATAAGAGGAGGCTTTGGAGCTATTATGATATAGAGCAACACTCTTCATAACAGATTGGGTTTTAATGAACTTTTTGTGTTCAATTAATTGGGACACAGATGCTGCATAGGATAGTGTCATACTGGTGGCTCTTTCTTCTGTTTGTTTATATATTAGTAACACATGATTTCACATCATTGCATAATGGATCACTTCCTAGAAAACAATAAGTATTTTATTTTTCTGAAATGGCTATGTGAAACAAACCACAGCAAAAGTTTCTGTGCAGCTTTAACCTTGAGAACTTTGAGTAGAGAATGAATTGAGAGAGAGCTAAATGGAAAACACGGGTGATATTTGTAAACACTGATGAAATCTTCACAGCTGCCTCTAGACAAGTCTCTTAATGAATTTCAAGTATTTTTAATAGAATTATAATTATAAATTTTGTAGCACCTCACTTTTTTTAGTCACTTATTTTTCCTTTGCTAAGAAATTTCAGGGAAATAAAATCCTAGTGAATAAATGAGGTCCTATCTTTGGCTACTGATGTTATATTACTTTACTAAATACAGCTTTAAAAAAAATCTATGTTTTTATGTATTCTTGTCTGTACTGGAACTCAATTTATAGACCAGTCTGGCTTTGGACTCATAGTGATATACCTGCCTCTGCTTCTTGAGTGCTGATAAAAACAGCTGTGAAACACCACTGCCTAGTCAAGAAAATAGAGTATATTAATAATAATTTTTATAAAGCACTTATCTTCTTTTATTTTAGAGATATCCAGAAATTAGCCTTCCATTTGATTGAAATTTGGCATATGGAATAGCTCAGTGGTAATGCACATGTATAAAAGTTCTGAAGATCAATCTCCAGCATAGCAAAGAAAAAAAAAAAAGCATAAATCCTCAAAGTATAATGCATATGCCATGTAATTACCAAGCACCAGAAAATAATAGCTAAATACAGTCCTGTCATCTACACATTGACACTGAATTTTTATCTAATCTTCATTTTTATTCAAGAAGATCATCTTCATTTTGAGATTATGAAGAGTAAGCTGCATTCCCTCCCATAGCAAATGTAATAAACATTGTTATAGGACAATGTATTAAGAAATTTCTAATCCATTCAACCCAAGGTCCAAATGAGTCTCTCCTACCTGATACCTGGCTCAAGGCTCAGACCTGCAGATCTGCTTGCTCCCCACAAAATGAGTGAGATGCTTATATTAATTACATAAATGTTATGCATATGGCCCAGGCTTATTGCTAGCTAGTTCTCACATCTTAACTCAACCCATTTTTATTAATCTGTCTTGCCACATGGCTAGTGGCTTACCTGTACTCCATTACACATTACTTCTTGGGTGGCTGGAGTGCATACCCCTTTTGAAGTGGATCTTTACTAATTTCATTGGTACTCATAGTTTTTATTCTCCTATGGAAACAAAAGCAAAATTTGTACCCCAACAAATCACATTTCCCTGATTCCATTCTCTGGTCAGTATATCCTTAAAGTAGACAAGTTGATTTTTATTTCAGATTTTTTTTTGTTTGGTTGGTTGCTTTTGTTTTGTTTTAATTATCCAATATCTCTCCTAGGGCATTATTTCTTTCTTATCAGCATCAAGAAAGTTCAGGGTTAGTAAAGCATTATGTACTCTCTTCCTGGGTTTTTCCATTCCTCTTGTTCATGAAACATCTCTTACAAGGTGTGATGAGATCTTTCCCAACTGCTTGTCCTATAAGATTATGTGGTATACCTGTAATGTGCTTTATATTATAACATCCAAAAATATGCTTCATCTTTTTGGGAAACATATGTTGGAGTTTTGTCAGTCTTAATTTGTGCAGGTATTCCTATAATGGCCATGACTTCTAACAGGTGTGTAATTACAGAATCATCATTTCCAGAACTCAGAGCAGTTTCCCGTTTTGTCCTGAGTGTCAATGGTATGATGTACATATTTCATCTTTCCAAATTCTGATAAATGAAACACATCCATCTGCTGAATCTAATTTCTCTGTGTACCTTTAGGAATGCTTCCAGGAGGTAATGCTGGTTGGTTATAGAGAGAGAAAGTAGGCTATTTCTTCACAATTCCCTTGGTCTGATGTTAAGTAACATGAAAATTCTTCTTTAATCTTTTGCTATTAACATGATGCCTCTTATAAAATTTTGAGGCCACTAGCATGTTAGGCACAAGATATTGTAGGAGATATTTACTGCCAATTGATTATTCAAAAGTATTAATATTTATTAAGGAATTTATAGAAGAAACTCACTGATACAAGATTGAACTTCAGGTCCATTCCTTGAGATTTGAAACATCCTATGTGCCAACAACAGCAATCCTCTCTCTGAGAAGAAGGGGAAACAACAGTAAGGGCAGACACCATGCAACTGGTATTCAAAGGGGCTAGCCAAGCCTGATACAGAGGTCTCCCAGACCTCAAAGCTACAGCTCTAAGTTTTGCTCAGTAGCACCTGAACCCACCCCAGGACAAGGCTCATTATCAAAAGTGATTGTTAAAAATTCTTAGAGATGACTACAGAAGGCTTAAATGTTTGATGTGGGAATGTCTTTCTATATGCTGTGAATAGAGGACTGTTTTGGCCCATGACAGGCACCATAGAAAAAGGAGGTGGGGAAATCAGAATAGGGAGGAGAAGGAGGGTAGAGTCGCAGACAGGCAGACAGATTGATCTAGATGCCCCAAGAAGCAATATGTAAGGAACACAGGTGAGCTACGATCCATGTGGCAGGATAGGTTACTGGAAATGGTTGAATTAAGATGAAGGAGCTAGATAGTAATGTGACTAAGCCATAGGCCAAACAACATGAAGTCAATATAAGTGTCTGTGTTTCTTTGGGACTTTGAGATTGCTGGTCCAGATAAGTATCAGTGGGCAGGTCCGAACTGTGGGGCTAGTTGTGCCAGAAATCTCGTTGTTACAGAGGTTGACAGTGTGGGAATGTCCTCCTGCCTTTGGTTCACTCAATTCCATTGTACAGACTTGTAAAGGTACTTCAATAGTATTTGAGATACTCAATGTAATATTTAAATACTTTACATAAGAGGAATATTGTTAGGGAAATTTTGATTGTAATATTACAGAATATAATTTGATATGATATTTTCCAATAAAGGATATTTGTGACATGAATTCATAGAAATAGCAGAAACAGAGAAGCAAAATAATAAATTCAGATGTTTTATATTGTATTTCTAAGAACTTTATTTCCAAAACTCAGATTTTTCTTTATCATCTGAAGCAATTCATTTATATCATAATACTCTAAATTGCACCATATGCCAGTTATTTCTCAGTGTTCAATTCAAGTGACAAGGATGACACACATAAATAGTTTCAAAGTGAAAAATGCAAAGAATGGGATCATCTAAATGACATTTAATTATGATCTTACATTGGAGATTATGTAATGATAAATGGAAATACAGTAGAAACCAGAATTTCATGTTTCCAAAATTTTATTCCCAGAAACAGTGCATTTCAGGGTTAGATTAAGTCTGCATGTTGTTTTTGACCTCATTATTGGAGTCAGCTTATGGGTTTCTGGATCAATTTCTATGCAAATGTAGCAGAAATAAGAATACAGTTTCCAGCTAATTTGCCACTTTCACTGACTACATTTTTTCTTTATACCTTCATTTATGTACCAAGTGATGTTTACTGTTGCTCACACAAGTGAATCTGTTTAACAAAAAAAGGGAAAGACTTAATTTTATAAAATTTTGTCCTATGAGATTAAGAAGCAGAGTTTAATATTTTCTGAAAACTTTTAGTTAAATTTATTTTCCCCTAAATTATTCTCAGGCATACTGATACACTCAGGCATATTAATACCTTGGAGTTTGAGTGTTCATGGACAGAGACTACACGACTAGAAAGATGGCTCAATGGCTAAGACCACTGGCAGCTTTTCCAGATGATCTAAGTTTAATTCCCAGTACACAAATATCAGCACACAAATTGTCTGTAACTCCAGGTTCACAACTTTTAATGCCCTCTTCTGGCCCTCATTGCAGCAGATTCAAATATGGTGCAAAGGCAAACAGGCAGGCAAAACATTTATACAGAAGAAATGAAAAAATTTAGAAAGAAAACTCCACAGCAAATAAACAAATAATAGATTACACCACAGCTAAATATCATTCATTCTCTAGGCTGAAAGGGACATATCATCACTGCAGATTAAATGGAGCAAGTAGATATTTATTACAAATTGAAAAGTGAACAACTGTTAATCATACAACCTTTGTTCAGTCTTGAGATAATAGACACAGTTGTCACATTGATGGTTCTGTAAATACTCTGGGTATGGTATACACTTGCTTCATTTAGTTGTTTATTCTAGGAAGCCAGGCATGAATATGTATTGTGGAGTATCTTTGTTATCACAGTTTTTCCAGGTGCTTTTAGAAATGTGTTCATAAATTTACTTTGGTATTTCCATAACTTATTCTTCTGCATCAGCCTGACCAACATCACACATTCTTAGCCGAAACACTATACTAACGAGCCTTGGCTGGGTTACTTAATAAAGTGTTTGTTCCCTAATTTAAACCTATATGGGCCAGGCCTCTGTGTTCTGAATCTTTCAGCATTCTCCTCCTCTCTGTTTTCATTAGACTTATCCATTAAGCTTTATCCACAGTAGTGAGTGGCTTTGTGGCACAAACTTCAAAAATTCTTCCACATTCTTCTCAAAAACAAACAAACAAACAAAGAAAAAAAACCCAACATGGTCAGGTTTATCACAGAAAAAAATCCATTCACGTTACATTTTCCTTTTGGTAGCTGTGCCAAAAACACCATTGAAAAGCAGCAGAGAGATTAAAAAGTGTTATTTGGTTTTAATTTCCGGAATAAGTCATGAACTTAAAGCATCATGTCCACAGTCAAGAAGAACACAAGGAGAATACATGATATATTCTTACTTTTACTTACCAGGCTATCTCTGCTATTATGCTTTTCAAGACACCTTGCCTAGTGAATGGCCTTATGCACAGTGTGTTAAGTTTTCCTACAAATGTTAATGCCAAGATAATGCCCCTAGCAATGCCTACAGACTGACATAGTGTAGTGAAGCTTTTTTTTAAGATTAAGACTCTACTCAATTTATTTTAGCTCACATCAAGTTGATTAGAAACAATCGGAACAGCAGAACTTTATATTATACTATAAGTTATATTATACATTCAGGGTTTTATAGAATCAAAAATCTGTGTCAAAAGTCTATAATTGATTAAACTATGCTACTTGTTATAAATATAAATAATCTTTATTTTTATTTCTGTCTACAGTTTAAAGGAAACACAATTTAAATATCTTAATATTTGAAATAAGTTTTAAATATTATGTCATCACAAATCTTTTTGTTATCATTTGAAGAAACACACATTTTTTAACTAGAGTGTGTGTTACCTTTACATAACCTTTTGGGTTAATTTGTCAATGCACGTAGATGCACACACAATGCCAATCAATTTAAAATACATAGTAATGCCTTCATTAGAAAAACTGAAAACCTATTATCTGTTTTATAATATAGCATTCTTTCATAAAATAAGATTTTACTAGCATGACTGATACATAATTTACCCATTGGTCTAAAAGTATGTCTGGAATATTAGATTTGTGGCATCTACAAAGCATAAAATTGGATATTTCCAGCACTCTAATTGATCAATACTATGCGTATTTAAAGCATTTTTCTATTACTATATCTCTTCTATATAACCAGTAACATTTAAGTTTTATAATCTTGACAAATTACTTGATAGTAAATAACATTTTCAAACTATTGGAAATTTGAATCCTATCAGTTAGTGTAAAAAATTCTTCATTTCTTTTTTCTTGGTTTTAAATGTCCATAAATACTTCCAAAATCCATCATTAAACCTTTGACCTCCATTTTTAAAAGTTATGTACCTATTTAGATATGTTATTGATAAAATTTATGTAGATTGCTAGATAATTAGAGTCATGTAAATCAGGAAATAAAATACATGTATTACTAACTTATCCTAGAATAATACTAGAACACTGCAAGCTTTTCTGAGTTTAGAAACTCTGGTTCAGGAATAGACATTTAATTGTTTGCATCTTGTTAAAAGCAAGTTTGTTAAGAACATAAACCCTGTGATTTGTATGTTTATACTGAGCATCAGGTATATTGAGACATACCTGAACTGCACAATTACTCAGTTTGTCTTAAATATCACATGAAATTTGTGTAATGTTAACAACTATGTAGACACTGGCTAAATTTTAATTCTATAAAATACAGTGAAAGTAGCTGGGATAAAATGTATTCAGAAAAAATGCTATCATTTTATAGATCACTGTATGAAGATAGAGAAGCATTTGTTTTTGAAATCATACATTGCGTGGATGATGGCTTTGGCAGAATGAGATCATTAGCTTGAAATCTTTCACTGCAGAATATGAGTAAGAGGAAATGTTTGTCATTCTCTGAGCTGAAGTGTTGTCAGCATTGGTGCAGATTTATGAGGCAATGCTTTAACACCTCATGATCATTTGTCCTGTTTTTCTCCATTATTGCTTCCTCAAGGAGGCTGTTTTCTTGTGTATTCCTTCTGTCATGCTCAGCTAAGATATAATTGACTGGAAGACCACCTACACTTATTGTGGCATTCACATATAAATGGATGGATGCTAGAAAAGTCATACATCCATTAAGCAGGGCATTAGTTTTGATGATGTTCATTTATCTATCAAATATATTTAGACATATGAGTTCTTTCAAGTTTTATTCACTGAAATATAGTGCTTTACACTTTGATAGAGGATATGAAAGATATTGCTGCTGTCAATGGATTTAAAGGCTTTTATGCAAAAGTCTCAAAAATGAGAACTCATATCATTTTGTCATTGTCTACATTGTGACACTGTAGAGACAAAGTCTTCCACAAGCTATTTCCACATTTTGATCATAAAGAGAACATATTCATACACACTTATTAGTATACCTGTAATATTTACTTAATCCTTTTATTTTATTACTGGGACAGAATATAAATTCTTTTAAGGTATCTATGATTTAGAAATTTCTCCATATATGCATTCCTATAAAAATAAAAATATATTTAAATGGTTTAAAATACCAAATTTATTAGCTAAGGTATACTAAATATGATGCATGCCAAAATTTGTAAATTATAAGCAGCAAATCAAAGTAAACCATAAAAAGAAGCATGGTCACTTGTGATAGAAAAATACCTGGCATTATGTAAATGCAGCAGGGATGTTATAAAAATGGTCTGAGTAGTCTTGGGAGCTCTTAGGCAAGTAATAGATTAAATGATAAGTGCTATGATAAAGAACAAGTATATGAGGATTGTACTATGAAAGATACTGTTTCCATAATTTTTAAGTATGTTATTTATTTGTATATAGAAAGAGTAGTGTTTGTGCATGTAGGTGTGAATACATGCACGCCTTTCTGCTTGCGTGCATAAGTGTGTGTGCGTGTGTGTGTGCGCGTGTGTGTATGTGTATGTGTGTTAATTTAGTACCATGAAACTTTACTAGAAATAATTATTAGCAATAGAAATTTCCAGGTACAGTGTTTAGGGTCTTTTCTTTCTAAAATAATAATTACAGATATGTAATCAATGACCTTCATATTTTAGTTGCATGCCCTTGATATCAGCTAGTTTACGGCTCTAGGTAAGATTTGCTAGTGTTGTACTGAATAAGTATGGAAGAACAGACACCCTTGTGTTTTTCCTGATTTTAGTGGAAATTCCATTAGTTTCTCTCTTTTTTAGGTTGACGCTGGCTGTGGGCTTGATGTAAATTTTTTATTATGCTGAGATATATCTCGTGCATACTTAGTATCTCCGGGACTTTTTGCATGAAGGGACAATGGATTTGTTCAGAATCTTTTCGCATCCAATAAAATGATTGAAGGGTTTTTAGTCTTCATACTGTTTATGTTCTGAATTTTACTTATTGATTTGTTTGTATTGAGCATGGCTCCACCTTTGGGATGAAGTAGACATGATCATCATGGATACTCTTTTTGATGTGTTCTTGAAGTTTCCAATCACTATATTGATAAATGTACATCTACATTTATAAAATATATTGGTCTGCAATTCTCTTTTTTGTTGGATATTGTGTATTTTTAATATTAAAAACAATAAAGGGTTTATTAAAATAATTAGAAAATGATCACTAAGTTTCCATGCATAAAATAATTTGAGAGTATTTGTTTTAGTTCTTTTTAAGGGGTGTTTTACATAACTTTGGATCATGTTTATATGACACAAAAGTAGAAAAGGAAAGGAAAGAAACAAGAATCATGGGAATTGGAGAACAGGGAAATAAAAGGTTACTGTGGCAAATATTATTATTTGATGACCTTGATCATTATTTTTATATCAGGGAATATAAGCCAATAAAAGTGCAAATGAAAGAATATTATGCATTATAAACTGCAGAACAGTGATCACTTCTTTCTGAAGAAGCTACAACCGTCAACCATCTACAATAATGTGCTAGTTTGAAAAAAAAAGATTTAATGGTGTAACAAACTAGCCTTTGGATTTTCAACAGATCTTATTAAAATCTTAAGAATTTGGAATTGTTTCGATATTTAGCAATTTCTCTACTCAATATTTCATGATAATGTTTCTTAGTTACAAATACTTCCAATATTCTGAAATTGAAATATATATATATTATGCGTGTGGGGGGAGAGGAATGCTTACATTTTTAAAAATCAAAGGTAAAATCATCTGGAAATAAAATAAATATAATTAGAAAATCTTTGAAGAGTCCAATGTATCTGCAACATTGAGATTTAGATCATTAATGATATTTCAGTCTTATTAAAAGTTTTAGACTTTTTGTCAGAATTTATGCTTATCAAAAAAGGATTTTAAAGCAATCAAATATTATGGGTTCTCTGTCATCAGAGAAGCTTCTTTTTTGAGACAAATGGGAACAAACACAGAGAGCCACAGCCAGAAATTATAAAGAGAACACTCAGTACTAAATGGAACCCACTAAATCCATTCCTTCCAGTGTCAAGGAACTCCAAAGAAGAGGAGACCAAGAGTGAGAAACAAGAAAACTGGACTCTATAAATCAACACACAATCAAAACTCGTATGAGTTTATGGAAGATGAAGAAGCATCACTGGCTGAGCCTATAGAGATCTACACCAGGCCCACTGTATATATCATGGCTCCCAGTTCAGTCTTGTATAGGATTCCTGATTGTGCAAACAAATCTGTTTCTGTGTCTTTTCTCGGGATATTTCCCTTTTGTTTGTTTTGTCCAATTCTGGCATGTTATTTTGTTTTATATTTATAGCAGATATCATATCATTATCCCTTATAAGCAAGCTTGTTTATTAATTATAAATAGAAAAAGGGTTAATCTGGTAAGAGAGAGGTAGGCGGGAAGTACTAGAATGAGGAGATTCATAATCAGAATATATTATATGAAGAAACACATCTATTTCAGTAGAAGAGAAATATTTTTTGAAATTTAGAATATATGATTATTTTGAGGATAAAATTGGCTAAAAGAAACTAACATAACTATTACAAGATTCTAAGGAGAAATGTTTGACAATAGTTGGTTCTGTGAATGCTGAAATATAGGGGAATAAACATCTCCAATTCAGCAAAAGGTTTAGAAACTGCAGGTACTATGTGAAATGTTATTATCATTAGCTCACTGAAATTCTGAATTACTGCAATATAGGCACTGTAGGTGTTGTACCATATTTCAATATGCAAAATCCTAAAGCATAGAAAACATTGAAATACATGTTAAAGAGATAAGACAAACCTTGTACTAAACTTAGATCTGCACACATTAACTTCTTACCATCTGCTGTACAAAAAAACATTTTAGTACAACCATTAAAGTATATTCATAACATTTCAATGAAACCTCTTTTAAGTACTATTGTCACCACAAATCTGATCGTTCTTTATCTAACTAAAAAGAAGAACTAACCTAAAACCACTATTATTATGTAAATGACAATGAGTATGAATATTTAATTGTGTAATGACAACCATTATATATTTTTTTAATATTTTACTATTATTATATGAGTATGCTAACTTAAGGTATAATTATATTAAAATATGTTAAATTAATAAAAATATAACTTCTATTAGGTAGTGAAGAGACTTAGCAGGTTACTGTGTTTGTCACCAAGACTGAAGAAGTTCCAGGCTTTTCCTGTAAATTTAACATAATCATCTTCTATTATCGCAGTTTTCCTTTGGAGTACAAAATGAATCAGTTCATGAACTCAGAAGAATATCTCAATTCACCAATGCTCAATTATTTTGTAAAAAAGCGCATTTTCCTACTATGACTTATGCACATTATCTTTATAATTAAAATTATCTCTAGGTTAGTTACAATGTCTAATGTAATAGAAATGTCACAAAAATTGTTATGTTGCATTGTTCAAGTATTAGGATAAACAAAATAATCTCTATATATGCATCCATTTATTTATTTACTTCAATTTATTGTCATATATATTTGCATGTAATACATATATATCTATATTTAACACATACACATGCATTCAAATATAAAATTGGCAAAATCAAAGAAAGTTGGTCCATATGTCAATTTCAAAGAAAAATTATTTATCAAGAGTTGTTACCACCAACCACCATCGATATATACAATCCTTGTATTCTCTTCTAATAATGAATAGTTCATCAAATGTTAATTTCTATTTAGACACAGTGTCAAGTGTAGGGGTATTGTATTGTTTCATGGTAAATAATTGTCCCACCCACCAAAGGCAGGCAGGAGGTGTGGGCAGGACTACCAGACTAAGAAAAACTCTGAGAACAGAATACCAGACAGAGCACCAGAGAGAAGCTGCAGGATGCAGAGGACAACCATGCAGCTTTAAAGAAAGGTACCGAGCCACATGGCTGAACAAGAGACATGGCATAGCTTAAGGGTAGAGAGTTAGCAAGCTATATGCTTGGGCCTAAGGCTGATCAGCCTAAAACTATTGGAGGTATCTGTGTGTCTCTGTGGGACTGCGGGACTGTAAGACTGTGGGTCTGTGGGCCTAGACCTTGAGGTTAGGCCTGAAAGTCCAGGCCAGAAATCTCATACTACAGTCATATTTTAGGGGAAACTAATAATCGACTAAATATAGCTGTATTCTAGCTAAACAATACCCACAGAGGTATCTGCCATTATGGACAAGTTTTATTGTGAGGACCTTATATCACACAACTAGGGTCATGGATGCTTGGAAGGTAAAAGTACCGTCCTAGAACAGGATATCATAAAATTCATAGGTCACTTCCCTTCATGCCCTGTTCAGCTAGGCATTCTAGCTGATCAGGTAGTAGAATACAAATTTATCTAGGGGCTCTTACAGCATTGATGTTGAACCTGTCTTTATTTAATAAATACCTTTGTGTCCAAAATGGCAGCCCATTATGAATAAATAGTTTCTTAAAAAACTAATTATCTGTGAGAAAAGAGTTTAGAAAATTATTTTAGTTTTTAAGATGTTAAGAGATAAAATGCTATAGTGTAAGAGAATGAGTATGCCATACCAAACCATGGACCATAATAATACTCTGACCTCAAACTTCGCCTAAAGCAAGCTCTGCATTTGGTCAGTAAATGCAAGTTCTGTATGCTACCTTCACGGTTCTATCTATCTACACCAAACCCCCAGCCAGGTGGTAACCAGACTAATGGGAAGAAAATCCAGCTATGAAATGATATATAACACTCTGCTTTTGTTAGTCATCTCCATATTGTCCATGCTGATGAGTCAGAGCAATCCTGAAGCCTCTCCATTTTTTAAAATGTATTTTCTGCTTTGGTGAATGATGTTACTGAGTCTCTTGTCACAGAAGCTTCTGAACGGTTTCCATATGCTCTAGTTTACTTTGTCTTTACTTGTTCCCCCAAATGAACCTCAAAGATCTGTGAATTAGGAGAAAGCCCCAGAATTACTAGTCACATGGAGAGAACATAGGTCCTGATGGCCAGTGACACTTTGCAATATACAGAGGGTTATCCTGCTCTGTCATAGTCTCTCCTAAGGAGGATAAAAGAATTTCAAAGGTTACACTGAGGTGTGGAAAAAACAATTGCTCAGACCAGATATGGCCATTGTGAAAACTCACAACTATGGACACAGGATCAGGTAGATACTCTCCCCAATAGTATCAGTATCCTGTTTTCTATCCATTCCCACTGCTTGACATTTTGAATATTTTACACATGAATTCTGTGAATTTCTCAAAGTTTTCTTTAGTTTCCGCCTTACCTTTTATTTCTTCTGAGTGCTTTCTCAGAACAAAAATTTTAAATTTCAATATGGTCAATTTCAATATATCTTTTTATACTTCAGATTCTCTGGCTTAATTTTTTATTAGGATACAGTTATATTTCTGTTGTTGCATTTCTCATTGAATTGAAGCTCACACGCTCCTTTTCCTCTGACTTCCTTTGCTTTTCCACTTTGTGTTTTATTAGTTTTGGTTTGTATTTTCATTAGGAATTCTCTAAATATGTTAAAATTTTCCATTTCAGCTAAAATTTCAGACAGTGCTTCAGATTCTCATTTGTCCACATGCTAGATCTATCTACCTATCTGTCGATCTAACCTATCTGTCATCCATCTATATATCAATCCACTATCCCCCTGATCACCTGTCTGTGTTGGCACCAGTGACTTTGTTTGTGTCTGTCTCTCTCTTTCTCTGTATCTCTATCCTTGTCACATAAATCGTAGATACCATGAGCTTCCCATCCATTGAAATATGTGACTTCTGCAAGTATAGACTTCCAGCTTATCTAGAAGGTCTACTTTGTTCTCTCCTCCAGGACTCCGTGCCATGAATTGATGTAGTTCAAATATCCATCTCACTTCTGTCCTCTGTCTCTCAAATACCTCCTTAGGTCACCTCTCATCCGATGGTACAGTTCGTATCCACCAATTCTCCCTCTTCTAAATGTTTAAATCAAGGTGGTAAACTTCACCGCTAACTTTTCACCATCATTCTCTTATAAATGGTCACCTGCTGGTTTCTCCTACTGTCTCACGCTTTTTTGTACTTGTTTCACATTTTTATATTTATTTATTTAATTTAAAAATATCATTTTTATCTATGTACCCCCTGCTCACCCTCTCTTCCCTCCTCCCAATCCCTCCCAGTAGGCCTTCAGCTTCGCCCTTCCTCATTCAACCATCCCCCTCACCCAAAACGGCAAGAAGTCCCAAGGTGGGTCAGCTCAACACAGAACATTCACTCCAGGCAATTCTGATTCACTTATCCCAAACTCAAGTATGACTTAGGTGTTCCTCTACAGGGAATGGGCTCCAAGGTGCCAGCCCATGCACAGGAACGCAGTCTGATCCCACCCCTCAAGGCTCCACACACTGCTCATGCCAGAGGACAGTTGTCTATCCTTGGAGGGCCTGGCTCCTCTTTCCTGCTAGATCTCCACTTTTCACTTGAATTGTTTACTGCTGGCTTTTACTTTGAAACTTTAGATCTAAATATGTAAAATATTGTTAAGTACATTTAATAAAATCAGATACGGTGGATGCATATCTTCCTACCCAGTTTGGGGGAACTGTAGACAGGATGAATAATCTAGAGCTAGTGTCAGATACATATAAGTTCAAATTCAGTCTCTAAAAAAATGTGACTAGAGTGCAAAACACAACAGACCATCTTGATGTATAAATTCTGGTATCAACAACAGTACATAAGTTACACTTTATAAACTTCTGGATAAATAGGCTAAAGCTCCCATTTGCTTTAAAGTAGTGCTTAGCCAGTATGATACAATTCTTTTGCTGGCTTTAAAAATTTAATTTAAATAATATTCAAAAGTATCTTATATAATTTGTTTTATTATGCTGCCAAAAATTTAATTGCTGTTTTGTATATAACTTCTCGCATATTTCACAAAAATTTGAAAACAGAAAATATAAACCTTTCTAATTTATGTAATTAATTTAGATACCATCCGATATTTTCCTACTAAAATATCTGAGTGACAATAGAATGAGGTTTTAAATATCTATATAGCACATTGTGGTGGCAGAACTTTCTATTGCTTGCAGAAAGAGCCCACAAAATAACAATTCTTCTTTTGTATTGTTGTAAACCTTAATCTTACATACTGGTGACAAATTCTGCAACCTGTATAATATGTAGATGTTACTCCATGAGGTCATAAGTAGAAGTAAAACTATTTTCCCTAGAAATCACTGGCTAGTTTATGACAATAATCTTGTTTTATTCAATGTTCATGTCAAATAATGAATATAAATACAGCTTAAAAATATATAAGAAGAAATTTACAGCTCTAGCTATTTTCTTTGCTCGAGAATCTTTTCTGTCTAGGTAGATTTCATTCTGATTTTAGGAGATTATTTTCTAAAGTGTATCTAAGGCTATTTAGTACATTTCTTTAAATTCTAGATTTTGTGGATGGGTCTTGTGTCTATGTGCTACAAAAAAATTCAATTCAAAATATAGAATGCAATTCTCCAATCATTAAAATCTGGATTGTTATTATTCAATATGGTGTCAGACGTTGTGAAGAAATCATGACTATTTGATTTTAGTTTTCCTTTATATTTCTATATTCCAGCATTTTTATTTTTCTCTCATATATTCAGATAGTGCTTTTAATTAACCAATTGTTCTTACTAAATTAGAAGTACAAGCTTTGAAAAGTTAATAAAAAAAGGAAAATACCTATATAGTGTACACAAAATTATGTTGTGGCCCTTTGATTATTGTTTTATCTTGGTGACATAATTTTATGTAATTATTCATTAGTTTTCATCAAAAAATCTTGTGTTATTCCACTCAGTTTCTATGAACAATGATAACTAATACTAAAATTATACATATCAATCATATCAGTAATAGACATTTCCCATTATGAAATTATAAGCCTTTGGTTTCTGAGGACATTTTGATTTAAAATAGTTCCTTTTTCATGGGAAATATAAAACATGTATATATTATTATTACATTTAGAAGACAACATCATAAATCTTCTATATTATATCAGAAAATGCATATTAGATCAGTGACTCACTATGACATGTTATTGCTGTTGCATGTAAAGGAGACCAAAGGCAAAGTAAAGGAACAAAATAAATTTATTTGTTTGCTTTGTTCAGTATGCAATGTATAGATAATAGATATCTAAATGTATTTAGAGATATTATTTTTCCTCTATTTGCACATTGCATATTTGTGATTGACTCAGATTGTTTTCTAATAATAGAGATAAGAAACCATAATTTTGGCAAATGCAATGAGACATTTTAAATAATTTAATGTATTTGTTTTTTAGCTATTCTTATATGAATAACAATAGGTATATTTGGTTTCACAATAGTGCATGTATATTAAATGATGAAGATATGGTTAAGTGACTCGGTGTTTATTTAACATGCACAAAGTCCTGAGTTTGATTTTTAGATTGACTTTTTAAAGAAAAAAGTAAATACACTTTAGATATATTATTTTTAATAAATAAATTAATCATATATAATATGAAGTATAGCATATTTCATTTGAGTGTTTATGACAGATTAAATCATATATTGTTATATTACCTTTGGCTGGAATGATTAGTCCTGTGATGTAACTTTTAATCTGAGGGAACATTTATATAAACATATTTAAAACTTTCTCTTGATGTGATACGCATGCATTTTCTACCTTTAGTTAGCAACTACCATCAGTTCTTCTAAAGTAAACAAGAGAAAGCACCATTTGTTATTCTAAAGTAAAATATGGGTGAATGTTACTGAATCAGTTGAGAACTGTGAAAGCCAAATCAGGTTTCCGGAAGAAGAAATGAAATTTCCTGACTCTTCAAGTTAAAGTTCACTCCTATCAAAACACTCATATCACTCTCTAAATTTGATCTACAGTTGTTAACCATTGTGTAAAACAGTCTCTCTTTCTCCCCTCCTCTCTCTTCTACACATACAAACACACACATAAATGCACATGTATGTGCGTGTGTGTGTGTGTGTGTGTGTCTGTGTGTATATATATATATATATATATATATATGTATGTATGTATGTATGTATAAAGGTTCTGTAATACTCTAACACTAGGTTATCTATGAAACAGCATGTGGTGGTACATGCCTTTAAACACCTGTAACCCAGCACCTGGGAGGTAAGTAATGAATAATTAGAAGTTTCACGATGTCATTGTGAGTTTGAAGCCTGCTTGAGATTTGTAAAATTCTTTCTCAAAAAAGGAAATCAAGGGATTCTATCTATAAAAGCAATATCCTTTAATAACCTTACAAATAGATATTCATGGCAATGTAAAGGCAGTAGAAGAATCAGTTGTTTACGGATTTATAATACCAGTGAACGTAAGCTAAGTCATCTCGCACTAAGATTAGTGAAAAAAAAGGAGCCTAATACAAGCACATTCATATAGCTAAAAATTAAAGTTCCTCAACCATCAGGTCATATCTTCTGTCTAAATAAGAGTCCGTGATGTCAAGAAGCCAGTGGACTTTTTACTTGAAAGAGCCAGAGCTAGATATAAAAGAATATTTGTTAAAGTAATCAATTCACATTTTTACTTAATCCTAATTCTCAAGCAATTTCAGAAAAAGTATAAAAGCTATTTACAATATAAAGAGGCTTTATTCCTTTGCACACTCAAAAAATAGCACATTTGCATTTGATCATAATAGTTGTAGTGACATGATCTGACAGACTATTATCAAAGAATGAATTCTCTACCGTTTGACATATTTTACTTCTCAACTAATGTGAGATATCCACAGGTAACTGTGGATTATTTTAAAGGGATTCTTTGTGGAAACAAACTCACTGAAACAAAACTATAAATACAGTAAGAACAATCAAGTATTGTCCAGGAGAAATAAAGGGTGATAACATAATCTAAAATAAAACCATAACCCACAAGAACAATGTCAAGCAAGAAACACATACTAGGTGTTCAAGATATAGGGAAATTACAAAATACAGAGATTACAAGTAGTCTTATCTTGGAAAATCTAAATATATGTTCTTAGCTAAAATATGAGATGATTGTAACAGCTAAACCCATTAAAGGCCCAGTAAAGGAGATAATATTATTGCCTGAGTAAAGGGGAAGTGAGCGCAATCAGCTGGCTGCCTGAACAGTCACCCAATGTTGTTCTTTGCAGTGCTGGGACATGCCTTTATGGCTCTAGGCATAGACTATCTGACAGGCCATTGCCAGAAGCAGAACACTTTAAAAGACAGTCTTACCATGCCTTGCCAAGTCTCGGCATCACTTCTTAGTGTCCTGCTCTGAATAAGACAGCATGCTTACTGTGTCAGCAGGCGAGGCAAGGGCAGTTACTTGCCCAACTGCAGGTCTATTTTTTTTGCCTAGAAGAAAACAAACACCATATGGAGTTTCTTCGATGCCCAACATCCTCTCAGTAGTCGATCAGGGCTGCCAGGAGCAATTGTTTCTCATGTCAACCGAATTCTAAGTTATTAGAAACATTTAAATGCCGTATTATTTAGGTTCATGAAGTGCTTGAAGATAACCTTTGATCCAACGTGTATTACTGAATATAAAGAAAACTAACAACCATAAATATGAAAAGTATGGATGAATATTAAACTCTTATTTTCAAACCAAAGTATTCACATTATAAAATACATATTCTGTAAACAGATGTATAATATAATGACAATGACTTCAAATTTCTACCAATATACAAAATATCTTAATCAGTTAGAAAAGTATAGGGCAAATACCTTGATATCTACAAGTTTGTAAAATAATCCTAAACAGAGGTAGAATACACATACAGTATGACAAATACAATTTTCTATTTATACCAAAATACAAAATATTTTAAACAGAAGTAAGATTATATGTATAATATATTGTGATATGTATAATATAATTATGATAGTATTGAATTTCTATCAGTATACAAATTGTCTTAAACAGGAATAGAAAAAATAATTAACATTTTTAACAAAATACAGGAATCCATATCATTCCAAATTATCTAAAGCTAATAGCTTGCTAAAATAAATTTATAAGTAGATTCAAAATCTACCTCATTATCTATCCTATCTATTCTACTTTTTACTTTTCCAAAATAAATTCTGGAGTCTAACTTTACTTTTCCATCCCCAACCCTAATATAATTTATAACCAACACCTAACAGTTGACAATGATACATGACCCTGAGAAATCAAAACCTCCTGGAAGAGGGTGAGAAGGAGAGAGCCATGCTCCATCCAACTCCAAAGTCAGTTGATTTATAATTGAGTTCGAACCATAACTTTTCTTAAATATACAGATGTTAGACACTGAGATTTTACCCTGTAGAGTATACTGGTTTTCCTTCTGTTTTAGACATCTAGACGCCCAAAGTCTTTTGACTCCTTAAAGGTGGGTATTTCTATTTTTCTATAAAGACAAAATGAGAACCCTGTCCTGACCTTTGGTGAGTTTTCTTGCAAACTGTAGAATTGCCACATTGGTGATTTAGCAATCATTTCTCCTTATCAAGAGTTTTCTCCTGTTTGAATTGGATTTTTTTATAATATCCATAGCTTTTATTTTCCTGTGGAAATGAGAACAAAGTCCCTTCCCCAACATAGTAGACACTCTGATCAACACATCTTTGAAGTAGATAGGCAGAGTTAGTTCAGAAGTTTTTTATTGTTCTATTATTCAATGTCTCTCTGCAACTGTTGTTTCTTTCTCATCAGCATTAAGAAAATTCATGGTTAATAAGACATTGTACAATCTATCTTTGGAGTTTTAGTTATCCTTCTCTACTTATAAAACATTTATTTTAAATCACAATTAATTTTTCTACAACTTCATGTCCTGTAGAATTGTGTGGTATACTCGTAATACGCTTTATATTATAATATTAAAAAACTGTGATTATTGGAGACATATGCTGATGTATTATCATTCTTTATTTGTACAGGTCTCTCCATTATGGCCATGACCTTTAGTAGGTGTGTAATTACAGAATCAGCCATTTTAGAACTCAAAGCAGTTGCTCATTGAAATCCTGAATAGGTATTAATGGGGTAGTATACATAATTTAATTTTCCAAAATCTATAAAATTAAACACATTCATCTGTCAATTTTTATTTTTTGTATGCCTTTAAGATTACTTCCTACAGGAAAATTTATTAATATATCTTAAAAGGAAAGGTCTATTCCTTTGTACACTCAAAAGGTAACATAGTTGCATTTAATCAGAATAATTGTAGTGACATGATCTAACGGAGTATTATCAAAAATAAATTATCTACTACTTGACATATTTTGCTTGTTTAACAAAGAAAGCAATAAAACAATTTAGTTGTAAATTAGAAATTTAATAATGTACACAGCCCATACACGTGGATTTGTATTATATATGCAACACACATATACACTTATGTCTTGTTACATAGGCTAAAATCAGTTTCTACAAGAATTCATAACAAATGAAACTCATCCTTACCCAGTACAAGAAATAAGAAACTTTTCCAGTGCTTGGTCACAGTATTCCAAGTGACTCCAACCAATATAGGCTACTGCTATTGCCCTTGGTTGCCTCTCAGAGGCTGAAGGTAAAGCCACAATTGCTGAAGACACAAAAACCTTAGAATTCAGGAGTAGTATGGTTTGAGCTGTACTGAATATGATAGCCTCATTCCTGTGGTCTAGCTTCCATTGTATTAGAAAATACTATGCAAACCATCAAGGGAAGAAGTAACTAATACTCTTACCCAACTGTAATACATATGAGCTGAAAATATCAACTATTCTTAAAAATTTAGTAGTTACATTCATATGTTGTTAGTAACAACAATTGTTGTAATAGACTTAAGGATCACTCAATAGAAGGTAAGCCATGCTTTATACTAGAAATCTCATGAACTTCATAAGTCTAGTAAGGTAATGGATCTTAGAAGGGAATCTATTTCAGCCTCATTTCTAGGTCAGCATAATTTCTTAACTACATTCAGAAGGCTTTCGCTCAATCTACAGCTAAATGTAGCTATCTCCTCTAATCAGAAAGTCATCTCTACAGCAAAATGAGACCACTAAAGAATTACAGAATGGACAATACAAACACCAATAAATTGTAGGGTAACAAATTCCAGTGGATACCTGTACAGCACGGCTCCACTGCTCAGGAGACATCATAAAAGATGATGTGTAGAAATAGTAAGAACCAGAATACCAGAAAATGGCTGTCTGAATAAGTCATGGACCATGAAAATATCAATTACATGCCAATGTAGTAGGTGGAAAATCACATCAGTTTTCATCTCCTAAATAAATAAGACAACTAAGTGCTGGGATGAGAATTAGCCTTTTACGGAGATGAGCTGCCTAACTAGTCATCTAATACAAAAGTTGTCAGTCCAAAAATAATATTTCTAACAGAGTGAAAATAGACTCATGCTGTATTTATATAGTATTTTCATTTATATATGTGTGTATTTATGTATAGAAGTATTATATATGAATATTATATACATACATATATCTATCCAAAGAAAAAGGCTATTAATCTGAGAGTTGTAGGGCACATGAGAGATGTTAGAGAGAAAAGAAACAAAGAAAATATCAAATTACATTTTAAATAATATAAACTTAAATAATACTAAATATTCAACATACACAAAAATTTCATATGGAAGGAAACTGTCCTTCTATGGTTGGCCAAGAGCATCCTTTTGATAGTTCAACTTCATCAGATACACATCGCCTAACTGTGTGGCACATCATTACTAGCAGCTAATCTTTTTCTGTATTTTTCATTCTGTGTCCAGCTGTTCTTACCAATCCAGGATGTACGTGGGTTACACTGTAAGTCATGTGATTATTACCCCCTCTGTGATGTTTTCTTCTGTTTTACTTTTTCTGCAATTGTACAAGTGACAATGAATCAAAAGAACCCAGAACATCAACAGCCCCTACAAGATACATATATTCCAAATATGATCACATAACATTTAAGTAGCAAATGAATCAGATGTGAGGTGTGTGTGAGAGATCGGTAAGGGACAGAAAGGGAGACAGTGAGAAACATGGTTTTGTTCTTTGATGTGTACATAATATTGATAGATAGCTTTACCATACCTAGAATTCAGTCAATGACCAAATCCAGACAAAGAGAAAAGGGGAGGCATGAGCTTCATTCAAAACCACCAAAAAATGTTTTGCATAATACATTTTTGTTAGCTGATGGATTAGAAGCTAGCATGTAAAGGCTTGATTATAATTATAGTAATTGATCATACTAGTCAAAAGTAACTTGCACAGGTCATGTAGGCTTATATTATATGCTTACCTAATACTAATTTTCTTAATTAGCATGCATGAAATGAGCATTGGATAAAACATGAGATGAGGCTCTTTCCTGTCTTGCATTTATACAATTCAATACAAGACATACCAAAGACAAGCATTCTTCTCTACAGGATTTTGCGACCTGACATACATATGCCTAGAAGCCATGCTCCACAAAATAAAATTGGTACATGGTTCTGTAAATACTAGTGAGTTATAATGAATGCTTATGTTAATTTGCATGACTGAAGCAATTCACAATGTAATTATTTTAGATTATATTTCACCCAATCTTTTGTAGATCATTAGAATGTTAAGTCATAGATAATAAAACTTTTTAATAAAGTTCCTTAGAGGGAATATCTGCAAGTAAAAAAAAAAAAATTAACGCCAGAACGGCTTAAAAGTGTACACACTGTGCTATCAGTACCCTCTCCCCCTCCTCCCCCCTCCCACTGTGTGTGTGTTTGTGTCTTCTAATTGTTTTTGCATATTTCTCTGTAACTAAAACATGTTTGCTTCCTTTAATCTCATTCCCGAAAGTACTTTCCTAAAAAGCAAATTGCTTAAGAGTTGTTTAAGATTGGAAAACGTAGTTTTATTTTTTTTTTAAATTCAGCAATAACAGTTACCATTTTAATGTTATATTCCATTATTATTTTTTCCATAATCCTTGAATAATTCTTACTATATATGAGAATGAAAATTCCTCAGTTTTAATTGTGTTTGTTCCTATTTATCTCATATTTGGAATTGGTTCAAGAGCAGATCTAAGCTGTATATAGTATACCAACAATAAAATAATCATTTTTTTATATTTTCTTCCTGAATAAACAATGCAGAACACATTTTTCCCATAAAATATCAGAGTGACATATTGCACACTTTTGCACTCTAGAAACCAAAATATTTACAGATCAGAAAGTAAATTAGCATATAGTATATGCTAATTCCTTCCTTATGAATAGTTATTTGTGTTTTCACTTTATAATGAAGTTATGGACTGTGGCCTTTTTGCAAGAGTACAGTAATTAGGAATCAATTATACTTTACGTTGAAACACTAGTTACTCTGGCACTGTGGGATAATTGGGAAGTAACTATATTGTCATTTTTATGTGTTTTGGCTACATTGAATCACAGCATTCAGCATCAATGCACTGGCAAATTACACACACATTTGTTCGTATTAGGTCACAGAATCTGAAGTCAGTGTGAAGAACCTGCTCACTTAGAACAAAATCCAAAGATAATGTGTGAAGCAACTGTGTAAAGACAGTGAGGCCTTCTCAATTAATTCCTATTCCCACTGTGATTAGTGAAACTTAATAGAATGTTGTGCAATATTAGAAAGTGGCTTCACATATCCTGCTGGTTTCTTGCTTCTGTGTATTGTGTGTGTGTGTGTGTGTGTGTGTGTGTGTGTGTGTGTGTGTGTGAGAGAGAGAGAGAGAGAGAGAGAGAGAGAGAGAGAGAGAGAATGTGTGTATGTATTATTTGACTACTAAAATGAATTACTATATTTTAAAGAATAAAAGCTTTTTTTAATAATAAAAATTCTTTGAAAATAATGCACCAGAAAAGTATTGTAGACAGCAGTGGATTATCTTCACTGATCTTTCCCTTCCTCCCTTCCTTCCTTCCTTCCTTCCTTCTTTCTTTTCTTCTTCTTTTTTTTTTTTTTTTTTTTTTGCTTGAGCTTTTAAAGAGAAATAATTCTGTCTTTACCTACCATGTATCTTGGCTACAAACTTTGCAAAATTAGAAAAGTTATTTTGTTTTCCACCTTTTATATATTAAAATTGTATTTAGAGCTGATAGTGTCACCCAGGTCTGAAGGGGAGTGTTAGTAGCTACAGACATGGAGCCAGCAACCTAGGTGAAGATTTGAATCAAGGCATTCATGTTAGCGGTAGAAATGAAGTGTTTGCTTGCTTTTCCTATTTTTGTTTTTGTTTCACTGTATTGCTTTTTACTTTTCTATTTATTTATAAAGGTCTTTCCCCACCTCACGTATTCCACTGCCCACGCTCCCTTCCTTTTTTTTTCTTTTTAATTTTTTTTTATTTATAAAAAGCCAATTTATCCAAGTATCCCTCTGTTCCCCCTCCCTTCCCTCCTCCCAATCCCTCCCAGTCAGGCTTCATCCTATCCCCTTCCCACCCACACATCTCCTCCCCCAAAAGGGCAAGAAGTCCCAAGGTGGATCAGCTCTTCCAGGTCACATTCACTCATCCAAATATCAAGACTGAATTAGGTGTTCCAAGTGCCAGCCCATGCACAGGAGCACAGCCTTGAGGCTCCACATACTGCTCGTACCACTGGACAGTTGCCTACCCTTGGAGGGCCTACCTCCTTTTCAAATGGTTCCCCAGTGGATATTCTTGATTCATTGAGCTCCCCAGAGCTCCAGCTAGCCATCACTGTGGGAATTTTCCTCACAATCACTATGCCCTGCTCATACAGACTCTCTTCCCCTGCTCTCAGCTCCCTTCCTTCTAAGATAAAGACTGAGTGCCAATGATGAGAACACAAATTCATACAACCTGCCATACCTCTGGGTAAATGAGATGAATTTCACATACACGTTTATTGCTGTTTTCCTGTGCCATCATTCTTTTTATTACTTATCTCTTAAATTTTCCTTCATAACTTAAAATACTGTTAATTTAACACATAGGTTTCAGACTCACGATAAACTACCTACAGTAACTGTATCATTAAAAATACCATTTATAAGTTTATCATGAAGTGAATGTACAGAGACATATGTACCATCCACAAGAAGCTACTTTTTCTTATATTCCGCTGTTGAGAATGATCTTGTTTGAAGCAACATTGATCCAAGAGGCATGTTCTATTAAAAAAAAAAAAAAAAAAAAAAAAAAAAAAAAAAAAAAAAAAAAAAAAAAAAGGTCTTCCCTGGCTGCCAACTGAATTTTTATATGACCACAGTTAAAAAAAAAAAAATGCTAATCCTCTTAAAGCATCTGGATGTGAATGCTTTGAGAAAGTATTGTTCAGATACAAATGGATTCCATTCTGTGCTTTTAAATGGAGTACACATTCCCCTCCACTGGCTGGAGGATTATATATAATAGCAAGACTTGTGGGCCTTAAAATAAATTGAATGCATTGTTCCAGATCTGCATCCGACTAATACCAACCTTATTATCTTTATTCAGACCAACATAGCAAATGAGGCGGTACAAATACCCTATAAACATCAGCCTGGTCTGAAAGCCTAGGACATACTTGATCGCTGATTATGCAGTCACTTTAGAGGAGGAATCTGAGAAGAAAACAAAAGTAATTAAGTACATGATGCTTGTGTTTTAATTATAAGCAAAGAAATTAAATAAAACAAAGCATTATCACTTTGAACGGAAGACTATAACAGTAAGTGTCTCAATTGTGACTCCATAAAGCATTACTTAGCAGTCAACTAACTCGCATCATTTAACAATAGGAAATCAAGACAGTGGGCATGATTGCATTCTTCTCTTACTGCAGTGTAATTTTTTTTTTTTTGCTTTTATTTGTGTAATAACTAGATTGAACTTAACAAAGGTAAAATACGGAAAATTATTTAAATGCATTTGCCAGGAAAAAATGAACCAAGTAAATATGCACAATTTCACTAATTGATATCACTTTTTCTCTCCCTGAAAACTCAAATGAGTAAAACAGGCTACCTTTAATATATAGAATAAAATTAACACTATAGTTTTTTGAATGTGTTTGTAAAAATGAAAAATATAAAATATATTCACAATCTTATATGTGCCTTAAAGGTCACAACTTCTTCATTTGAATTATGTATAAAAGCAAAATTTAGAATCTATGGAGACTGTTTTTCTGAATTGCTCTTTTTATACCTAATTCTACTTGTACCATGATCTAAGGAGGAACTAACTGGTGTGTTAAATTGAAACATACAGCTATTGCTCTTTGAAAATTTTTAACCTGAATGTGGCAGTTTCATAAAATTTAGTCTAAAGTATTACGTACTCTGAGTGTTCTGAAGACATTTCAGCATGGCAATGCCATAAATAAGGCAGTGCCTAGTGAGGACAGCTTTTCAAGTAACTCTGAAGAGTTCTCAGCAGTATATTACTTCCATTTTATAATATTACTGTGTCTCACTCTCCCTGAACTTTCAATTTGGAATATCTTCTCTCTTGGGAATAAATTTTAGGTGGCTCTGCAATGGTAGATTATGTACTTGTTTGGAACAAACACTCTATGTGTAAATTTGCTTTCCACTGGAGAAGAATGTTAGGGTTGCTTATTACGAAGACACGTGTGCCAGAGGAATGGAACAGGATTGATGCTCAGTGCTGCACTTGAACATCAGGAGAGGATGTCAACTCTTAGCAGAATGAACCAGCATATCATCTACCAGTTCTCATCACTTCTTTAATTGAATAATTACACTGAGAATGTTTAATTCATAATAACACAAAAACAGTGTGTCTTTGACTAATTGTTACTCATGAACTTGGATTTTGTTGGACCTACCATGTGAACATCATACAAAATAATAGCCCATAAATATTGGATCAAATTATATTAATGTTCTTACTATTACAGCACCATTTTCCTTACTGAAATGTTCCATTATTCTTACTTTAACTAATAATTCATAATTCAAAAAACACATTATCCAAGATGAAGACTTATCATAAAATCATATTAGCAAATCAGGAATTGTTATTTTATAAATTAGAAAATAAAAATTTAATAACATGGAAAACATTTTACACAGAATCGTAATAAAAATACTAAAGCTAGAATTACCATTCAAATCTTTTGTTTCCTAAGAAGGTTTTATGCCATCCAATTAAATATAGGAAACGAGTATTTAGAGGGATATCTAAGACTTTCTGAATGGCAATATCTTATTATCACTATTGCAGATTGACTGAGAATAGTCCTTCTTAGTACTATTTTTATTTCTTATTATGAATCTTGGAATATCATACTTTGATTTTCATTAAATTTCATATTTAAAACATTCCTTCCTTGAACTTTGTCCTTCGGTTGCATGTTATTTACTTATTTCCTTAGTTTTGTGTACTTCCTGTCATTTCTTATTTTTGTTTGGGCTTCAGCCTATTTCTTTTCTGGTAGATAGAATGTGAAATGATATTTCAATCATGAATATTTGTGAAGACTTTCTTTGTGTTTTATTATGTTTTATTATGGACAAAGTTCTATTCTTAGTGCTTGAATGGACTGCCCTCTCAATTTCTATTAGATTTTTTTGATGTATGGTGTCATTTAGATAAAGATACTGCCGAGGAAAACACAATTTCTTGAGGAGATCGTTTTGGAGCAATAGCTCAGTGTTCCCTACTTTACATTCTCTCTCTCTCTCTCTCTCTCTCTCTCTCTCTCTCTCTCTCTCTCTCTCTCTCTGTGTGTGTGTGTGTGTGTGTGTGTGTGTGTGTGTATGTCTGTCTGTCTGTCTCTTTCTCCTTCCTGGTCTTTAAATATGTAAACAAACTGCTTTATATTTATGAAGATATGAAGTTGTCTACAACCAGGTTGGCATGTAATAGTGATGTTTTTATTATATTGTGAGCCAAAACAAATTATATCTAGCCTAAACTTTTTCCTTATGATATTTAATTACAACAGCAAAAGTAGCTAGTACAAACTATAAAACACTCTCACCCACTTCATATGTATAGTCATTTTTTAAATTTTTTATATTATGCTAATTTATACTTCCTTCCTATATTATCACTTTTCCAATATAATTTTATTGTATTCCACTGAGTAATTACAAAATCTCATCTCATATTTGCTACCCTAGAACTCACTCAATTATTCATATTGCATAAACATTTTAACTGTATATTAATAGAATGTCAATATAATAGTAGCTGTTAAATTCCATGACAACAGGCAAAGTTGGTAAAATTCACATGAGACAGCGCTTATTTATAATCAGATTTAACAAATTCAGAAATTCAATTGATTAAAGTCACTATTTTATCATGAGTTCTCTGTGTCAAGAGTTCAGTTCAACTTAGATGGGTCTCCAAACACCTCTGATGAAGGTATTAATATGGCTAGAGTTTCCAAGAAAGTGTCACCTGGGAAGACCATGTGTTCAAGGTATGAAAAGTCATTGTTGGTGTGTGTGTGTGATGATTACGTCCAATGGCCAACTTGAGATCAAGAATCACCTGTGAGATAGGCCTCTGGGCATTCCTGTCTATTTATCTATTTAACTTAGGTCAATTGAAATGAGCCACTCACTGTGGATGGTACTATCTCTTAGACTGGATAGAGGACTGCAGAAGTTAAGTGATAAGGTGATCACAGGTATTCATTGCTCCATTGTTACCAATATAATTCAACAATCTACCCAAAGATCTTTTGCTGTAACTTCCTTCTAACTTGGAACAGTGAGATAAAACAAAGGCCTTCTTCTGAAGCTTACTGTACCTCAGCAACAGGAGAGACTAAGGCAATGCAAGTTAGTTATGAATGAAACGTTAGAGTCAATGCACTATGGCTTTTGACTAAAGGCCACCTGAAGTTACTTTCTATATCTCCCTCTATATAAAAACTAGTTTCTTGAAGACCACTATGAGACAGGGTTCTCCAGCTAGATAATATTTTTAGTGATTTTGTTGTTGTTATGTTAGTATTGATACCACAATCTCTGATTCATTCATTTAGAATCAACTCATCAGAGCAGACAAAAAGACAAAACAAGGTTAAGACAATTAAGAAAATTACAGAGCCTGATTTTGTAATCAGGTTCCAAGCTCTTTATTTAGAGATTTATTCCATATATTATCTCATATATAGTTGTCTTCTCATTGACTCAGAATCAGTCCTTGATGCGCACATACTTCATACCCAATTTATTGAAACTTAGTGAGATTGACTCACACTTAATGTACAAATTTAGGTATCAATGTTTAAAGAGTGAATGCATATCATTATCAAAGAAACTTGAAATTAGAGGACTGAAAAAGCATTGTCAGAAATTGATAATCAATTATAGAGCAAATTCCATAGTAAAGTCTGTAGAAATAATAAAAATCCCAAGTAATATAGCTAAATTCAATGTGGTATTATATATGTTTATGGGGTACATTCTGATAATTTGGCACACATATACAGTATTTGATGATTGCATCAATAATAAGCACTTCCATTTCTTAAAAGAAAACCATCATTTTATTGTGTTGGAATTTTGTTCTCTTGTGTGTAGCCAGCATTCCCCAAAACATGAAATAGAACAGAGGGGGGTTAAAGGCTAGACAGAGTTAACTTAGGCAAAGATACCTTATTATAATGGGCTATGTTGCTTCCGGAACAGAAAAAAAAATAAAATGCTGTATATCTTTACTGAGTTTGCCAAACTAATCTCATATGACATAGCCAACATAAGAACATACCTGAATTCCTACAGGCAAGCACACACTGAAAAGATATTATCTACAAAGACTGTGTGCAAAGCAAGCTTGCTAATACTTCCCATGTAAAAGCTGGCAAAGATTCTAGAGATGAAGAAATGACATGGCTGTTATTCTTAAATTTAGGCAGTACATTAAAACAAAATAGTGAAATTCCTAATTGTAAATTCAACCATAAGCTAAGTAAATGAAATCAACATATTGATTATTTACATTAAGGGAATTTAAAAGATGAGAATGAGAATTTTAATAATTCATTCTAAGTTGCCATCTATTCTTAAATTATTGTCAGTTTGGGAGAGAAATAACCATCCTACATAATAATTTCTAATTCTTAAATTCCTTGTTTTAACTTTCATTGAACTATATTAAGCATTTTAACAGGGAGAGAGAATTTTCAATGGGATTCCGTTTTGGCAGGCTAATTTGTAAATGCCAAAGGCTCAGTTTAATTTTTAATTTATTAATCATTAAGTGAAAGCAACCTGGGCTACCCTGAGGTATGGTTTAGAGCATGGAGTACATTCACTCAGGGAATTTGGGGAATGTGAAAGCTGAAGTGAGGCCTTTATATTTAGTACCTCCCTAGAAGAATGCTTTAATTTAGTCCGGTCCCCAGGTGTAACTGTATTAGTTCCCTGGTACTTATTAGATAATTCAACAGATTCTGAAGCTGACACAGTATCTTTACAGCAAATATTCAACAGAAAATTATTTTTGGCTATATTAATATTTTTAGTAGTTAAAGAAATATATTTATTAATTTACTTTTACAGCCCAGGTACAGTTTCCCCTTCCTCCTCCCCATCCCTTCTCTCTCTCCTCTCACCCCCCCTCCCTTCTCATCCTTCAATCTACTCCTTTTCATTATGGTTGAAGAAAAGGAAGGTCTCTCATGAGTATGAACAAAATATGGCATATCAACTTTCATTAAGACTAAGGACCTCCTCATACATTATCGTTGGGCAAGATATGAGTAGGTTCCCAAAGCTTGAAAAATATTCAGAGACAGCCCCTGTTCCCACTATTAGGAGTACCATAAGGGGACTAAGCACACAACTGTAACCTTTCTGCAGAGGGCCTATCAGTACCATGTAGAGTCCGTGATTGTTGGCTCAGTCACTATGAGCCTCTACGAGTCCAGGTACTTTTCATTTCTATTAATATCATACTATGTTCACTTGTCATTTGACTTCATTAACTTATTTAGATGTATTTTCTTTCTATTGGTTCCACATAATCTTCTTTCCCTTTTCTCTTGGTGTGTGTGTGTGTGTGTGTGTGTGTGTGTGTGTGTGTGTGTGTGTGTATACCTATACATATATGTGTGTATATATACGTATATACTTTCACAGTATAATTTCTCACCCCCATTAAGGTTGTACCATTTTTCCTGGCATTGTTTTGTCTGTTTGAATATACTTGGGTAGTTTTTCATTTAGACATTCACTGTACACCTTGTCAGATGGTTACTGATCCCTGTAATTCTGACAATTGGGGTCTTTGTTTAAACAAAGTAAAAGTAGCAGAGCCTTTGAAGCAGAAATGTTCTGAATCCACAGCACAGAGGTTGACAGATGATAAGCATTTTCTTCTGGAGTTTGAGTTTTAGTATTTGGATGTATAGTTGTTAGTTTTGGTTTTTAACCTCTTTATTTCTGAGTATTTTTGTTAGTTTGTCATATTTTGTTCTTTTGCCCCACTATTTGTTATGTTTACATTTATTTTGTCATGGATTTTTGAAAATAAATTTATTTTATCTTTGTTTATTCTGACTTTGCTCTTTTCTCTCTCTGTCCCTTGTGGTCTCCCACCCTCAAAAACACATTTTTGCGTTCATGTCACATGTCACATGTGAACTTTTACCTCCTCTATCCTTTCTCGGTGCCTCTTTTTTCCTCTGGTCTTCCATCTGGTAGGGATTTACAGAAACAATATCTCTGTTCCCATCTCTCAACATTTTAAAGTACTATAGAGTGAGTTCATTTATTTGTATATAGTGTCAAAAGTTATTGAAGTACCTTTTACATTATAATATGTATATTTAACAATTGTATTAATTTTTTAAACTTGCAAAGAGCAACAATGTACATGACCTTTTTTTTTTTAATTGAGGTGACAAATTGCTGAATTATTCTAAATTGGCATTTTGTATTTTTCTAATAAAAAGGTACAGATTTGTACATTTAGGGGTATCTAACAGAATCTATACTTTTATAAACATCATATTTTGATTAGACTTATAATAATTCAGAAATTTCTCTCTTAAAAAAATGTAGGAATCACGGAAATTAAAGGATTTCCCTGACCAAAAATGACATGATATGATTGTGTTAGATACTAAATTTCTAGACTTAATTCAACATATACATTCATTTTATTAACAGTAAAGTTAATGTAAAAACAGAAATAATAAAAGCCTTACATAGAGCTATCTTTTCATATGACATAGTATTTGATGTTTTTATATTATTTAAGAATTTACTTAGAATCTAAACTGAGATGCTTATTTTGTTCAACAGATTTGGTATGTTTGGAAGAACTCTTATGAAAGACTAGCTTCCACACTAGGTATATTATTTCAACTAAAGATAACATGACTGTGATAAACCGTTTTTCTTTTTCTTTTCTGTACAAGGAAGTTACTTCTAGATCACGGAAGAAAAGTATCATTTATTAATTCAAAATTGTTCACACACACAAAACTTCCAACTTATGGCTATTGGTTGTTATAGCTCTTAATTAACATTTCTCCTATAATAACAAATCAAAGAAACATAGACATCCTAGCTAGAGTGCTTATGACTCATTGCATTTAAGGAGTACATTTCCATTTTCTTCTGAGGCATGGCAATTTCATCAACATAAATTTATATAAACTCATATAACATTAATTTTATAGGAACTTTATTGACTTTAACATTTATGAAATAGTAGGCATTTCAACTCCATATATTCAAATATATTGATTTTTTTTTCAACCAATACCATTGCTACAACAGCATTCCATTAAACAATTATAGACTAGTGTAGTTGTCTTCTGGCAGTTCCTATTGATCAAGCCTAGAAATCTGAATACATTGTGAACTAGAATACTTTATGCTTTGCATTTCTTTTTATTGGCTTCCCTTTTAAATGCACTTAAGGTTTCTCTTTTTCTATCACTAAGCATTGTTTTTAAATCACTCAGTATTCGTAGAAAGAATAACATTGCAAAAATACTTATACATCTCATATATACATTTATATAAATTCGAAATTTTTGGTCAAAGAAAATTAGGGTTAATTCAAGTGAATAATGCCAATGGGGATACACCTCATAAAACAAGCCAAAAATAAACATCAGATTTAAGAAAGCCTTATCACTGTATTATTCTACTTGTTTCTGTCTGCTTAACCATGTAATGTCTATACAAACAAAAATAAATATTATGAAAGGGAATAAATATCAATTTCATATGAGAAGATAATATGTAAATCATACTAAACATCAATAGTGGAAAGAGTCTTTTGAATGTCAGCATTTTCCTCTTTACTCCTTTTGCCATGGCAACTGCCGCAGAGCATTATAGTAGTAGCCAGATACTGACAGTAACTAAGCAAGCACAATTAGTAGACCCTGATCTGGGACTTCTGCAATTACTTCCCATCATCTACCCCAGCAGCAAGTGGCTTTAGAAGATATGAGAATATAAATTGAAGTAAAAAGCTGACTAAAAGAAGGATTCCATGGTGCAGTTTTGATAATATCTCTATACGTGATAAGGTGGGGCTTAGCTGCATGAGACCATCCATGTTCTTGTAAGTAATTCTACCCCGCATTCAATAAGAATGCCCAATAAATTTATTAAGTTGGCCTTTGGTGAAATTACAATTGAATTTGCCATTAGGATCTATCTAGGGTGATTGGACATTTGCTTACAGATCCATAGAAATAAATATGCAACACCGATTAAAATAATAAAATGAAATTCAAATTACTATTAAAGTATTTAAATAACTATGTTGTCAAAGCTGCAAAACCAGTTTGCAGATGTATCAGAACAAGTTGTTATCAATGTTATTTCATAAAGTATACAAGACCACTTGTAAAAGAATACAATTTAATGAGAAATTAAGTTAATTTGAGAGTATGATAAAGATCTATATGAGAAAAGACAATTAAAATACAGGGATATGAATTTTATGGTGTATTAGGACTATAAATATTCAGTAAGTTGCCTGACATAAGTACTTTTCCTAGTAATAAATAGATTCAATATAGGTAAAATGTCTATCATGTCCAAATGAAAAGTTAGGAGGTAAATAAAGGGTGAAAAGGTTATAGGCAAATTAATATAATTTTCAATTAAAATTTTAATATGACAGATTCCCAGGTTATTTTCGTTGTTCAAGATAAAGACTTGGTGAACTTCACACTTCCTCAGGAGAGAAGCATTCAATGAGGCTTTAAAATCTCCCACAATTGGTGTACCTTGTTGGAAAACAATTAGCATTTTTGTCTTTTTCCATATTATCCTGACCTCAAACCCATAGTAACCAAATTTATCAATTCTGAGGGATAAAGAGACTCATTCTACCTCTAAACCTAACATTAGCACCAGGAATAAGATGTTTCTTGCCTGGACTTTTTCAGCCTAGCCCTGAGGTTCGGACCTACTCACAGTCCTGCTGCCACTTAGCCCCAAATAATCACACAAAGACTTATATTATTTTCATGCTGATTGACCTATAGCTCAGACACATTGCTAGCTTTTTCATTTTAACTTAATTTATTTCCATTAATCTGTTTAGCCATGGGGCTAAGTACCTTTTCTCAGAGCAGCATGGCTATCTTCTTTCCTCTGTGTCTGTTGGTATCTCTGGGGGTGTCTCTGCTCTGCTCTTCCTGTTCCCAGAGTTTTCTTAGTCTGGTAGCCCCACCCACACTTCCTGTCTTTCTTATGGCCAATCAGCTTTTTATTAAACCATTAGGAGAGACACATATTTACAATGTACCAGAACATAATCCCATTAAGAGCACCGGCAAGCATAATTCCTGGGTATCAGTTTCTACTAATTGTTTTTAGAGATTTAGGTTTCTTTGAAAAATAACTCCACATAATCATTTATGGCCTTTCCAAGATGGTGCATTAAACTTGCTAATAATTTCTCTGTTAAATAATGTAGTTAGTAGATGTTCTCTTTGCTTATGTTACTATAGGGATATATTTTCTTTATTTCCTTTTATAAAATGAGCCATCTAATGAGAAGCAAACTAGATATGAGTATCAAGGACAGTGCAATTGTTAATGTTAGAGCTATACTAAAAGTCATTTCTTAATCAAAGTGTGTTAACTTTCTTTATTACTGTTATGCATAGAGAAATAATTGATCAGTAGGTGAAACCATTTGCTGAAAAGTTAAAACCTAGAGTTCAATCAGCACAAGTATATCATACAATATCTCTTACATCTTTAACTTTCTTAATAGTAATATTTTTATTCTAAGTAATTTAAACTAAGAAGTAGTCATGAAAGAAATAGATACATGAATGATTGTTATAGCATGGATTTAATGAAAAATATATTCTGTTCACACCATAATTGGTTCAATAAATCATGACATACCTGTATACTCTCTTATTAGTGCAAATAACTTAGCACATAATTAATACTCAGGGAAATAAGGACTTCCATTATTATTATATTTACGTATTATGTAGTAGAATGTTATGATTCACTGAGTGTGCTCATTTTAGTATAGCACTCATAATAGAAATTAAATATTAGTGGGAAAATAGTCATGAAACAAATTGGTAGTACATAATCACAGCAGCTTCAACAATTTGTGGTTTCCTGGAAACACCTATTAAGACTCTGAACTACACAGTGAGACGCTGTATCAAAATAGGGTTGGAGATCAGGGAATGAAGTAAGAATGGAAGAGAGTGTGATGATCTCCCAAATTTCACGACTTCTAAGCTTAATTTGAACCACAAATTGTCAAAAGCAACCAATGGTAGCATTGACATGTGGGCTTATTCTCCATTAACGTAATGTCAGAAAGGAAGAAAGAAATGAAGCAAGGAAGGTCGCTTCTTTGTAGATTCCCTAGTTCACCTTCTTATCTGGTCACTAACGGACAGCAATACAAAAAGTCTGTCACGATTCCAGATTTCATATCTTCAGCAACCCAACTGATATATCAAAAAGTCCTTATTTGAGGGACTTTCATCAGTCAGGTTGGAAAAAGTAACATTTGCATTACCTGATGTGAATTGGATGACAGGCATCATCCTAGAAGTTTTCTCTGTGTGTTTCATTTCCTGTATCACCAAAGCACTGGGAGACAGATGTAACAGTTCCTGCTTTTTGATGAAGTGAAAAGTAAAACATAAAGGCATACAACTAATTTGCTGAGAGTAGTTTAGATCAGCTGAGTAAAACCAGGGTTTGATTTCAACACGGAAAATTCACAGCTTGAGACTTGCATACCATGACAAAGCATGATTTCTGACAAGAACAAGAACTTCAAAAAATGGTGCAGATAACACTTTTTACAGAACACTTATATGTACATTTGGGGACATTATTAATGGATATATATCTGGAATGAGTATAATCAATCATTGTCACCTCAGTTGAAAGGGTAAAGATAGTCACTTTGTAATAAAAATGTCTATAATCTTTAGAATTCTTATAAGGAGAGGTTCTTCTGAAGTAACAGTAAAATGAATTTTTAATTTTAGGAAAAATACTTTAATTGGATTATAAGAATAGATTAAATGAAAATCAGTTAAGATAGTACAGTTGGTAATAAAAAGCTAATTATAGGGAACAATTTAGGAATGTAGCTAAGCTGTTTTGAGATAGGACACAAAGCATTTTGTTAATATAGTCTACTACAGGCATTTAATTTATGTTATAATAAAATGTATCTGACTTTGAGTCACTATGTCCTTTGACTGATCATTTCCTTGCTAAAATGAGGTGTATTGATCATGGTCTGGTTTTACTTTGGTTATTCTTCCTCAAAGATTTCATGACTATCATCAAGCATGTGTATAACCTACTAGGCCCACATGCTTTTAGAGCACTAGTGTTATACACACACACACACACACACACACACACACACACACACACACACACACACACACTCTCACACAATGCTATTATTGATTTGGGAGCACATAATGTACAAGACAGAATCTTTTTCTTATTCCAAGAAAAACTCATTAAACCAGTGTCTTCTAATCAAATATTAAAAGACCACCTATATTGCTATTAGGAAAGGAAGCATTAAAATATGAATAAGAAGACAGTCTCTGAGAGAAAGTAGAAAAGTCATTTATAGAAAATAATCATGGCCAGAAAATGGAAAGCCCCTACTAGTTATTGGTTTGGGGTGACTGTAAATACAATCATTTATATGACACAATGACTGCTCTCTTTCCTATTAAGAATGTTATTTTTAATAGTTTAAAGATGAACTGCATTAGATATTCTAAGAAAATACATGTTTTTAAATTTAAAAACTGATTTTTATTATCACAAAGTATCAGAACATAAATAAATAGGAGAACACGTCTCTGAATGTCCAGGACTTACCATTCCTGAAATTCTCTTACATTTTAGGGTTTAGAATGATTCAGGGATATTGCAACTTCTACATATAACACATTACACTCTGGATTTTTTAGTTAAATGTTTCTTATGTAGAGAACTGGATTTGTCTTTGAATAGCAAAATTCTAGATGTTATTATAAAAATTAAAATACAGGAAAGTTGGCAAGAAAACTGGAAATAAATTAGTGCCTCAGTTATTTTGCTTGTGTGTTAGGCTGCCCATAAACCTTAGAAAATTTATTGGATTTCTCTGAAACACTGCAATCATCTGGAAAAAATAACTTTACAAAATTAATGTTCAATGATTGAGACAATAAACAGAGATTGTGGAGTGATTAGAATAAAAGTATTATTACTATACTCTTGTGTCATCTTGTAGATATTACCCCTCAAATTTATAAATCATGCTTACAAAATATCCAAAGTCATGGAAGAGCCAGTTACCTGTAAAGCTATTAGGAAGTGGAGATAAATAGAGATAGATAGATAGATAGATAGATAGATAGATAGATAGATAGATGACAGATAGATAGATACACACATACATACATGCATATATACATAGATATACATAGGGAGAGAGATAAAACAAGAATAGAGAAATCAAAATAAAAGTAAAATGTTTTTACACAGGAAGAAGAGAAAGTTTACTATGCTTGCGTATGGGATACATTTCATTTTTTTAAAATTCATTATAGCCTCACTGTAGTTTTCTCCACCTTCATTCCTCCCAGTGCCCCACTACACCTTCCGTCCCTCTGTATCCACTCCTCTTTCACTTCCCCTCAATAAAAAGAGCAGGTCTCCCAGGAATATTAATATAATAGGATATAACAAATTACAGTAAAACTAGACACCAACCTTCAGATGAAAGCTTGATGAGGTGACCCATTAGAAAATAAAAAAGGAAAAAATAAAATTTTTAAAGATTGAAAATAACTGTGAGGGAGGCAACACTTTTGAGTTTATAAATTCTATTTTGGATCTGGAAGAACCTGTAGCAGGAGGTTTCTGGCCCGACTAGACCCATGGTCTGGACCTGTCTGCAACTACTTTAACCCCAGAAAATGACTAAGATGCTTATATTTATATCATGATGTTTAGCCTATATCTTAAGCATATGGCTAGCTAGCTCTTCCATCTTAATTCAACCCAATTTGTTTAATCTGTCCTGTTATGTGACCCATGGCTCACCTATTTCATTACATGTTGCTTGGGAAGCTGGATTGAGTCTTAAGTCCACCCTTCCATTTCCTACTTATGCTCCAATTCCTGCCTACTTCTATGGTGCCTGTCATGGGTCAAAAAAGTCCTTGATTCACAGCATATAGAAAGACATTCCCATTTCAAGAATCAGGATCCAGTATAATTAATCATTGAAGTGGATGTTGCTGTGTTTTTAATTGTCTAGCTCCTATGTGTTCATATGAAGGAAGACAGAGCATGTTGGAATAACTAGCTTCAAAGAATGTCAAGAGCTAATGCTATGATGATGACATTTGTTCCATGGTGAAGAACACAACATTTGACCTACATAGGGAAGTAAACTTATGTAGTACACACCTATATTGACATAGAAGCAATGGTGTGTTTATAGCCTAGAAATTAAATGGCATCATGTATCAATAACATATTTTGAGAGTAGGAAGGAAGGTTTTAATATGCTGAAATGAGTTAGTTTTTCAAAATGATAACCAATGACATATTCATTCCCTGAATCTATTTAGTTAAAAATGAAAATGTTTCTAAATGCAAGGCCACTTTATGTTATGTTCACCTATTTATTAATTTAACAAATTCAATCTCTGCCCTTTAATAAAAATGCCAAGGTACATATTAGACACAAAACGGCTTCTGACAAGATTGTTCTTCTTAGAAAAGTTCATAGTCCAGTGGGAGGCATACATGTTTGAACAGAGAATTTCAGTAAAGGGGAAAAAGGGAACAGTTTCCTAAGAGGGTTATCAAAGGCCTCTTGAAAATGGTAACAACCAAGTTAGTTTTGAAGATCAAGCATGTAAATTCCATATTCAATAACAGCAACATTAAACACACACAAAAAAACCAAAACAACATCAAGAAAACATCAATAAAATACCATAAAAATGAGCATTGTAAAATCTGGTAAAACACAATTTCTCTCCTACTATATTCTCTCACAGCACATGACGTCTGTATCCGATGTGTAGTGTGTTTTCAGTTTTCTATGACTTTATGTTTTGTTGTTTCTTCCACATTACTCCCTGCTATAACTTTCTGTATTTCAAAAGTGTATCATTAATTCTTAATCAATTCAATTCAGTTCAGTTAAATTCAGGTCAGTGATGACACTATTTTCCTAGCACAAAGTAAGAGTTTTACAACAAAAGTGACTACAACTCAGAAACCAGTCAGAAAACCAAGGTTGTCATGTGTGCTTCTCACTGGACACATCTAGGCTAGGATCCTCAAGATCACATACTTGAGTTGTGTGAAATTGGGGCCATAACTAACAGATTCAGGAAGACATTTTTCTTCCTTTACTATTCATAAAATTTCTTATATTTATTATAAGCAATATAAAAATATGAGCAAGAAATGAATAGACCAAAAGTAGAATGAGCAGGGCAATGTGTGTGGAAATTTTCCATGACTATTTCTCCATACTTTCTTTGGCTCACATCCTTCTACGACTTTTATGTGCCCAACACCTCAGAAATAGGCCATCTAATGACAATAGGAATGGTTATCACTCTCAATATGTCAAGGTTTTAGTGACAGGAACTGGAGGCAAGTATACAATTTGTCAAACATAGTGATAGTGACTTACTTTATTTAACATATGTCATTTATTGAGGTAAAGAGTTTACATGCCTTCACATATATCAACATCAAACAGCAATTGAGTAAATTTCATTATTAATTCTCCATAGAAACATGAAAGGAGTCTCCAAACAATAATAGAGAGGATGCCTAAAAGGACTTCTCCCATAATCAAATAAGTAACCACCCTAAGTGTCATCACAGAACCTACATCCAACAATGAATAGAGGAAAAGAAGAAAAATAGTATCTAATTCCTTGAAGGAAATGAAGAATGCAGATATATAGATACTCTAAGATAAATTATAGATTTGTTTCATGCTTAGTATTAAATAGATAAAAAAAAAACTTTGATAAAATTGGATCGTTGTATCTCTAGAAAAATATAAAAGAAAAGAAAGAAAGAAAAGTGAGAGCAGGACCCTATAATGCAAATCCAGGCAACCTGACTCAGGTCTCCAAACCACTTCACCCTTTGTATAAGAACAATCATCCTACTTGAAAAAACCCACCAAATTGGAACATTAACTAATAGACCTGTAACTAATAGTGCCAGGACCTGTGATGAAATAAACTTTTAAAAGAACAGTTAGAATACTGAATGCTACCCACCCCAAAAAACAGAAAGTGAGGTTGAAGAAATGTTTTAAAAAGCAGCAGCACCTGATGGCTATTAATATTAGCAGCTCCATTCCCATCTGCCTACCATCCAATATCCAAAACATTATAATAACATAGAGGGACACAGTGTTTGTAGGCGGTACATTACTATTGTTTTCATAGCACAGCAAATTATTCTGTATAAAATACTCTTTAATTTTCTCCCCCGAAATTTACATGTATTTGATATTTTGATATTATTTAATGCTTCCAATATCTACATGTTCTCTACTTTATTTTATTCAATAATAAAAAACAATTTTAATTTATTAAGATATATTTTAAGTTTTAAAATCTAAGACAACTATGTTCTTAATTTAAATTGAACCTTGAGATTATAAAAGCCCCTATTGTAAGGTGGGGCCACATTAATCATAAAGAGTATTATACTGTAGTCATGTATTAATATTTTTATATATTACATAGATATAAAAGTTTGTAAGGCAAATATTATTACTACCTTGAAAGTATTTATAGCTTATTGAATTGAAAAATATATTGGACATTCATATATGAAGGATTATAATAGTACAGAATTGGACAAGATATAACTTTAGAAACATACATACACATATGTACATGCACATATTTATTTTAAGTATATAATGTCACTGTTGTCAAAGTATTAGACTTACTTCATTTTATTGGCTTACTGTGCTTCCAAAATACAAATATATCAATTGCATTAATACTATTTTTTTAAACTTAGGAATGTATCATTTTTAATTGGCAAATGCAATACTTTTTACTAGTATTTTGGTGTTAATATTTACAATGCATACAAAATATTAGGAGCGTGCATCAAGAAAGCACAATAAAAGTTATTTCTCATGGCCTAGTGAAGTTCGGGAAAGAAAAACTTAGCTTAGTCCAACAAGTCAGTGAGTTGATATAACATCAACAGATAAAAACTCATAGGGTCATTCCCATTTCAATGAGTAAATAGTGATTGGTATTCAGCAATCATTCATAAAGAAGATGCTTACAGAATTAGGCATCCAGAAAATAAAAGTAATAGCATAATAACTGTCATTACCTGTAAGACAATGGATGACATTTTACAGAATGAAGAGGAACAAAATTATTCTCTTCAATACCTAGAACAATAACATCTCCTTTGAATGTTTAAGGAAAAATAAAGATAGAAATTGTGGCCAATGCAAGTAAGCAATGTAAAAAAATAAGATATCAAATTTATAACACAAAAGTTTAAATTATAGTGTGTATAAGGTGACAGGATCTTAGGTTTAGCAAACTGAGAAAACTTACCCCTTTAAGCTACTTCTACTTATTGATAATTAATAAGTTCACTGATGCTGTGATGAGCTACAAAGTCAACATACAAAATCTAGTAGTGTTTACATATGTCAACAGAAATATGAATGCTATGTAATTCCCATTATAAACATCCTTCATCTTTGATCTTTCATGAAGACCATTCTATTGCCTAGGAAGAATGCATGTATGCATCTGTGTTTGGACTGGCTTGGTACATGTGTTTTAGTTTATTTGGCATTGAAAAAGTACATTTAACTTTAGTGTCTTTTTTTATGTAAAGAAAACAGCAAGCTTATAGTTATAAATTGTGTTAGTCTAGACTTCTTTATCATTGAATTAGGAAATACTCTCTCAAAAATTGTATTGTTATTCATATTTGAATTTACTGAAATTTTCCTGCACATAATGTTGACTATTACTATATGGCAGTGTCTTTTACAGTTCATGTTGTGACTGTTCTTACTTTTATAAATTTCCTGTCTGGACTATATTGTTACATTCCTTCATATTCATACAAAAATAAAACAAGGTTCTTATAAGTAATATGAAGCTGAGTCTTGTATTATAATTTATTCAAATACTAATTGCTTTAACTAGATAAGTTTAATATATTTGCATTGAATTTTGATTATAAAAATGTCATAGCTTTTATTTAAATTTTTATTTATTTTTATTTCTGAAATATAAATTTATTTCTCATACAATGTTTCCTGAATACAGTTTCTCCTCCATTTACTTCTCTCAGTTCTTCCCCAATTCACCTCCCCTCCATGAGAAAAGAACACGCTTCTAAGGGAATATAACTTAACATTTCAAAATAAAATATAAAAAGACAAAGTAAAACCATCACATCAAGGCTGGACAAGGCAAAATAAAAGCAGGAGAAGAGACCCAACAGCAGACACAAGAGTCATAGGCCCACTTGTTCACACCCTCAAAAGTTTCATAAAAATGCTAAGCTGAAAGTTATAATATATGCACAAAGGACCTGGAGAAAAGCTCTATCTTTCTTAGGCTTGTTACTTCAATCTCTGTGAGTTCATATGAGCCATGTTCAGTTGATTCAGAGAGCATAGATTTCCTGCTGTCCTCAATTTTCTCTGGCCTTTAGGCTCTTTCTACCATCTTTTTAGCAGAGTTCCTTGAGTTGTGCAGAATAATAAATAAAAAATAAAGGTATCCCATATAGTCATCATCACCAAGGACTCTCTTGGTCTGTATGTCTGTCTGTGACTATCTGTATCTGTTCCCTTTTGCTGCATAAGCAAGTTTTACTGATCTACTAATATAGCAGAATATCATTAAGTTATTTTATTGTTATCTATTTATTTTAGATCAGCAGTGTTTGAGTTTTATCTTTGATCTCTGACATATCTAATTTCTAAATTTTGCTTATCTATACAGTGTTAAATAGGGGTTCTGCCTCATGGAGTCAGACTTAAGTCAAATCAGACATTGGGTGGTTTCACCTACAAGTTCGGTGCCACGATTGGCCTAGCATATTTTTCAGGGAGTACAGACTGTAGGTTGAGGTTTTTTGTCTTGGTTAGTGTTTATATTTCTCCTTCGGTATCCCGAGGAATACCTCTTAGAACTCAAACAGTAGTACATGGAATGAAGGCACCATGTAGAACCAGTTTGAGTTCTCTAAATTCAATGAGTTGTGCATTGTTTTCTTAGCAATGGGGCCCTGCTGTGAGTTTGCAGAGAATAACCTATTTTCTTGGCAGCAGCTAAGGCTGTTTGTAGATTTGCATTAGACCCCTTTGGCTAACAACTCAATTGAATATAAGCCAGTCATGGTATTGGAACCCTCTTTGATGACAAGCAATGACCAGGAAGGAATCTATCTCTCCATTTTTAAAAGACCTCTTTAGAATCACCTTCTTTTAATTATTATTATTTTAGGAAGTTTCTACTGCACTAGATATTTATACTATCCCTCAAATGCCCCTCAAATTTTTGTCTATGATAATTTCCCCAGTTAGACAAATAAACTATATTATTAGTGTTTTGTGATTCTTAGCTTATTATGTTTTGTATGTCATTCACTTTGCATTGTGCTACCACAAGGCTTATAAAATTATGTTGATTGTAATAAGATATTTTGAAATGATAGATCAGACATAAATTCTCAGCCCTTGCTCTAATGCCATGCCTGTCTGCCTGCTGCCACTTCCTGGCCATGATGGAAATGTACTGACCCTCTGAAGCTGCAATTGAGCCCCTAACTAAATGTCTATCCTTTTTACAGTACCCTTTATCATGAAGTTTCATATTATTAGGTATTTAAGAAATAGTTATCCTCTTATATTTAATACAGCAATGATAACCCTAAGGTAGCCACTTAAAATAACAGAAAAGGAAGAAATAAAAGCAAACAGGAAAAGGAAAATATTATGTTTAATAAGATTCTTGGGTAATATTCTGTTCTTCCCACACTGAACTTTGTGTATTATGCCTTATAACTTTATGGTTTTTATTGCTTAAAATATTAATCTATTATTTTAATTATTTTGTATTTTTATCTTTTCATTAAAGATATAGATGATGTGTTTCCATTTTTATGAAATGAGAACATATTGAACTTATATGTATTTTTACCAATAAGTTTTACACCGTCTGTTTTCTCCTTTATCATTATTATTCATATCTAAAATACCAGATATGACAGAGAGATATTTTTCCAATTTCTGATTGTCTTGTGATGTCTTTATTCCCTCTTCATTTCTGCAGAATAACTTTGCTGGATATATATTCTAAATTAAAATAATTTTACTCATATGTTCTGAGACAATCGTATGCTATTCCTTCAGTAATATTTCTGCTGATTAGTCTGCTGTTATACAAACTGAGCTATTCATATATGTATTTTTTATATTTCTATTATCCTTAATAATCTTTCCTGTATTATTCATCTGGGACTGTTGAAGTATATATAACAGTTTGGGGCATATCTGTGTTAAATTTAACTAGTGACATTTGAGTTTCCAATGGTGATATTTTTCTTTAGGTTTGGGAAATTTTATGTTATTATTTCGTTCACAAGATTCTAGATCTTCATTGCCATATCATTTATTTACTTTGTTTCAGATAATGTTATTCTCTAATATTGTCCAAATTTCCTGCTTTATTTGTTTCTCTTTATTAATTTCCATTTTTGTGTGTTTTAAACATGTTATTTTCTTCTCTATATGATGATATATACTGACTATTGCATGGCATTTTTTCTGTGTGGTAAATAAGATCATGATTTTCCCACATCTACTGATACTTTAGGCATTTAATGTCATAATGCCATTGCAGAGTTACGCATTTATTATTACAGTTTTCCTAATGTGGAAATTTTGTGAAGACTGATTGTTTTTTTTTTTTATCTCATCTTGTAAACATTTTCTTTCTCAATCAGCGGATATATTCTCATTGTGATTGTATTTGAAGACAGTTTGTCTTTTGGCTTGGCCCATATATGTTTCTAATTTTTACTCTGAAATAAATACGCTAATATGCATTTATCAAAATGTACAGTTGGTCCCACAAACCTCCATCTGGGACAGATATAAAACAACATGCCTTAGGAATAAACCAATATACCTAATTCACACTTACCATCTAAGTGTAGCATATAGTCACATAGTGCAAGATTCTGCCTGGCTTTATGCAGAGTCACTACTGATGGAGAATCTCAGAGTTCAAAGCAGCATTTCTAGCTGTTATTAAAACCAAATTGTACTTTATTCTGAGCCCACAGTCAAGAAAGAACATTGCATATCTATGTAATAATCAATGACTATCCTACTCTGGAGTCATTATTACTGAAGGGGAGTCCTGGATCAAGACCATTAGCCACAGAAGAAGGAATGCTCACAGGACTAGAGGTTAGATATGGAAGAGATCTGTGTCTAACTCTCATACTAGAGAGATTCTAAAGGCTCTGTTCCAAGGCAGCACTGGAATTCTTAGCTCTTTGGAAGGTGGTTACCTGTTTAAATAATTATTATACTGAATTTGTCAGAGAGAGGACCTGATAGGAGGAACTTATTAATCTGCCATATTATCCTAATTATTAACATATCTAAAACATAAATAATATGTTGATTAAAACCCATAGGTCAAAGAAGAAACAAAAAGGAGAATTTAACAAAATTCAAATTATTGCATTCAACTAGTAGAGATATGAAATATTTAAAAGGAAGATTTGTCACTTTCTTTAAAAACTAAATATACTTCACATATTTTCCTTCCAGTCCTACATATTTAACCAATAAAACTGAAAGCATGCATCTAAAAATGACATTTTCTTTTTTAATAGCAAACATCTGAATAAAATCTATGTCCATCAAAAGATGAATTGATAAACATCATTTAATATATCTACATTATACAATGCGACTGAATGATTTAAATAAATGGCCTCTGGATACATTTAACAACACAAATGAAACTTGAAGCCAAATACAAAAGTAGATTAAAATACTCTATGCTTCATTTATTCAAGTCACTAGAAAATTGAAATCAATTTATACTGGAATAACAAAGATGAAATACTGTTTGAGAATGGAAGAAGCAGAGAAAGTTGAAGACATTTTATGAAGAAGCACAGGGTACATTTCTGGTTGTAATGGATATATGTAGCTACTGTCTTTTCCACAGTTATATTTTCCTAATTTTACACATGTTATTAAATTGTATCTTTAAATATAAATATGACTTCATAAAATTATTGAAATACATACAATTTTTTCCTCATTTTCATAGTCATGTTAGTAGAGCAAGCAATTAGAGCAGGGGAGTGGTAAGTAAGTTAGTAGAATTGAAAATCACATAGAACAGTCTGGGATACATTTTATGCATGAAATAGAAATATAATGTGCTAGAGAATAAAAAAGTGATACTTCATTTTAGTCATAAGAATTAATGTTCGGTGTTGTGAGCTGAATGTGAGAGATCTGAAGAAGGAATAGATAGAAAAACCTTGAAATTCGAATGTGGGTGAATTTCATTAGTAATGTCAACGAAACAACAAAGTTATTTTACAAACAGTAGATCAGACCTGAGCATAGTAATGTACATTCATTAGAACAAAAAGATTAAAATTAAGTGTGTTTATAAAATAATTTAGAGAGAATCTTTGGGTTATAGAAATAGCTGTGAATTAAGAGCCTAATATCTTAATTTTTATAGGTGAAAGCAGAGGTAAAAATCCAATTAATACTTAGATTTCCTGCTGTCCCTAAATTTTTCTATCCATCTTGCTTTAAGCCCTTCTTTTCTTTATATACACATTAATACTCCAGGAGAACAATGAGAAGTCACTTTACTTTTAATTAATTTTATCAGATTTATTAATCTTGTTATATAGATTCCAGTAGGAATTTGACAATGAAAAGAGATAGAATTAAATCTTTGAAAGATGATGAATGGATCTTTATGTATAAACACTGGACAATATTATAAGAGTTTTATATTTACCTATTTAGTTTGTGTGTGTACTGTGTTGTGTGTGTGCATGCATACTTGTGAGTATTTGCATGTGTGCATCACATGTACATGGAGCTGTCTGAAGAGAATTTGAAGATGTCAGTTTTTTGTAGAAAAAAATTGGGTCCCACAAATCAAGCCCTTGTCATCATATATTAGGATGAGTGCTACCTCATCAGCCACACGTTGAGTAGTCTTGGCTTAATATGAATGCATATGAACTAAGATCAAGAGTTTCCAGCTCAAGGATGATTACTGATTTGTGAAATTTCATTATCTTATTTCTTAGCATCTCAGTTTCCTCATTCATTAAAACTGGAATTAAAAACTTATTCTTAAATATTAAATCTACAAAGCAAATGCAGTTCATTAGAAGATAAAATTATATGTATAATTTTACTCTTCAACTCTATTCTTCTACCTTTTTATTTGTAGTTAGATCCAATTCACTGACTGCTATTAAAACATTCTAAAAATCACAGTAAATACACACACTGAGGGAAAAGTCTTTTCTTGCTTAGCTATATGTATTGTGAGTACTAAATAACATTTTAAGATCTCTGTGACCAACCAGGTAGTTTAGCTATCACATTTTTTTCAGGTCTACACTTCCATTTTCATCATTTGATGGAAGAAATAGCCAAAGATATGAATATCCCTAAGTTTCTTTGTACTGGTAAACACCATTCATTGTCTCTGTCTACAGCTTATTTTTAAAAAGCAAGAATATGACTCTAGTAAATAGCAAGAAGCATAGGGAGTTAGATACTTTCTTAGATATCTGGTAAACACTCGGCATTCTGCCCTACCCAAAACACACTACACACTTAGAGCACCAAATATATATTTATTGCCATATTTATTCTCTTCCTCATCTATCTATTTGGTTTTTCAACTAAGCATTCCATAGCTTGAACATTTCTGAGGCAGTCTTCCTTCTTTACAAAAAATCTTTGATCCAGTGCATACGTAATCTTAATCAAAGAGAAAAAATAACCTTTCTGTATTCAATATGTATTATACTAAATGCATGGTGGATTTTCCTATCAACATTTATCTTAATATATGTATACCAACTGACACATTTTAATAGAGATTTAACTATAACTATATGGAGTTATGTAGACCCTAAATGGTGAAGACTCAACACATTATGTATAAGTGTAGCCCTAATCAGATGCCAGTCCCAAGTCATGGGTCTCAAGATAATTATGCCCTTGGATTTTCTAGAGTCAGAGATCCCCATGCTTCTGGTGGATTTTATAATTTGTTAGGATACATCACAGAAATCAAGTTAACATTTCATTATATTTATAAGTTTTCTGAACACTAGAGAGTTTTGAGCATCTCTGGTCTTGTTATGTAGGTATAGTCAAGAACTTTACATTTCTCTATCCCCTATCCCATTGGTTAGGTATTCTGTAGAAAGTTGGGTCTAGTATGAAACTTTTAATTCAATATGCTGTACCCTGGAAGTGACTTGTGCAAATCTAGTTTGCTTTTTTTTCCCTCTTAGGCACTAAATTTGAATTTTTATGTACACTCCTGGCATTGTGTGCTCCCTTACTCCAAAGCAAACCAAACCAATGAAGCAACCTGATCTTATATTTAAGCCTTTAGAATGTCCTTCAATGTTTATAACACCATAAGAAAAATTATAGTGTTATATATATATATATATATATATATATATATATGAATTTATGCTCAATGGTTTTCTTTAATTTAGTATTAGAAATTTTGTTTTAGTAATGCAAAGTTGAATGATATAATGTCATTAAGAAAACAGAAAATTCTACATACATGTGCCAAATAAGCAAAGTGGGCAAGCCTTGCTTATGAATTTTAGAACTAGAATAATGGATTGAACTAAATGTAACATTTCTCACATTACACATAATAATCAACAATATATTTTCTTATTGCCCCTTTATTTATGCAGAGGTCTTTTGGATTTATTTTTCCCCCATGACAAGACATCCCTGGTCATTTGGGTTCTCATACTGGTTGATAAATGGAATAAAAATGGGTAATTCAGGTGGTGTCATTTTAAAAAAACGTTCTTCATCATATATCACTGGTTCTTGTAACACGTTATGGCTACAGAGGAGTACCATATATAGTGATACTAGCCAATATATCACTGAAATAACACCTTACATCTGAGATAAACTAAACATTAGGGTCTTTGAAAATAAGTTTTGGAACCACTCACATAGGTAAATAATTCCAAATTACTAATAGTCATCAGGGATGGAGTAAGTAAACATGAATAGTGGAAGAACCAGTTGTAAATTTATTTAGTTAGATCAGCTAAAAATACAGACTTTGCTGGAGAAAAGCTATTCATATATTTATCTTCTGTTTCTGTATATTGACTAAATTTATGTTCCTCATTTTTTTCTATGGTGAGCTATTTTTGACAGGATGTAATCAATTTTCTAATACTTATTCTTAGCCAGATTGGATGACTATGGCAGTGGTATTTAAATTAAACCAGAAAGGAAATAAACAGTGTTTGCCATGTACTATGTCATTAAAACTGGTGTTCCATCTCATTTGCATGGAAGATATTTTTTTATTTTTAGAAGACACGCAGTGTTATTAACTATTGTTCAAGATTCTAAGAATGAAAATAGCTTGTTAAGGAGAAAAATTGTTGAAATATAATAGATACAAAATTTTGAATACACAGTAAACATTCTAAATTCTTTCTATGACACAATAGCTATAAATTTCCTTTTCTCCTATTTGAACATTGAATTATGAATATAATCTACTGCAAATACAATGTACTTCAGAATAAAACTGCATTTGCAGCTAAATTTTGTGGAGAACTGGCAGATCTCAGGCATCTGTTTAGCACATGACTACCATTGGAGTCAGAGTATGATTCAGTAACTTCCTAACACTCAATATAACTTTCTTGCCAATCAGAAATGAAAGAGCAGCATTCTTGGCAGCTTAGTTCTGGAGGGTATTTTGGTAATAGTTCCTGAAATATCAAGCCCGAGACAGCTGTTTCTTCAGCTCCCCTTGAATTTCCGCAAGTGTTTAATGATCTCCAGTAAGTTCATCTGCTAACAAAAAGTAAATGAATTCTATTCTCTGTAACTGAACTCTGAGTCATATATTAACTGAGTGCTTAATACTAATTGCAATAATCTCAACAAAGAATAAAAGAGCATAGAATTGATGGTGTTTTTAATTACAATACATTTTTAAATACCATGTTATAACCTTATATTGAACTTTAAAAATTGCTGACGTTTTCTTTTCTGTGACTAACAGAAAACCTATCGTGAATAAAATAATGACATGCATAGGATAAAAATGTGTAATTTTGGAATGCTGCTTCTGTGCCAACCAGGAAACCAGACACATCAGTAGTATGAGATAGAAATAATTATCCTTTTTCCATACATAAGGCATTTGAAGGCCAAAGAGCTTAAATTATGTGCAAAAGCCATAAGACAAAAAATTTAGACTTATTACACTAAAGATCTATTTAACATTTACGTTTATGGTATTCCCTCCACAACCCATACACACAATCATTTAAAATTATAGAGTAGAGATCATGAATGAATAAAATTAATCTACCTGAGTTGTTCTTTTATTCAGCATTCATTTTTATATCTTTATTCCCAGTTTAAAATCTCCTTGCAAAACAAAATTAAAAAGTTTATATGTCAAACAGCAAGTTGGTTTAAAGAATATTTTATTCTTAATGAATATTATACAATGTACTTTGAGCACATTCACTCCATCACCTATTGTTTTTCATAACCACACTCTCCAAGAGTCTCCTTATATTCCTCCTCCTGCTTCCCCCCCCCCCATCCTCTTCTGTTAGTGGTGGGATTTGGAGCCCCACTTATAGTCTCTATGCTGGGACTTTTCTCTGATGGGAGGAGGTCCAGGTACTTTCACATGTTGTCACAACTCTCATGAGTTTACATTGAAAACAATGAAAGACCCCCGGGGGTGCAGGACCCCCAGAACGGATCTTCCCTCAGGAAGAGACCCCAGGACCCAAGGACCGAGCCGAGTCCACAATTCAGATGCAATCAGCACAAGGTTTATTTGAGGAAGCACAGGATCCTGTGGGCCAAGTCACTTGGAAATGACTTGAGCACCCAGGCCTTTGTTCAGGGACTTTTTATAATGTTTGGGAAGCAGAAGCACGTGTACAAAAGCAGATGCATGGTTACAGGGTTCTGATTGGTTAGTTCAATGGGACCACCTCTGAGGGGCAGTCAGAGCCCAGGTGGCTGATGTTGGTCTTGGCCCGAGGCCGGGGCCAAACCACAAGCCAAGACCACCGGTTATTTTTCACAAAATATTTTGTCTCGTAAGCTGTTTTCCTGGATTTGCTGGCCTCGGTCGGGGTCACCCTGTATGTTGGTTATCTCAAGGCCTTAGCTTGCTTTTCTTGGTCATGGGTTGGGGCCCACCCAAAACTATTTTTACTGCCATCCTGCATTTTTATGGTTTTTAATGTAAGTCTTGCAAAATGGCGTTACTGCTGTTTTAGCATTAAGGCTTTTATTAGCTTGAACCGGCCATATACTGTCAGTGTGCCCTTGTGTGAGGAATTTTTGCCATCCAGCCCCAGACCATAAGTATTTTTGGACCTGAATTTGGTGCTATTCTTAACTCCAGCCTGACTTAACATGCCTTGCTAGTATTGATTATTTATGAGGAGGGGAGGGAAAAGACAGAGGGTCTCACCAGAGGGCCCAACAACATGTGCGTCCTAATGTGCTACCTCTGACTTGTATGGTCTTTCCACACCTCTTCAATGAATGGTCCTAGAAGATGGGAGAGGATTATGACAGATAGGCACTTTCTATGGCTTGATCACCCTATAGTCTATCTTTCTATGCTTGCTGGCACTTACTATGTCAAAAAGAAAATTCTCTGGTGGGGTTGAAATATGTTTTAAACTTTTTTTTCCTTTTCTTTATTTATATAAAGTGTACTTTTCCATGTACCCCCTTGCTCCCACTCCCTTCCCTCCTCCCAATACCTCAAAGTCATCCATCAGTTTCTCAGCTCCCCATCCCCTGATCCAATCCCCAAAAGGACAAGAAGTCCCAAGGTGGGTCAGCTCAGCATGGCTCATTCACTCCAGGCAAGACTGATTTCTTAATCCCAATATCGAGACTGAGTTAGGAGATCCGCTGCAGGGAATGGGCTCTAAGGTGCCAGCCCACTCACAGGAACAGTCTGATCTCAGGCTTTGAGGCTCCACTTACTGCCCATGCCAACAGACAGCTGCCTACCCTTGGAGGGCATAGCTCCTTTTGCAATGGTTCTCCAGTGGCTGTTCTTGATTCACTGAGCTCCCCAAGCTCCAGCCACCTATCACTGTGGGAATTTTGCTCATAATCTTTATCCACTTGCTCATACAAACTCTCCTCCCCTGCTCTCAGCTGGGGCCAGAAGCCCAGCCCAGTGCTTAGTCATGGATCTCTGCCTCAACCTCTATTCTTTGTTGAATGTAGGTTTTGTGATGGTACTTAGGGTGGTTATTCATTTGGTTATAGGGGAAGTCCTGTTTAGGAACGCCTCTACTGGAGATTGGTTGGAGACCTCGCCAGTGACAACCTTTGAGCCCTTGGAGGTTTCCCTAGCACCCGGTCTCTTTCCAACCCTGCATTCCTCTCCGTCTTATTTTTTTCCTCTAACTCAACCATCTCCTTCTCTCTGATTTGTTTCCACCTCCTCTTTGTTGCAACCCTTTATGATACAAATATGCTAATAAGATCTTCTCTATTTTCTCTTCCTAGGGGAATCTCTGGATGTCTCTCTTAAATTCCTTCTGATACCAAATTGTTCTGGGGTTGTGGTTTGCAGGTTCAATGTTCTTTGCTTGTTGTCTAAAGTTCACTTATGAGTGAGTGCATCCCACGCATATCTTTCTGGGCTTGTGATACCTCGCTCAGGAAGATAGTCTCCAAATCTGTTCATTTGCCTGCAAATATTAGAATGTCTTGTTTTGTTTTGGTTTTTTGTTTTGTTTTGTTTTTTGTTGTTTTGTTTTCTGCCGAGTAATATGCCATTGTGTAGAAGTACCACAGTTTGTTAATCCATTCTTCAGTTGAGGACCATCTAGGTTGTTTACAAGTTCTTGCTATTAGGAATAATGCTGCTATGAACATAGTTGAGCTAATGCCTTTGGGGTACAAATGTGAATCCTTTGGGTATATGTCCAAGAGTGGTATTGATGAATCCTTGTGGAAATTGATTCTCAGTTTTCTGAGGCACCACCATACTGCATTTCAGAGTTGCTATATAAGTTTACACTCCCCCCAACAATGGAGGAGTATGCCTATTGTTTTGCATCCTCTCCAGTATAGGCTGTCATCTGTTTTTTTGATCTTAGCCATTGTGACATGCGTAAGGTGGTATCTCAAATTTGTTTTGATTGGCATTTCCCTGATGACTAAAAACATTGAGTAATTTTTAAGTCCCTTTCAGCCACTTATAATTCTTCTGCTGAGAATTCACTTTTTAGCTCTGAACCTATTTTTTATTGCATTAATTAGGTTTGGGGGCTCTAGTTTCTTGAGTTCTCTATATATTTTAGAGATCAGTCCTCTGTCAGATGTAGGGTTGATGGAGATCTTTTCCCATTCTGTAGGCTGTTGTTTTGTCTTAATGACAAAGTCCTTTGCCATACAGAAGTTTCTCAGTTTCAGGAGGTTCCACTCATTGATTGTTGTTATTAGTGTCTATGCTACTGGTGTTGGATTTAGGAAGTTGTCACCTGTGCCAATGTATTGGAGGGTATTTCTCACTTTCTTCTCAGTCAGTTTCAGTGTAGCTGGGTTTATGTTTAGGTTTTTGATCCACTTGGATTTTAGTTTTGTGCAGGGTAGTAGGTTTAGATCTATTTGCATTCTTCTCATACTACCATATAGTTATACCAACACTATTTGTTGAAGAAACTGTCTTTTTCCATTGAATATTATTGGCCTCTTTGTCAAAAATCAGGTGTTCATAGGTGTGCAGGTTAATGTTTGGGTCTCTGATTTTATTCCATTGATCCACAAGTTTGTTTTTATGCCAGTACCAGGCTGTCTTTATTATTATTATTATTATTATTATTATTATTATTATTATTATTGTTATTATTATTATTATTATTATTATTATTATTATTATTACTGTAATACTATAGTATAGCTTGAAGTCAGGAATGGTGATTCCCCCTGAAGTTCTTTTATTGAACAGGATTATTTTGGCCATATGGGCATTCTGTAATTCAATATGAAGTTGAGTATTATTCTTTCAAGGCCTGTAAAACATTGTGCTGGGATTTTGATGGGAATTGCATTGAATCTGTATATTGCTATTGGTAATGTTGCCATTTTTACTATATTGATCCAACCTATCCAGGAGCATGGGAAATCTTTCCATTTTCTGATATCTTCAATTTCTTTCTTCAGTGACTTAAAGATTTTGTCAAACAGGTCTGCTACTTCTTTGGTTAGAATTATGCTTTTACTTGAACAAAAGCCAAGAGAACAATAAATAACAAATTCCCACAATCTATAATTTATTATTCATGGATGGTAACTTGTTGGCCGATTTAAATATCAATACTTAGGAAAATTTTTTGAAGAAGTGAAAAGAATTTTGCCTGCTTGGGGATTACAGATTACCCCAGCATGACCAGGAGTTCAAGATTTGTTTTATAAATTGTGAATACAACCCATATGTTACAATTGCTTCTTTTACTCTCCACAGTTCTAACATTTGTACTAGAACCCAGCTAGCTTCTGTATCATCTCTATCATTCTTTGTTTTTTTAAAGGTTACTGAGTATATCAATGTGCCTATTTTTGTCTAATTTTAGATGACCTTGCTGAAATTGGTTCTTCATATTCCTCTGTTTGAATTTGAGCATCTTTGTGTTCTCTCTCAACAGGCTTTTTAAAGACTGTTTTCTTTGGATTTATATTAATTAACTTCTTAACTGATAACAAAGAAATAAAACAAAAATATTCATAGTAAACAGTATGATAAACATTATGATATTTTGTAGTAAGAGGTTTCTGGCCCAGACTTTTGGGCCTAACTTCAAGGTCTAGACCCACAGACCTGTAGACCCACAGACCCGCAGACCCGCAGTCCCACAGAGACACGCAGAGGCTTAGTATAGTTTTAGGCTGATCAACCTCAGGCCCAGGCATATCACTTGCTAGGTCTCTACCCTTCATCTAACCCATGTCTTTTGTTCAGCCATGCGGCTCAGTACCTTTCTTTAGAGCTGCATGGTTGTCCTCTGCTTCTTCCGGGCCTCTCTCTGGAATTCTGTCTGGCACTCTGCTCTCAGAGATTTTTTCTAGTCTGGTAGCCCCGCCTACACTTCCTGCCTGCCTTTGGCCAATCAGCTCTTTTTATTAAACCAGTGGGTGGGACAATTATTTAAAATGAAACAACACAACCTCCCACAATATTTCCATCTACCTTATGTTTTCCTTCACTGGTTTTAATACCAAATCGTTTAGCAAAAGGTTACAGTATGACCAGGCACCCTCTATTGTCTTAAACAAACTCCCTCTTTTAAAAAAAGAAATTGGTTTACTCACCAATTGTTATCTGTTGATGATTCAATTGATTGTGAAGTGGGGCAGCTACCTAGTGTGATAGCAACCCAAGAGGGGTCTAAAAAGAAAAAAGAAACAACCCACCAGGAGGAAGAGGCCACTGTCTGAAAGACTTACCCAGATGAGAGTGAAATGGAAACACGTGTGACTGGTCAGCCTAAGGCTAGAGGCTAACTTGGAACAGATAACCTTGTCTGCCAGTAATTACTCCTCTGGCCACTTGTTGTTCTGGCCGGCAAGTGCGGTTTTTTTATGTAGGGAGGGGAGGAACTTGTGCCTCAATGTTGGACGCAAAATTTTGCTTGAATAAATGAAACACAGGGATAGATCTCTGAGAAAGTCGGAGATATTAGATACAGTAAACACCACTGTCAGATCTTACCCAGCTGTCTTCCAGCTTCCTCAGCCTGGCTTCTCTTGGCTTCCTCTAACTTCTATCTTTCTATGTCAGCCTTAAAATACTTTCTTGGTAAGCTAAGGCATGGCCCCTCCAGTGCCTACCTGGGAGCCTGAAACTCCTTCTGTAAACTAAGGACCTCAACTCAGTTGGGATTAAGGGCATAGGTCACCACTCCCAGGATACTCCCTGTGCTGGGATTAAAGGTATGAATCACTACTCTCTGATCCTCCTAGACTGACTATGGTTCGATCCCTCTTATATCTCTGAAACTTTCAGAGATTTTTTTTTTAAATCCCCACATTATGCCAATTTATTTAATGCTATTTGCACCTGTTATAACAGGTGATGTTCCATTATTTCCTTTTTAGCACTTTTATCCTTTGTGTATAGGAGGGCTATTGATTTGTGTGTGTGTGTGTGTGTGTGTGTGTGTGTGTGTGTGTGTGTGTGTGTGTGTGTGTGTGTGTGTGTTAATCTTATACTCCACTACATTGCTGAAGGTGATTATCAGCTGTAGAAGTTTCCTGGTAGAATTTTGGTGGTCACTTATGTATATGATCATATTATCTACATACAGAGATAGATTGACTTCTTCCTTTCCAATTTGTATCCCCTTAATCTCCTTCTGTTCTCTTATTGCTTTAGCTAAATCTTTGAGAAATACTTTGAATAGATAAGGAGAGAGAGAGAGGACAACCTTATTTTTTTTTTTCCTGATTTTAGTGGGATTACTTTGACTGTTTCTCCATTTAGTTTGATTTTGGCGCTCAGTTTGCTGTATATCGTCTTTATATAACTACATTTTTCCCATTATTCCTGATCTCACCAGGACTTTTCTAATCTATGGGAACAACAATAACTCAGTAGGAATTATTGTAGTGCTGTGTCCATTTTGCAGATTAGCAATATAGGATTGCCCCTTGAAAAGTATGAGCTAGTTAATTTAGACACCAAACTCTTGGACCCTTTACCAACAATGACAGGTATGAATTTCATCTCATGTTCTGGACTTAGACCTAATTAGAATAATTATGCTACCTTTGCAACAGTAGGAGTAGCTTTCATTTTGTTATAAGGTATATGTGGGCTTGTAGAATAGAAAATAACCATCAGTCTTACCCAGCTGTGAAATCTGCAAACTTCACCAATAACTTACAAGATCCGTATAAATATTTGATTTTTCTTTCTAGTACATTTTCAAAGTTTATGTAGACAAAATCTATTTTAGAAAGTTATTAGAAATATACATATGAAATAATGATACTTTAATCCATAATTCTTATCTATGTTTAGATATATGACTTGGTACCCTTTCTCAGTAAAGCATTCTGATCTTGTTTCTTCTGTCTAGCTGATAACTCCTGACTTTAACCTTCCTCTACTCAGAATTCTCCTAGTCTAGGTCCCTGTTTATATTTCCTGCCTGGCTACTGGCCAATCAACATTTTATTAAATCAGTTTGAGTACTCAAACTTAACAGTGTATAAGGGCATCATCTCATAACATATAATTATTAACTGATAAAATCAATACCAAAAAAATCAAAGGCAAGATGAGAATCCAAATTTTTTCCTGGAATTCCCTTGCTTCATCACTGTCTAATACTTTGCACCAATTTGAGCTCTTGAGGTTTAATAAATGAGTACCACTTACAATATATAAAGCATACTAATTATAGTATGAAACTTCACACTCTGGTGATTAGAGACAGGAAATATGTGCTTTAATAAGAAAAAGGAAAGATTAAAATATATGCAAATTCAATAAATACACTTCTCATCCTAGCACAACTAAAATGTGGATGAAGTCAAAGGCAGACTGTTATAGAGCAAACATAATAGTCAGTTTCTAATAGTCTGAAAAAAACTTTTCCACATGAAAAATGTACATAGATATTTGTCTTTGTTTTTATAGAAATGCCTCTAGTTAATCATTTTACATATGATTGTTTTAGAAAGACCATAGCATGATTTATATTTCTCTATGGGAGAAAAATAATCTACTATGTATATTACAGGTCGTACATTTGACAATCGTGTTTCACTTCTCAAATCAGATACTTATATCCACTTTACACTTTATGTTCCATCTTATGCTGTGATGTATATAACTCCATAGTAGTTATTTAATCTGCTACTATATTAAAACTAACATAGATTTATATTCATTACTTCCTATTGTTCTTATTCATAAGAGTTCTATTAGGCAACATATTATATTTTGTACTCACAAACACCGCGTTTTAATTTTATCTCTGTAATTTTCTTTTTAATTATTTATTCATTTATTTTATATCCTGACCACAAATTTCCCTCTGTCCTCTGCTTCCATTTCTTCTCTCCACCTATCCTCTGCTCCACCATCCACTTCTATTCTGTTTTTGTTACAAAATATGCAAGCTTACAAAAAGGATCAACAAAACATGGCATATCGAGTTGCCGTAGGACTATCTTCTTTGCCTTGTATTAAGGCTGGGCAAGCCAACACAATATGAGAACTAGGTTTCCAAAAGCCAGCCAAAGTGTAATTTTCTTATATGAGAGTCCTCCTTAGATTTTAAAAAAATGACATTTAGTTTTCTGATTTATGAAATGAGAAAATAGAGATATTTAGGTACTTAGGATACAGCTTAGTGATAATTGATTGCATTGTTTGGACAAGGTCTTGTGTGTTATCCTCCATAATACAAAAACCATAGCCACAAAAGTAACAGTGAATTGAAGACATAATAGTGTATTCCACTTCTAAGTAATAAATGAAATAATGCTTGCCATATGACTGACATTCTGGACATGGTAGATTCTATATGGATGTTGTTTTCCATGCTGATATTTTGTTTGCCACATCCAATTGGATCTATTAATTAAAAATTTTGATGATCCTTATAGAAAATGTTTTGGTATTCTATTCTTCAGGGGTTTTATTAGAATAAATGAGATTAATATTTCATCCTCTTAATGCAAAAAATGTAAATTTTAAAATGATGTAACATAATTCTTAGAAAATATTTTTGCTACAAACTTATGCAAATAGGGTCTGGAGAGATGGTTCATGGGTTTGAAGTGCTTACTCTTCATACAAAGGACAAGTTTCCAGCACCCACTTCAGAGGCTCCACAGTCAAATTTTACTCATATAGATGTTCATGCACACACAAACACACACATACAACACATACACATGTATAAATTCAAATATTTACCTAGTTTTTTATGACCTTATGAAAATGTTTACAAACCTAAATATCCCTTAAATATAATTAATGTACTACATAAATGCAACATTATACTTTAAAATACGTTCAAATTCTACAATAATCTGAATTATTATAGGCAGTCTTGTGAGTTCCGATATCTGTGTGTGTGTGTTTGTGTGTGTGTGTGTGTGTGTGTGTGTGTGTGTGTGTGTTTGTGTGTGTGTGTGTGTGTGTGTTTGTGTGTGTGTGTGTGTGTATGTGTGTGTGTGTGTGTGTGTGTGTAGAAATTTTGAGAGACATATCAGGAAGGCCTTTTAGGAACACAGTTGCATTTATTCCTTAAGTACTATAGCAAAGCAATAAGGTGAATGAAGATGTCTTATTGCCATCTTTTTCTTGAAATTTTCCAATTATATTTTAGTTTCCAATTTGATTTTTTTTCTCATGAGTGAAGAATAATTTTAAAACGTTAGCAACATTTTACGAATCTACAGAATAATGAACAATTATTTACTTCCTTATGGACTATCCAGACATTTATTATTCCTGAATATTTATTGTAAATCAAGGGTTTACAGAAAAGGTGTTTTGCTTGTTTGTTTTCATAAGGAGTTCAAATCAATTTGCTAATTAAGGGCACCCAACATCTACATTCAACATCTATCTCCACAGTATACAAGAAAAAATTTAACTGTTTTCTATATTTATCATTTTTTTTTTCAAAACGCCAATGGAATACTGTAGTTCGGGTAAGTATTTCTCAAGTGTATCAGTGTTAAACATTGTCCTACTCATGGGCCTTTCGGGAGACTGTGAAATCTTTGGCAGTGAGCCTAGTAGAAGGAAGTTAGGTGTCTGGACTTGTGACTTTAAAGGGTAACTGAGACTTTGGCTAATTCCTCTCCACTGCCTCTTCCATTGCCTCTTTGTTGCCTTATGCTGTACTCCTATACTGCAGCCCAGAACACAGGGGCACCAAGCCATGGTTGAAAACCGTAGAATAACAAGTAAAAGTACACCTTCCCTCTTGACAAGCTGACTGTGTTAGGGACTCTGACTCAGTGACAGCAAGCTGACCGAAATACAACAGTTTCTCCTACTTATTATAATGCTAATTATTATCACTAATATACAGAACATATTTAGCAAATTGTGTTTCAGATCAGCTAAAACTGCCTAATGAATAAACTAGATCATTTTACAAAAATTACTATAATCCAATTGCACTTTTTCTCAACTTTATATGTTAATGAAACAAACAAAAAATATATCTAAAGCAATCTTGAACACTATGTTTACTGGAAGTTTCACTATTCTGAATTTCAAGTTGTACAAAAAAGCTATGGTGGTAAAAAAAAAACAAAACAAAAAAACAGCATGGTGATTAATTACTGGAGTTAAATTAAAGGCCAACACATAAATTCACACATATTTAAACACCTGATTTTTGATTTAGAAAGAAAACCAGAAATTCACACTTGAGAAAAACAAACAAAACACACAAACAAATAAAAAAAAAAAGCATAGTCAAAATGATGTTGTTCCAACTAGATATCTACATTTAGAAGAAAAATAGATTCATACTTATCATCATGTACAAAACTCAACTAAAAATGGAACATATACCTCAATATAAAATTAGACAAAGTGACCCTGATAAAAGAGAATCTAGGAAAAAGTATGACTCTTTGGCACAAGAGAGGACTTTCTGAAGATAACACTGTTAGCACAGGCATAGATATCAACAATTAATAAATGGGACCTCATGAAACAGAGAAGCTTCTATAAATCCCCTCTCAAGCTAAAAGTCAGCCTAAAGATTGGGAAAATATTTTGCCAGGTTCACATCTTGTAGAATACATACATCTTGTAGAATATATACAAATATATAAAGAATTCAAGAAACCTGTTGTCAAAAAGACCCCAAGTAATCCAAAAATCAAACTAAATATTGAGTCCAGAACTAAACTAAGAATTTTGAATAGGGAAAAATCAAATTGCTGAGAAACGGGTAAATAAATGTTCAGCCTTCTTAACCATTAAGGCAATGTAAATCAGAACCACAGTATCTTAACTTCCACCAATCAAAATAGCTAAGATCAAGAATACATGTGACAGCATATGCTGGTAAGGATGCACAGTAAATAGCCACATCCATTGGTGGTGGGAGTGAGAACTAATAGAATTAAAATGGAAATCACTATGACTGTCAGAAAACTGGGAATTGATCTGCCTTGAGATCCAGCTGACACACTCCTGGAGTATATACCCAACGAATGTTTTATCCAATCACAAAGATAGTAGCTAAAACATGTTCATTGCTTCTCTGTATATAGCAGCCCCAGATAAAACAAGCTAAGTGTCCCTCAGCAGAAGAATGATAAAGATCTTTTTCCCTTATGCAAGCTGGCATTTTGTCTTATCGACCATGTCCTTTGCGCTGTAGCTTTTCAGCTTCAGAAGATCTCATTTATTAATTGTTGATCTCAGTGTCTGTGCTACTTGGATTATATTAAGAAAGTGGTTTCCTGTTCCAATATACTCAAGACTGCTTCCCACTTCATGTATCAGGTTCAGAGTAACTGGATTTTATGATGAGGTCTTTGATCCACATGGACTTGAGTTTTGTGTTTCCATTAATTCTTTTTCTGCATTTTTAAAATATTGGTGTATAATAAGAAGGCCACTAATTGTTTTGAGTTAACTTTGTTTCTTGACACATTCCTAAAGGTGTTTGTCAGCTGTAGGAGTTCTCGGATAAATTTTTGGGAGTCACTTATGTCTATAGTTATATCATAAGAAATGATTTTCTCCAATCTCACATCTGACAGAGGGATGGTCTCCAGAATATATAAAGAACTCATGAAAGTAAACATCAAAATATCAAAGAACTCAATTAAAAATTGAGGTTACAGACCTAAACAGAGAATTCTCAGCAGAACAATCTCAAATGGCTAAACTACATTTACAGAATTGTTCAACATTTAGCTATCAAGGAAATTCAAATCAAGACAACTCTGAGCATCTTACACCTGTCAAAATAGCTAAGAGCAAAAACACTGATGACTGCTTATGTTGGAGAAAAATCAAAGTTGTGGTTTCTCAGAAAAATCAGAATTAACATACCTCAAGACCCAGCTACACCAATCTTGAGCAATTAGTTCAAAGAACAGTCAATCAAACCACGAGAACACTTGCTCAACTACATAAATAGGAATATTATTTGTAATAGACAGAAACAGGAAACATTGAACTGGAAGCCCCTGAACTGAAGAGAGGAAGAAAAAAGTGTGGCATATTTACATAATGGAGTGTTAACAACTCATACGTGTGTATGTGTGTGTGTGCGCGCATTTATATGTATATATAAAGATCTTATGGAATTTCCAGGCAAATGGATGAAAGTAGATAAAAAAAAAAAAAAAAACCAAAACAACAACAAATAAAATATTCTGAATGAGGTAACCCAGACTCACAAAGAGAAAAGAGAAACATGGTAACTACTCACACATAAGTGATATTGGATGTAAAGGAAAAGATAACCAGGCTACAATCCACAGCCCAGAGAGGCCAGCCAAGAAAGAGGGTCCAAAAAAGAATGTATAAATTTCCCTTGGTAAAGAAAACAGAAAAGATTTTTTTTGATAAATACAGGGCAAAGGTTGGAGGGATGGGGGTATGGGAACTTAAGAGAACAGCTGGATGGGCATGGTACAGGAAGAAAGTTGAGTGTAGGACAGAAGGGGAGAGTTATGAAAGAGACATCTTGATGGGAGGGTGTATTTCAGGGTACTATAGAAATCTGATGCCAGGGAAACTCATAGTAACCCACAAGGAGAATCCCATTTAAGACTCTTGGCAATAGTGGAGAAGAAACTGGCCATCTACTATAATCAGATTGGTAACTACAATAATTGTCAGTAGAGGACCTTTACCTAGTAATTGATGAAAAAAGATGCAGAGATGCTTACACCGAAGCACTAGATAGAGCTCAGAGAGTCCTCCTGAAAAAGGAGAGGAATCAAGTTCATAATGAAGAAACCCACACAGAGACAGCTGACGTGAACTCATAGTAGCTCATAGACTCAGAACCAAGAAGGACCATGCATGTGACAGATGTGTACCTGTTTATATGTATCCTAGCAGTGAGATCAGGACCAGTCTTGGAACTTAGATATTTTTGTGAGAAACTCTTCCCTGTGATGGATTACTTTGTTCAGTCTTGAAGTGGGGGAGGGGGGTGGAGGGTTGGGGGGTGGGGGGAGCTAGTTCGTACCTTAACTTGATGTATTATTCTTTGTTTAAACCAATGGAAGGTCTGCCTGTGCCCTGTTCTGAATAGAAGAGGAGGAGTGGATGGGGAGGTGGTAGAGGGGAGTTAAAGAAAAATCAGGAGAACAGAAGAGAGGGAAATGGAGGTTGCTTTATAAAAAATGTTAATTAAAAAGAAATAATAAGAAAGCTGTAGTACATTTACACAATGGAGTATTATTAGACTGTTAAAAAGATGACTCATTGAATTTGTAAGAAAAATGGTTGCAACTGGAACAAAAGCATCATGATTAAGGTAACTTTAGCCAGAGAATTAAATATGGTATGAATTAACTTATATGTAGATATTAGTCATTAAAAATGATAACCAAACTAAAATTTATAGTCCTAGAGAAGTTAGGTATAGAGGAAGTGAGTAGGAGTATATGTGCATCTCTCTGGAAGGGCAAATAGATTTTAGGGTGTTTTGGGGACAGGATTATGGGAACAGATACAAAGAAGAGGGGAGGTGGAGTTGAGGGAGGGATTATAGAGACACAGCTGGAATTGAAGGGCATCCGAATTGGGGTATAAAAGCCTATAGCAGTGGAAACTTTAAAATATATGACTGTAGTTCTAGGGTGAAGTTTCCAAATAATGAGGGAGGCAGAGTCTCAATTGACCATCCCTCATCACTAAATGGAGCTTCTAGTACTGGGACTGGGTTAGAGTCATTGGAGTTGCTGCATATGCGGGGTAGGGGAGGGAGGGCAGGCTAACAAAAAAATCCCCAATAACCCAGGTCATTTCCTAGATAATAGGTTGTTCTCTGCAGATGGACAGCAAAGTCCCATTGCCAAAGGCAACCATTATACAACCCACTGAACATGGAGAGTTCCAGCTCATGCTTACATAGGACCTTGACCACCATTCTTCAACAACCATTGTGTTGTTTCAGGATAGAATTCTGCAGACAAGCATAAAACAAAGATGTACACCAACAAGAAAAGAAAAAACTGTTTAATCTATAGCCTTTGAAACCTGCAAAACATGCTAGTTGGAAAAAAAAAACTTATTGGAGGATCTTTCCAATGTCTGATTTAACTTAAGGCCCACTCCTTGACACTACTTCCAAGAACCAGAAACCAGATAGCTCAGACACCTAGATTATAACCAGTGAATACTAGTGGTGTGGTGCTATACTCAATCAGTGTTTTATTCTGTTGTCATAAGAGAAGCTTCCTTTTGCAGAAAAAAGGTAGCAAATTCAGAAACACAGAGCCAGAGCCAGATATTATAAGTAGAGTTGGTTGGGAAAAAGAATTAGAGGGGAGAGAGAGGGGGGATGAAAGGTTGGGCAACTACTACCCCACAAAGGAAGAGGTGGAGACAGAAAATCAGTAAGAGTCAGGGAGGATGGAGGACACCAGGAGAACTAGACCCTCTAAATAAACTAAAGACATCTCATTTGAACTCACTACAATTAAAGCAGAAAGCACAGGGCTTACTTGTATGAACTATGCCCTTTGGCTATACACTATAGGTTCATTCTTAGTATTTTTATGAGACTTCCTATTGTTTATATGAGTAGGTCTCTGATTCTTGTGCCATTTTGGGGGTCTTTTTCTTCTTTTGGTTTTCTTTATCCAACTTCAATGTGATGGTTTTTGTTTAATCTGATTGTTTTAAACTTCACGAATCACTTAATATTTTATAATTTTATTTTGATTGTGATTTGAAAAAGAATCTTACTGTTTCTTTATCTGAACTGTGATCCTTCACTGGACAAAAAGAAAACGTAATATGTCCATATATACAAAGAATTCTGAGTTGATAGTCTGCACTTTCTGTAAAACATCAGTCAGAAAGATTGGTGAAATAATTTTTAAACTTAATTTTTTGCTAATCTATAGATGTAATAACAAGAAATGCAGAATTGGTGTGATTTATACAGAAACTGAAGAGAAAGTACCAGCACATCTGTCTTCACCACATATGAAAATGTCACTCATAAGAGCTTCCAATCTCTAACGCATAGCCACAACATATTCTTAGCAACAAAATGTTCTGCCCTTATTTGATTAAAATAAAGAAGCTGGAAATACTGAGACCATTAAATGGCAAAGGCCTTGACAAGAAATGAGACCAATTTGACTACAGGAATTGGCAGGAAAACTATATTAAGAACTAGAAAGTTCCCAAGTACAATTTTACCTAATATCTTCTGAATTTATTCCACATTATAATTTACTTATTCAACTAAAAATCTCATATTATCCTTTCAACATTCATGTATATAGTAGAACTTTATTAATTATCTATTATATTTAGTATGTCCTATGTCTATCTCTGTTTTTAATAAAACAGTTAAAGCCCAATATTTTCTGAATCAAAAAAAGTAGCAAATAAAATGGTAGCTATAATGTGGTTCTTACATTAATAAATATCTATGGTCAGTGACATTGATTGAGAAACTGAATAATAGATAGCAATTAAATGCTTTAAAATTCCAAATAAGCAAACAGATGTGAAATGTTGTATTAAGATATTAGATAACAGCACTCTAAACTCTAATACTTTTGTTCACAGTTAAAGGTAGCTATAGTAGAAAATATCCACTGGCAACTGATTATATAAAAGATTAATAGAAATTACATCATAAAAAATTAAAGAGTTTATATAAAACACACAATGATACAAGATTGAACATTAGGGCAATTCTGGGAGAGTTGAGTTGTTCCACATGAAAACAGCAGAGATTCATTGTAGTGGGATTGTTTTGTTACATTGTAAATAATTGTCCCACCTACCAGTTTAATAAAAACGCTGATTGGCTGAAGGCAGACAGGAAGTGTGGGCAGAGCTACCACTAGGAAAGCTCTGAGAACAAGAAGAATAGGGCAGAGATGCCACAGAGATGGCAAAAAAGCCAGCAGATGCATCTGCTCTAAGGAAAGGTACCAAGCTGCATGGCTGAACAGGAAAGGAATCATGGGTTAGTTTAATTCATGAGCTATCTAGAAATATGCCAGAGCCATAGGATGATCAGCATAAAATTAATACAAGCATCTGTGTGTTTCTCTGGGACTTCAGGTCTGTGGGTCAAAACCTCAGGGCTGGGCTGGATAGGCCAGGCCAGAAACTTAATGTTACAACCCATCCTCTGAAAAGATGGAGAACAAACAGGCAGTGGGGCAGCGTGCCACAGGGCTGGCCACTCTCTATACAAGATCTCAAAGCCACGCCTCTAGATCTTGCTAAATAGTGCCTGCCTGATTCTGCCACAAGCGGATTTCAACCCTCATTATCAAAGAGACTTCTTTTTGTAACAGGACACAAATACAAAAGGCTATAAGTAGTCTGAATAAAAAGAAGAACAAGGGTTCACAGATCCAAATCACATGCTTATAACATAATTGCTATACCACTATGAAAGATGAAGCTAAATTATTAAGAGCCAGGGAACCAGGGAGTGTGCTGTGAGGCCATGCCTTCTATCTATGACAGTGAAGCTATACTCGTAAGATCTCAGCAACAAGGCTACCCAAAGAATTACAAAAAAAAGACATCAAAACATAAGTAAGAACCATCTCTCAGGATCCCAATAATAGAACTTCAAGCAGTTAACAACTTCTGAGAGATAAATTTGTTTTCCCCAAGCAACTTACCCAATAATACCAAGATATTATCAAGTAGTTACACCTAGAAACATACAGAAAAAACAAAGGCACTCAAGTATATTACACTTATATGTTTATTCATATATAGTGATATACAATTACAATGGCTGAAGAAAAATACAAAAAAAAAAAACTGTCACATGAATGAGACTCAGGGATAGATCTCTGAAGAAGTCAGAGATATTAGAGAGAGTAAACACCACAGTCAGATCTTACCCAGCTGTCTTCCAGCTTCCTCAGCCTGGCTTCCCTTGGAATGGCTTCCCCTACTATTTCTTCTATCTTGTCTTAAATACTCTTTCGGTAATTAAGGCGTGGCCCCACCACTGCCTGCTTGGGAGCCTGGAATTCCTTCTGAAATCTAAAGTGACCTTGACACAGTTGGGATTAAAGGCATAGGTCACCACTCCCAGGATACTCCCTGTGCTGGGATTAAAGGTTTGAATCACCACTCTCTGATTTTCCTAGATTGACTGTGGTTAGAGTTCTGGAACTTCTGGAGCTTTTATTAACTCGCCACATAGACTGTGAGTAGATTCCCTTTGATATCTCTGAAACTTCTGAAGCTTTTATTGAATCCCCACAAAATACCATGGATTTTTGAGAAAGTGTTGGTGTGGTAGACATAAAAAGTGTAGTAGTGTAGTGGGATTATGTTCTAGTACATTGTAAACATTTTCCCTCCTACTGGTTTAATAAAAACACTGATTGACCAAAAGGCAGAAAGTGTGGGTGGGGCTACCAAATTAAGAAAACTCTGGAAAGAGGAAAAGTCAGGGAGAGATGCCAGGAGAGAGAGACACCAGAAAGACACCAGCAGATGTGGAGGAAAGAAGACAGCCATGCTGTTCTGAGAAAAAGTACCAAGCCACATGGATAAACACAATAATGGAAATATATTGAGTTAACATGAAATACTTGACTAGCAACATGTATGAGCCATAGGTCAATCATCGTGAAATAAATATAAGCTTTTGTGTGATTATATGTGGCTAAGTGGCAGTGCAGTTGCAAGTGGGTCCAATCCTCAGAACTAGGCCAGAAAGGGTGGACCATAATCTTCATACTACAGTGCAGGGGGGAAAAAGGAGGGAAATGATGTAACTTAGTTTAACTAAATCAAATATATGCAAAATAAATGTATTTTGCAAAACATTTGCCTGTGATAATTTGGAAAATAAAATAAATATATAATGAGCCTGTGGTTTTGAACAAAAAAATAATTGAGTAGAGGTTTTAAATTATGAGGTAAATATTATTAGATGCATTTGGGAATTGGCCACAGAAGATAATATGATTTGAGAAAGGATCTCTGCAATTTATAATAAAAATTTAGATGAGGTATTGTAGAGAATGTATGTTGGTTATGAATGTTAAAGTTTATTTCCCAGTATTTACTTTAAGACCTCACAAAGTGCCTGTAACTCAGCTCTTGAGAATCTAAAGTGGTCTTCTGATCTCCATATGAATGTTTCATGTATAAGCATACACACATATACACAGAAATTGGAAGTACAAATTAAATCTAAAGCTTAAAAAGAGAGAAATACAGAAAAGTCAGAAATGATACTGTAAAATTAAGGTCAACAGTCTACAAGTACAGCTAATTAACTTACATGAACTTACATGGAGCAGAATATCAAGTAAACTTAGACTTGATTATTAGTTTAAATGAAGAAGAGATAAAAAGTTAATACTAGCAATAAGAAAAAAGGGGTAACTCTTGAAAATTCAATGATAATTATAGCCCTTGATTCCAAAGTATAATAAAATATCTTCTAGCAAGCTATTTGACCTGCAGCAAAGAGTTATCACCATAAACTTTTTAAATTTCACTTATAAAATTACAGTGAAAACTATTTATAAAACTTCATAAAAGTTTATAAAAACATGGAAGCAAAAAGAAACCACAATAATAAAAATGAAAAGCTGTAGATGGAGTTTTACTTTCAAGGCGCCAGTCCAAAATTAATATTTATTAGATTATAAATTAACACTCACAATATTAGTAACAGCTTATGGTGGCACCTGAACAAGGACTGGCGTATCCAAGCGATGGACGAGCAATGGACGCGCGATGGAAGGACGATGGATTCCGATTCTGTCTCTGGAGCACCCAGCAGCCAGGAACCAGGAAGAGAGAGTCCTCGTGTCCCAGCAGCCACTTATCAATGAGGTTGGCCACACCCCCTCCAGGGTCCCGGAAGTGTCTTCTGACCTTATAGGCTGACACCTTAATCCCGCCACAAAAAGTTATAAACAAATACTGGGATCAAATATAGAGGATGCGTAGTAATTTGAAACTTGTTTATATTTATAAGATTTTTTAAAACATGCACACCAGTGTTCCTTCTCTCCTCCCTCTTCTCAGGCATCTCCCAGATTTTCATACACAATTATCCCATTTATTCCTCAGAGAGGGGAAAGAATGGAATCTGGCATATCCAGTTGAGGTAGGATGAAGCACCTGCCTTCAGTATCAAGAATGAACAAGATATTCATCTGTGTATAATGAGGTTTAAGAAGCCAATTTGCACACCAAGAATAAATTTTGGTCCCACTGCCAGAGGCCCCACAACTGCCTATGCCTTTCAACTGTCATCCACATTCAGAAGGTCTAGTTTAGTCTCATGCAGGTTCTCCAACTGTCAATTCAGAGTTAGTGAGCTCCCAATATCTCTGCTCAGCTGTCTCTATGTCTCTATGGCTTTCCTCATCATGATCTTGTTCACTTTGCTCATATAATCTCTCTTCACTCTCTTCAAAAGTACTGAAGGGTATGTGGAGTAATGGAAACACACTTCTATTTCTGGTGGGAATGTAATCTTGTAAGTCACTTTAGAAATTCGTAGAAAAATTTCTCAGAAAACTGGAATTAATCTACCTAATGATACAGCAGTACCACTCTTGGACATATATCCAAAGGGCACAGTCTTACAACAAGGGCATTTGCTCAACTATGTTCATAGAATCATTATTAATAATAACAAGAACTTGGAAACAACCTGGATGCTCTTCAACTCAAGAACTGATTTTTAAAATGAGGTGTATTTTTACAGTGGAGTACTACTCAGCAGAAATTAAAAAATAAAAAATGACATTCTAAAATTTGCCATTAAATGTACGGAACAAGAAAAAAATCATCTTGAGTGATGTAACACAGACCCAGAAAGACAATAAAGGTATATACTCAATCATAAGTAAAGCAAAGATAACCAGGCTACAATCCATAAACCTTTGAGAAGCACTTAAATAAATGCTCAATGTCCTTACTCATCAGGGAAATGTAAATCAAAATTACTTTGATATTTACTCTTATAGGAGTCAGAATGGCTAATATTGTTAAAACAAATGGTCCTTTTCTTGATGTGGATGAAGTGAAAAGGGAGTACTCATCCATTCCTGATGGGAGTACAATCTTCTAAAGACACTACTAAAATTAGCTTGGCAATCCGTGGGAAGGCGGGAATAGATCTATCTTAAAATCCATCGATACCACTCTAAGACATGAGTCCAAAGATGCTTCATTCTGCTACTGTTACACTTGCACAACTACACACATTGCTTCTCTATTCATAATAGCGCAAAATTGAAACAAAGAATATTTATCATTAAATGACAGTCCATCAATGGATAAATGGATAATAAAAATATGGTACATTTACACAAAAGAATATTGTTTAGTTATTTAAAAATGTGTCATTTTCAGATAAATGAATGGAACTACAAAAATTATCTTGAGTGAGACTACACATACTTAAAAGGGCAAATATAATACATATTCACTTATATGTTGATATTAGCAGTTATGTATTCAGTCAGCAGGCTATAGCACATAACACCCAGAGAGGTTAATTATAGAATGAACTATTAGGGGAGAAGGATGGATTTCACTAGGAAGAGGAAATAGAATGAACAGTTATGGATGGGCAGGGAATGTGGCTGAAATGGAAGGATCAGCTGAGAATGATATAAGAGGAGGAGATAAGACGGGTGGGGAAGGGGAATACAAAAACAAAAAGGCACTTAAAGAGTTGTATTGAAATCTAATACAGTAGAAGTTTCTTAAAACATATGATATATAAAGATCTAACTAAAACATCTAATAGCAGGGGAGAGAGAGCCTCCCAAACAACTGTTACTATATCCAAGGATATAGGTTAGTCTCCACAAATCAATGGTAATGGTAATGATAATACCTGCACAACCTCATTAAACTTGGAGATGTCAAGCTATCAGAGCTGACATCCCTACTGACTAGTGTTCAAAGTACTGGAATGTACATTTTACCCATTATTTGAGGAGAAATGTAAACACCAATAGAACTTCAGGGTTTTTTTATTTTTTAATTTATCTAGAGTGATGACCTTCTTGCCAGACATCCTAGTACAACAGTGACACAAAGCTCACGGAAGTAACCAACCAATATCTGCTTGGATTAAATGCCACTCTGTGAAATGGAACCCATCTAAGACATTGCTCCAAAAGACAAAAGCCTGAATGTAGATGATAAGAGATATAGGGGAAAACCAAATACTACTCTTCTGCCAAAGGTACATAGCAATAAAACCACTCCTACTACCATTCTTTTATACCCGAGTTGTGTGCCCTTGCTCAGTCATTGTCAGAGAAGATTCATCCTGCAGTAATTGGGAACACACATAAAGATCCACAGTTGGATATGTAAATAGAGCAAGGGAACTTGTATTATTCACTATATGAAATGTCTCTATCAAATCCTTCTCCTCTGTTCTAAGTGAACCATTTGAAAGAAGAGGTATAAAGAATATAAGACAGGATAGAGAATGCCCCCCCAAAAAATCAAGTTTGTCTAGCACCAGCAGGACTGACACAGGTGAACTCACAGACACTGGGGCAGCATGGAAGGGCCTGCCCAAATCTAGCCAGATTGGGTCTCAGAACTGAGATTGAAAATGTACATCATCTCATTTCCCTAATCCATAAGATATTGCCAATTGATAACTACTAGCAATTGAAAAAATGTGTTAAATGATAATTTGGAGGTTCTTGTCTCAAAAGAGTTTGTCAGGCTATTTTCCTTTAACATTACATGTCCTTTAATTATTAATTACTGCTTCCAGTTTGGTGTTCTAATAGGATTTCTATGTATGTCTATGTGTCCACAGGTGTATCTCTTGTTTTTTATTTGGCTTTTTTTGCTGTTCATATTGTTCCATTCTGCTTTATTTTTTTTATTGGCTACAACCACAACAACTATGATTATTTTAGATATCTCCTTGTATTCTAAAATAAAAAGTGTGTGGATTTTGGTGGACAGAAAACAGGGAGTATCTCAGAGTCATATCCAGAAGGAGGAACCAAAGCAGAATATATAGTATATAAATTCCATTTCAGTTAAAATAAAGAAAATGGAAATCGATTTATTGCAAATCTTCTATTAAGTATCACAATAAAAACCCTATATTGCAGGAATTATTTATTGACAATTGATTATATAAAGGATTAATATTTATCAAGGGGTTTATATAAACACTCACTGATACAAAATTGAACCTTAAGGCAATTCTTGGGGAGCTGAACTGTCCCATGCAGTGATAGTGTCAATCGTCTCTCTGAGAACACAGAAACAAACAGGGCAGGTAGGAAGGCGTAATACAACAGGCTCTTCAAATACAGGGCTGGCCACGCCCCATTCAGGGTCCTCGACCCCAAAGCTATGCCTCTAAGTTTCCCTCAATAACTCCTGAATCCCACCACAACCCAGAACCAGATACCGGGAAAAGCTGGAATGTTAGAAAGAGAAATCAGGCCACAGCCAATTGTCATCCAGCCAACTTCTCAGGCTGAACAGGGTAAGTCTTAACTTCAAGGGTCCTCTGCCTGACTGCTTATACTGACAGAATGCTGAATTTCTGCCTTATATTATTTCTCTGCCAATTGATTTTACTTCTTGGTTCAACTCTGCTAGAGCTAGGATTAAAGGTGTGAGCTACCACTGCCTAGCTGTTAGGCCTTGAGCTCACATAGATCCAGATGGACCTCAGTCTCCTAAGTTATGGGATTTAAGGGGTAGGTCATCACTCCCCGATCTTCATGGTTTGGTGGTGGGTGATTCTGTCCTCTGATATTAAAGACAAATTTTTATTAAATATACAATGTATCAATCACCACCCTCATCAGTAATCCAAAAAATCCCATTTCAAAATCTTCTGCAGAAAACTAAAGATAATACCATCCAAAGATTAGAACCAAGTGGTTAAGACTGATATACTAAATAATCAATCCTAGAGGGGTATAATAGTAGTACTTTGAAATACCACAATGGAAAAAGAAAGGCAGACAGTAAAAGCAAGTCTTCTGAAGGTTTAGATGGGAAAATAGGGTCTGTAAATTAGACATGAGGCTACTCATGTAACATTCTAACCAAAACACAGCCTTGTGTCAGCCCCATATTCTGAATCTTAGGGTGAGAGAGAATGAGAAAGTATGTTACCAATTACTTTGTAGTAGAAAATTTCCATAAAATGTAATCATTTAAGCTGTGATATTTTTTGTTGTTATCTGCTTTCAGTTGGTTATACGGTGAGAACTGGCAATAAAAGTTGGAGTAGAAATCTGTGATAGATGTGAAGTTTCAAGAAAAAATGGCCATGGAGTCTGCACTTATTAAATAAATAGGCACCATTGAAAAGAAACAAGTCAAAATACATTAGAACAAAAAAGACAATGCTTTGAGGCCACTAAAGAAATTAGCAAGAACTATGGATCACAAACACCTGGGTAAAACATCTATAATAATTTGGAAGACTGCTTTGAATAGTATGTATGTAACTTTGGTGTGCTATACCAGTACAGGACTTGGATAATAATTTTTTTCTCTATGCTTTGACCAGCTGAAGATTTCAGGTTTCCTTGAAAAATACATTTATTTGGTGATAGGCAAGAGCTACACCTCTCTTTGGGATTAAGAAAAATTACTTAGGATGTAGTGAGATATTACATGGGCTTAGTAAACTAACGGTAGCAAGCTTTTCTCTGGGATCTATAAACTAACTCACAAGCCTTAGATTTTGGATTATGTTTAAAGCGTGAAGTATGAAGTTCATTATTGATTGGATAATAAAATTTATTAGAAATAGGTCTAATTAAATAGTTTGAAGACACCAGAGCCACTCTGTACTCTTGGATATATCTTGAGGTATGGTCATATTGTGTTTTCTAGGTATCACAGCTAGGTAGGTCTATTGCTTGTTTTGCTTTTTGACAGTTTGGATAGAGCTTCCAGATAAGTTGCAACTTGACTTCTTCTCTAATTCCTATATCTGAAGTTTGAAGTATATTCAGCAATAATGTCTTACTTTCAAGTTCTGGGAAGCAGCCAAGGACAATTATAATAACATACATTATTTGGAGAATCTAAAGTCTTAAATACTTCTTCCTCATCTAGCGATCCTATTTTGATAAAGTTATATAACCCTTAGAAAGTAGGACCTTGCTGTAGAAGTAATTCGATATAGCAAGCATTTTATGGTTATGTCTATACCCTTTCCCCCTTTGCCCTCTGCTTCCTGATCTGTTATACTGAAAACAACCTTCACCATTCATACCTACCACCATGATTAGTCTCTCTACTTCCTTTCTTTGGTACACTAAATACTATGAGACAAAATAAATCTTTTGTCTTGCCACATAATTTATTCCCAATAACACAGAAGTACTATACGGTTCAAAATTTTTAAATGCTACCATTACATACAATACATATTATTTAATAACAAAATTATTCATTGCTGTTTATTAAATGCAAGTTATTTTGGAAGCAAATCTTATTTTTGTCCCCTAATTGTCTTATTTCCACTCTCCCAATAAACTTATCAGCACATTAGTTTTAGTGAGAATTTCTTAAATTGCAACCTCTAGAGATGATTGACAATATTAAACACAGCAGTAGACTCCATTAATGTCTCGTGTATTTCTGATACTTCATCTGTATTATTTGTTGTTCTCTCTGACATTCCAATCATCTTCATAAAAGTCGAAATTTTCTAAAGTTCTCTACTCACTATAGTGTCGTACTGCTGTTTGAATGCAAAACCTCTCCTATAGATGTATTTCTTTGAATACTTGGTCCTCTGTTGATGGTGCTCCAGTGAGAGCTTATGGAATAAAATCACTCAGCTCAGGTCAGTCACGAGAATCAGATCCTGGATGTTATAGCCAATTCTAGTTCTGCTTTTTGTTCTCAGAACATGAGCAGAGCATCCTAATGTGACCTAAGCACTTTGGACTGAGTGTACAATAATGCTCTTGCTTGCTATAGAGCTTTTTTACTTTTATTGGTTTAATAAAATACTGATTGGTTAGTAGCTAGGCAGGAAATGGAGGTGAAATGACCAGACTAGGAGAATTCTGGGAAGAGGAAGATTAGAAATCTCTTCTAACCAACTCTTCAGCTCTGCTTTTCCAACTTGTCAGACCAAATCTGAGTTCCAGGCAAAGACCTGAATTCCCATCCTTTCCCCTTTCTTTCTCTGCCCAGCTATCTTATCTCCTGATTCAACTTTCCTAGTACTAAAATTAAAGATGTGTGCTACCATTATCTGGCTCTGTTTGCCTTTGAACTCACAGAGATTCAGAGTATCTCTGTCTCCCAAGTGCTGGGATTAAGACATGGCTCACCACTCTTTGACCTTCATGGTTTGGCTTTGTGGACGGCTCTTTTCTCTAATATTTTGAGCTATTTTTATTTAATATAAAATATATCACCACAAGCGAGGTGTTTCAGTCACCATGTTTCCATATCATAGCACATAATCTGTCACCCAACATAAAACGTCTTGCTGTACATTGTTTTACAGGCACTTGTATATAGTAGTAACAAAGGTAACTAATATGGGTAAGATTCCAAATTTCATTCATCTTAAAGGGTCTTAGAGGCAAGAAATAAATAAGCATTTTGAAAAGAGCCTTTAGGCTATCTTGACCTTATTTTCAAATGTTTTGTATTATCAATTTTTATGATTTATATTTTACATGATGCTCTATTTTAATCAAACTACAAGTTTTTATTCTTATCTACTTTCTCTTAATTTCTTTAGAAGTTGATAATCATGTACAGGTAATTTTCACATTTGTACATTTTTTTCTTTCTATTCTGTACTGTGGCTCAAGTCTCATCACATTTTTTTTTACCATGGCTATTATGTGTTAATGGTTATAAAATGCTGGTTTATGAATTGCTTTTGCCTGTGTTAAAAATTGCTTATCTTTTAAAACACTACATATATTTATGAATTTTATGTATGTTTTACTTATTTTAAAATCTTTCATGAGTTTATAATATTATATTGGATATAAATGATCACTAAACATATAGGAATTTTTTTAAAGCTCTATTGTGGGCCATTAAGTGACTATAACTCCACTTGAAATCCTTAGTGACCATTTTTTAAATCGTAACTCTGGACAGATAAAATAGTGTTTACAATGGTTTATCTGATGAACCAAAAATAAATAAATAAATGCTGCATTTAGTCAAAGCAGTAAGATTTATGGAAAATAAATCACTGAATATTCTCAGCAAGCCGTGTTTTGATAATAAAGGTAAACACATTATCTGAACAGATTTACATACTTGTAAGGACATAAAATTTTCTATACTAGACTAAAACTTTTCAATTTCCCCTGATTGTTCTTCACAGCTTTTACTATCTCACAAGCACTAGCCCTTTTCACTGTTGAGCCCATTCATTAGCTTTTTCTTAATATGGATTAGATCTAGTTCTGGCGACACGTCAACACGTGGCATCTAATTTTAAGATAAACCACTAATACTGTTTTATTTTTCAAACAAAAATGCTAATCACATCACTTGAAAATTTTGATTACATTGCAAGTATGTAACTAACATATGGAAGCAACATGTCTATTGAGGTTACATTTCATTTTCAAAGTATGTAACATTTTAAGATGTAAAATATTAATGTCCAAGAACTTTAATATAAATTATTGATTTGAAAAGTCTGCTAAGTAGAAGTAATTACACTCTTGAAAAGTATGCAATTTTGCCATTATGATCTTTAAGTGAAAAGATGATATTTTATCTACTTTTTTAATTGCCACAAATTTAAAACAAGATAAAATTGGTATTGGGCAATGAATTCAGGCTGTGTGAAAATCATATCAGCTCTCAGTTTCTAGAAATGGCTCTCAATTTACAGTGTATATTTTAAAACTTATTTCTATTACATTTTAAGTTAAGATAAAAGATAATAAGGAATTATTATGAAGAAATCCATATATATGGGTTTTATAATTTATAGTCATCAATAATTTTGCTATAAATATTATTCCTTCTCATATAATTCCTTTTTAGTTTAGTCACAAACACACAAAAAAGCAAGATAGGAGACAGAGAGACAATCAGACAGATAGAGCCATTTCCTCACAACTATGAAGAGTTCAACAGTAAACATGGATTTGTAAGGCTCTCTGCCAGGTTGTAGAATCTTTGAGTATATACCCAAGAGTGATATATCTGCGTCATACAACAACTCTATGTTCAGAACTTTCAAACTGACTCTCCACAGTGGCTGCCTGAAGCAATTTTTCTTTGTGGATATCTGTTTCGTCAACTTCAAATATCTCAGGGTCTTCATCATAACTTGAATAATACCCTTACATCTTCACATGCATTCTGCTAAGTAACTCCTCTCAGAGGTTCCAATTATGATAAACATTGTCTGTCCTTAGGGTATTTTGGGAATTTTGGTACAAGGCTCCATGTTATTATAATCTACTTCTTACATTTTGCATGCTTGAAAAACCAGCACCTTGTGAATGATGTCAAGTTGTGCTGCCATGCTGAATTGTAGCCCATCTCTTAGATAGTAGCCATAGTAACATCTGTGTGCTTTACAGGTAAACATGGAAAATATTTCCCTAGTTGGCCTTGCTGTGTTTTTTACAGTGTACCTGGAGACTTTTTTTTTTTTTACTAAGTCATACCTTTGCTCAAGAAACTTTTTTTGTGTGAATTTGTGTTACAATTAGCTTTCATGGTCCCATGTGGCCAGAGGTCCAGACGCACAGACCTGCAGCCACAGACCCCTTAGCCGCCTGCTGCTGCTCAGGACCCCAGAAATGATTCAGACCCTTACATTAAGTTCATGCTGTTTGCCCTATAGCTCAGGCACATTGCTAGCTTGCTCTTACATTTTAACTCAACCCATTCTCATTAAACTGTCTGACACATGGCCCATGGCTCACCTGTGTTCCTCACATGTTTCTTCTTGGGTGGTTGGTACAGTCTGTCTAAGTGGAAACAAAAACAGAACTTTTTTGCCCTTCCTTTCCTACTTATTCTGATTCCCCTACCTACTTTTTCTATGGTGCCTGTCATGGGACAAAACAGCTCCTTTATTTAAAGATTGACATTAACAATAAACAGAAAGACATTCCCACATCAAATTTGAGTGCTTTTGAGAGTCTTGCCTTGAAGTTACTCTTCATATTTCCCTATTGAGTTACCTTTAAAACACAACCTTATTTAACAATTATAGATGTTTCATCTACACCCAATTTGTCTGCAACCTTTGATCAGGCTGTTTTCCTGACTAAAGTGAACATTTTTTTTTTTTTGTTAAATCTCCCTTTAAATTTCACTATCAGTATAAAAAAGTAAACAGTAGACAAAAAAGACATAGCCCACAGGTTAAATTATGTTAAAATTTTTATTTTCAAATAATTTAGTTCACCACTTAAAAAAATCAGCAACACATTTAAATGTTAATCCTTCAATCTTCATCACTAACATTGTTAAATAGAAACATTATCCATATGATGTTACTTCAATATTTGCTGATAAACACCTTTTTATGCTGAGAAATTTTTAAAATAAATTTTATGTGTATACCTGTGCCAATTTTGTACAACCTCTTTACCACTATTAGAAATCCAGTATTTTTATTTGACCTGAACAAATGATTTGGACAAGTGAGCACGTGTGCTGAAAGTCCAGGGTTAGAAATTATTCACAATGTGCTCTGAAGGGTCAGTGTGCGATGACATAGAACACAGTGGTCGGCCACTTCGCTTTGAGCTGGGTCATTTGAAGCAATAAAGGACACAGAATTGCTTTTGTGCTTTTCTTCACCTAAGTGCAGTGAGCAGGCATAATTGGGGAATTCAAAATGATGCAGTTTACTAAGCCCTGTGGTGAAAATCACTGTGCTTTCATTCAGGGCTGTTTGTTTTGCTTTGGTTGTTATTACTAATCACCCCACCACCAACACTTACTTGCTTTAAAAGGACTTTTTTTTCCAGCTGAATCATCAAGCTGTATATTTTGTTATGGCTAATCCATTCTATAATAGTGTTTTATTTTTTTCAAGTACTCAGATAGCCAATAGTCCATTTGGTCCTGTGCCTATGTTTTATCTGCAAAGGAGTGAAGAAATCACCCTCTGTCTTTATTTAAAAGGCATTGTTATTGGGTATTCAGTGAAATGGTTTCTGGTCACTGCTTTCAGTGATGAGTCTCAGAGTAAAGTTGTACTACCATCTTTCTTCCATCCTTCCTTAGTTTCACTTTTCTTCTTCTTCTTCTTCTAAAGAAGTGACAGAAATGAAAATCTATCTTCCCTTAGGCACGTCCTGGAAACAAGAAGCCTGTTTCTCAATGTAAGGCATGCATCCTAGAAAGATTGGTCTCTCTTTTGTTTAGAAACTACTTCGTCTAAAAAAATTCAGACAGATGATTAGGAGAAATATATGAGAAGCCTTTGGACTATGACAAATCTAGAATAATTTTGTTTCCCTACCCCATTTCCTCCTATTACTTTGTGTCTTCTTTAAGTCAAAGTGCTACCTGGCTGTCCACTTGACACTGAGCTTGAGTATGAATCAGGTAATTTTTTATGGGCTTTTTGATTCTTTATTTGGAAGCATATAGTATAATATGGATTAAGCAAATCTGTTACATGCTCCTCTGGTTTTCCTGTTATTTGTTTTAGTAGTGTTGGCTTGACCCTTACTTGGGAGGTAAAACAATAGATGTTTCTTCCCTACTACAGCTTTCTTAAAATGTACAGACTTTATTTTAAAGATGATTTTTATTCCTATCACTGACAGTGCAAATCACTAACAACACAATTGGGAATGTAGAATGTATTCAAGAAAATCAGTGGTTCTCAGTTCACTGTCTCCAGTTGTACTGCTGACCTGAAAGAAAATCCAATGTGAAAAAAGGCAAGATAAAGGAAGTGAAAATAATTTTTTTTTCAAATAATTGAATAACTATCTTGAAATTTTACCCACAAAAATTAAATCAAGGAAAGAATAAAAACTTGACCTTATAACAATATAGATTATCTGATGAGAAATAGTGCAACGCTAACAAAATCTGTCCCACGTGTCTTTTCTTATTTCTATCAGATGAGATCTGACATATGTTTTGAGTCATTTGTCTAATTTACATGACAGCAAAATTAGATCATTTTAAAACAATATGAGGAAAACACATTATTCTAGGCCTGGATTAGCAAATAAGTATTTTAGCATGCAGGAGAAAAATACTTTAAAATTAACATCTCAAATATGAAACATTCTGGACTGATGGCCTTTCCTGTTTCAAAGACCACAAACTCTGTGCCAACACAGTTGCTGAATGGGAAAGAATTTGGTTAAAATAATATTAGTGATAGTCAATACTTAAATGGTTCTTAAGAATGTATCCATTTTACAGTGTCTGTTTAGATATTTAAATGATGTTTCCTAACCTTGAATGACAAAACATATTTATTATTTGATATTTTTCTTATGCTGTGCAATATATCAAAAGTTGAGTAATTTCAAAAGACAAGAATTATTTCTTACAGGAGCTCAGGAGAATAACATTAAGCTTTCAATATCTAGTGATAAATTTTGGCTTCATTATAACAAGGTAAAAAGAAGCACAGGAAGAAAAGTGTGTGCTCAGGTCTCTCTTCAGTTTTTTATAAAGATGCTATCCATCATGTAACCCAACCTATCTCCAGTACCCATACTTCAAATCAAATCAACATGAATTTGGAGATTATTATGACAACACATCAGCTTTATAACAATCCTCTCAAACTATAGCAATTTTCAAAAAGAGAGAACTTTTGCCCAGTCTTTCACAGTTCTAACATATTTACTAGAAAATGCTGTAGAGGAATTTCCATTTTCAGTTTGAGAAGAACTCTTAAATCCACTTAAAAGAATGCAACAAATTTACTTTATGTGGTATAAGAACATTGTCAGAGGTCAACATTGAGGCCTTTGTGTAAGCTTTTATGGAACTCACCCTGTATCTTACTCTACCTCCGAGGAAATTTTAAGGCCAAAACCACTCTTTCACAACCAACAGACTGTAAAATTAAGGACTGGATCAGCAGGACTCTATTTACTGTGTAGATGTCTAAGAAATGGGTTATTTCTCTGGCTTTGAAAGACAACATTTTTGACTTCTCAGACTGTTTGAGGAGCTCCAAACCGTGAAAGTTTAGTATCTAGCAAAAAAGGTTATACACAAATGCCACCTCCTATAAGAGCTGGTCCAATTAGACCTGGAGAAGAGAATATCTCATAAGAATGTGGTCTGTTCCAGAGACTTTACAAAAGTATGAAACAAACACCTTTCTTGTAAATTTATCATTTACAAGACTCTGAGCATTGCCTGATGTCATCCTCTGAGGGTGCCCTACTTCTCTGGTAGTCTATGCCTACTGTTGCCATTGTGCTGTTATAAGACATCTGAATTCTAAGGATGAAGATCACAAGGTCCAGGGCTCAAGAGAAAGCCAGAGGGAGATCATAGGGACCGAGGGAGATGTAAAATCTAACTTATTAAAAAGAAAATTAAAAAAAGAGGTAGTTCAAGAGTTACTCAATTAGTTGCTGTCTCCTTTATGAAACCAATGAGAATTAGGATGGTACACAGGCAAGTTTATCTTCCGAGGCAATTGTTCATTCTCGTGGGTATCTAAGGATAGAATTTAATAATAAGTATTTCTGTTCTCAAATTCTACATTTTAAAGTGTATTTTGTCTGAGTGTTGGTTTTCATAATCCTGTAGGTTTTCCACGTAAAAAAATGTTTGTGATATTCTGTCACTTAAAAATACTTGGTGATGATGACATTGTAAGGATACCTGGCATGTGGCAGCTAAGTGGTAAATGTGCTAGTCTGATATCCCGACATGGCGCCAGGTGAGTTAAGAATTCCTGGCATGTGGCAGCCATGTGGTAAACCCTACATGGTGCCAGAAGAACATGCTGAGTGGAGGGCACGCCCCTAGGCGTGGCTATGTAAATCTGTACCCACCCATTCTCTTATAAGGAGATGTCAAGTGACAGTCTTTCTCTTCTTTGTCTTCTGCTTCTTTTTCCTTGTACTCTCCTAGCAACTTTCCTAAATAAACCCTAGTGTGGTGTTGGACTGTTTCTCAGTTCTCATGAAAAACCAACAATGATGACAATGATAGCATAATATTTGAATCTGGGACTAAATACTTGAAGCCTTAAACACAGTGGAAATTTAAACTGCCAGGAACAAAATAAAATTCCCTGATATCCATCACTCATGGTTCATATGCATTTTTATTAAGAATAATTAGTGATTTTAAATCAAGTGTCTATTTGTATTACAGCACACTTACTCAGATATATACCATTATGGGACATTTTTAATGTGGAAATTTAGATAATGGCTCAGAAATATTCTAATTCTAAAGGAAAAATATCTTTTTATACCAGCATTTTTTCTGTATATTATAAACTATGTGTCAAAAATTTCTATTTGTCTTTAAAATTTTACACATTTTTTCATTTGACTTTTTGAAATTGTAGACTGATAACTTGCGAAAAGAACATGCATTTCAACATCTATTTTCTGTTATATAGTTAGATCCTATAATTGCATATATATGGAATGCCTATATTTAATGTGACATTTTTCAATGGCTTATTTTGTTCACTGCAATCTGGGTTAGATTGATTGTATATTATAGGTGTGTGTGTGTGTGTGTGTGTGTGTGTGTGTGTGTGTGTGTGTGTGTGTGTGTGTTTGTGTGTGTGTGATGTGTACGCTTGCTAATATGTACATGTTGAGGTCAGTAGACAACTTTGGAGTGTCCAGCTTTGTTAACTCTTATATGAGTGCCAGAGTTTGAACTAAGATAATTAGGATTGCTGGTTCTACATGTATCTGGATCAGCAAAGTCACATGTATTGACGCTAGGTTGTACTGTACTTTTCAGGTTCCCAGGTTTTATGAGCTGAGATGGGCCTTAGTGGTGCACTTGCCTTTGAATCATTTTGTTATTGTACCTAATACTCACTTACATCTGTATAAGTAACTCCAATAAAATTTATTAGTTCACAAAATGGGACTATTGTGTAGCCTTGCTTTGCGTTGTCATTGGTTCTTATATGGGGTGAGTAGACATTTGTTCGTATCTCTCCAGGAAAAATAGCCGCTTTGTACTGGAGACTGATAATTCAGATATTAATGAGCACAGACGATTTGAGTCTGGAATATCCATTCTTATATACTTGTTATATATTGTACACACAACCATGTAATTTGCCAGGTGGTTATACGTTTTCTTTTATTAAGGGACCCAGTTATCTCTGTTGTTAGTGAGTTCTAAGTATAAATACTGCCATAGGCAAATAAATTAGGATAAATGCTATTACACTTCATGTGGGGATGGACACCATTCATATTTCTGTATTTTATACCTGTTGCTTATGCACCATGAATGACAGTTAACTTTTAGGATTCTATTTTCCTCTGGGTATGCCACATTCTATTAAGCATCTTAAGGACTATTTTTGCAGGTAAGAGGCATGTGGTTCAGACTCTGTTGGTTATCTCCGTGTTTGTAAAGCCCTGGACTATGATAGAAGAATGGACCTGATCTCTATGTGCTTTCTCATTATCATTCTTAGTTTAGTAACAGAAACTAATGATGAACCTGTAAGTGATACTGTGGATGCTTTTATTGCATAGTCCTATGACCTTAGTAGGTAAGCATCATATGCTCACACTGTACAATTCAACTATGAGAAGATCTTGCCTGTGAGGTGAGGCAAGCAGGTCTTATATTAATTTCATCATTATCTGATATAACATTGTTTGATTCAGTATACATATTTTTCTTGCTCCATAATTTGAAGCTGTCCTGAATCTAGTTTTTCAATATAGTAGACCTAAGTTTTAAACTCCTCACATCTAGATTTGTGCTCTAGGATTTCAAGTAAAAACTTCATTTAGCTCCTGACACCACTATTCCCTGATCCATAATGCTAAGACATGTTTGAGCACAGTTACTTTTGTAGGAAGTTCTTTGCTGGGTTTTGGTAAAATATTGCCATATATATGGCTTCATTAATAGGAGGAACTGGGGGAGATGTCTGAGAAGGGGGGAAAGGTCTTTTACCTAGGAGAGAGCTCCTGAGGAGTTATTTCAGGTGACTTTCCATGAGTTGTTACATGTTGGATATTTCAGGGAAATGTAGAAAATCTTTATATCATATACCATGTATTACTATACTGTCTGTAATGTATTTGGATTACAAAATAATCCTTGACTTAGAATAGAAGATTTGACTTTGGCAAAAGAAATCTTTGGCTTTCGTGGCCTACCAACTGGAGAATTTCCTAGATACAGCCAGAGACATTTTCATTTTCACACTTAGTTTATAATTCTTACTCGCTGTGCAACTTTTTAAAGATTACTTGGAATCAGCGTTGCTATGTAATAGTTTTTGATCTCTTTATTTAGATTGCTTCTCAAACAGTTTATACTCCAAGTCTACAGTCTTATTTACTTAACAGATACATTTACTCCTAATTCTCCGCAAGTGAGCATTTTTGAAATTAGATTGCTTTACAATGTTAAATACAACTTAGGTTGTAGTTACCATAAACTATTCTATATTAATCAATAGCCATGAAATTCATGTGATGTGGTAATGACTTACTGTATGCTGTGAATCTTAATCTTTAAATAAAGGAGCTGTTTTGGGCCATGACAGGCACCATAGAAAAAGTAGGAGGAGGAATCAGAATAGGTAGGAAGGAAGGGCGGAGTCAGAGGCAGATGGAGCCAGCCACCCAAGAAGAAACGTGTAAGGAACACAGGCGAGCCACGGGCCACATGGCAGACAGATTAATGGAAATGGGTTGATTTAAGATGTAAGAGCTAGCTAGCAATGTGCCTGAGCCATAGGCCAAACAGCATGAAGTTAATATAAGCATCTGAGTCATTTCTGGGGGTCTGAGATGCGGCGGCTGGGTGGCTAAGGGATCTGGCGAGGCAGGTCTGTGGGTCTCAGCTGCCCTGCACCAAAGAAACCCCACTACAACATTCGTGTTCTTATTTATTTACCTGTTTATTCACTCCTACAAACAGCTGTATAAGTTTAGTTATTATAAAAACGTATGGCCAACTAAGCTTATGATTTTAAATACTCTATAGAAATTTATATTTGCAAAGAAAGGAGAGTTGGAATAAAAATAGAAAGTAGTGGAACTCTAACGCAAGCAAAGTGAAGTTTTGGCCCAAATTACGGGAGGTCCGAAGACATGAATGGGTGTTAGAGATTTCCTGTTAGACTGAAAAATCTTCCCACTTTTATCCTTGTCTCACTGAGTCAATGAAGGGAGATACTCTATAAAGCCTATGGTAGAATTCTGCAGGAAAGCAAGAGTAGCATTAAATCTGTATGTATAAAACAATTCATTATGAAAAATTTCACTAAACTATTAAAGGGCCTGTGAGTCCAAAATCTTCAGGGTGGGTTTAAATACTGGTGACTTAGGAGACCTAATGTTATATTTTGGGGGATAAGAAGTCTTCCTGAAAAGGATCGTGTCTGTGTCTTTGTTTTATTCTGATTTATTAAAAAGCAGAAGATTGACACCACACTGACAATTTGCTTTACTCAAAATCCACAGAGGACAATTTTAATCTTACACTTCAAACACACTAAAGAAATTTGGCTAAAATTCTGTATATTCTGTGACCAGTCTTTTGAGACACAAAACTTGTATTTCTAAAACAGACCTTGACTGGAGGGTACTCCACACTGAAATCTCAAGGGACTAACTGCCTTTCCAGAGGCTGAACAACTTTTCAAATGCAGTTTCATGTCTACCAAAGCAGTTTGTAACCATGTTATTGTGCACTCATTTTCAGTGAAAACTGTTTATTTTATGGGACCCTAGCATTTCATTGGGTATGAACATTTAGGCTTGTTTTATTTAATTATTTTTATTTTTTTACTTTGCATTTAACAACTAAATAAATACTATAGTACAAGTATTTCTATTTATATTTTTTATTGTTTTAAAGTTTAATGGTTGTGAGTATTTACTTGTTTATGTCATGTCTATGTATGTTTAATAGGAGCTATGCCATAGAATACTTCTGGAATATAAAGAAAATTTTCCAATAATCAAATTCCTACTTCTAATGCGTGTCTCAGGCAACAAAACTATGTCATCAGGCTTGGTTGTCAACATATTTGCACAGGGAACAATCTAGCTGAGTCAATGAGATTTTTTTTCCTGTGTTGAACCTCTGTAAAAGGTGTTGTATTTAATTTAGCATTTTCTTTCATTTGTGAGCAAGTTCTCATGTAATGAAATAGAGATTCTAGAGTCACAATAAACCAAACGTTTATGTTATGACACGACTTACTATAAATCATCGTGGGGGGACATTCGATTGCAGTGTGAAACCCATACCGTGCTAGTTAAGCCAACTTTTGATGAGGGAGTGAAACCAGCAACTGAGAGGAATTAGCCAATGGAGCACAGAGGAGCCAGGAGGCCACAGACAGACACCTGGGAAGGGCCAGGAAAGGACTCGGGGTTTCACGGTTTTTTCTTTGTTTGTTTGTTTTCTATGTTTGTTTGGTTGGTTTGGGGTAGCTAGAGAGATGCTCTCTTCCTGGGACTCCACCAGAAAGATGATAGTTAAAATATCAGTATATTCTGGTGTAGCCACTAAGCAAATTAAAAGACAATAATTTACTTTTTTTTGCTTGAATTTTAATATGGAGGAACTAGCAGGTTCACAAGTCTGTTAGTTTTTTTTTTTTTTTTTTTTTTTTTTTTTTTTTTTTTTTTTTTTTAAGAAAAGCACATTTAAAAATAATAGTTTTATTTCAATAATATTGGCCTGAATTAAAAGCAGGTTCTTTACATTTTTCCTTGTTCATATTGAATCCCTAGCTCTTGGTTATTATGGATCATATCTATAATTTGTTTTCTTAGGAGACTTACAGCTACAAGCCATTCACTTTTTAATTTTACTATTTGTTTTGAAAACTGCACTTTCTTCTCATTTCCATTTGAAAAAAAAAATCTTAAAATGATTCCTCTTACAGATTCAGCAAATTTCAGGTAATTTCACATTTTTCAGAATATTTACACATATAGTGCTTTGAAACTGAATGTTTGTCATACAGACATATTTATTTTATAGGATGAGAAGGAGAGCCACATGGACATAAAGTAACTAAATTAATACGCAAAACCTCTTGACCATCTTATGAATAACAGGTTTTTGTAAAAATTAGGGCTTAGGATTAGAAAGCAGAAACATCGGTGCTTCAGAGATGGCTCAGCAGCTACAAAGAATACTTAGGTTCTTACAGAGGATCAGTATTCAATTCCTGGCACTTACACAATGGCTCACAGGTAACCATAAGTCCAGTTTGAGACCCCCTCTGGCCTCTCTGGGCATTGTCATGCACATGGTATACTTATATTCGCGAAGGCGAAACACTCATTCACATACACATAGAAAAATCCTTTAAAAATAACAAATGAAGATTTGGGAACCTGGCTGTTGTTGATATACACTTCTTTATTATAACACCGTTAATTTAAAGTTTTTATTACATTTACATCACTGAATGTCCTAAGTAATTTTTCACAATTATATTTTTATTTATTTAAACTTTTATTTTGTAACCATATGTGACTGTGCATGTGTGTTAATACATGTCACAGTGTTTGTGAGGATATTTCAAGATAGGTTGAGGGAGTTGGTTCTATTATTTCACCTTGTGGGTTCCTGGGATTAAAATTAGATACTCACTCTTCAGGCTTACTAAGCCTTTTCACTGCGCTTTGTTTGTGACTTGTGAACAAGATCTCAGTTAAAAATCATGTGCTTCTGACTAGGAAGATTAGCAAAGCATCTCTATGGCCAAAAGAATGAAATGACAAACGGCCTTGACACAAGCACAATATTGCCAATGATTAGAGCCAAAGTGGCACAAAGCATGGCATTGGGAAGAGGGGTGATAAAGTGAATGCGGAGGAATTCCTGGTGAAAAGCCATGGTATTGCCTGACTCCCAACTATCAGTGCTCCTAGAAACTGCCAGCAGCACATTCTTGTATTCACTGTAAATGACCCCACCTGGATCTTAGTCAATCAGTGTCTGTCTACTATGCACCTGGCTCCTAGAAAGGCATGAGATGTGCTTGGAAACTCAGGAGCTCGTGAGACACGTTTATCAGAGGATGATCTCTTGCTTGTAACAAGTACGAAAGACACCTTTAGGATCATACCAAACAATCCACCCAAACTTAAATTTGATAAGCATTCTAAACTCTAATACTGTTAAATTCACTACAGATTCAGAAAGTAATTACATTTATAATTATATTTATATTTTAATTTATTGTGCTATTTACTAACTTAGTTTCATTGAGAGTAGATAATGCTTGTTAACTGAAGAAATGGTTAACTAGGGTGGATATCTTCTCTCATATGTTTATGATTTGGGAATTTAGTAGAAAGTACTCCAACCACATCCAATTTCCATTCATCTCAAAACCACCCTTACACCTCTTCTTCTCAAAAAGAAAAAAAAAATACCAAGTACAACTTGTGTTGCCTACTAGTCTCTGATGGTGGTTTTTGTTTTTTATTATAAAAATTAAATATCTACTATCAAGAGAGCTCTTGGTTTAACTTTTTCTCTTTGTTACATTATTCTCACATATTGCTTGGTTTAATTTTAATAATCACCCCAACTTGGAAGCATTGTTACTTTTATAAAACACCAAATTTGCAAAGTGACAAGGTATCTGATAACTTTCTGATATTCACCAGAAACTATGATCTTTCTAACACTAAGGATTTTGTAAATAAAGTATTGCATATGGCCCTGGAGAAAGGCCTTGTTTCATATTCTAATAAGCCTCTTCATCTGGCTTATCTGTTCCAGCATCTCCAACATTCCTCAAATGGACCGTGTTTATATTCATTACAGCACTTGGGAAAGAGTGTATGAAGGGTCATGAGGTTATTTGTTGATTTGAAAATTTTCCAATAGTACAGATCTTGTTAATCAGATTCTCCTTACCCATGATGCCATGACTAGCAATGTCAAGGGCTAAACATAAAATGATGCATGTTAACAATTCTTAAGAATTAAAAAAAAAAAAAAAACAAATTGGGTAATTGGTACTTAATTGTCAATACTAATAAGCAAATTTTTGTTTTGAGACTGTATGTTATGATTCAAAATATATGATAGGTTCTCAAAACCATAATAAATATGGATCATAAAATTTTATGCTCTTAAAACCATAAATAAATATTAAAATATGTGATGAAAAATTATTAGAAACACAAGATAATAAAAAAATCCCTTTAAGTGTAATTGTGTCATCGGGGTGACTTTCTAATACTTTCATTTTGAACTTGCTTTGTGTCTCTAAGAATTTCTTTAAATTCTAATAAGCCAAGGTAATGACATTTTTTATTTTATTTTTTGCTGTCATTAGCATATTTTACTCATTTAAATATGATTATTGAAGACATCTGAATGCTGCCTAAAATGTAGAGATGGTAAATCAAAAATCAAAGTTAAAAACGCAGCAGAAAATAGCTGAGAAGTTAAAAGTCCTAGAATAGCTAGAAGGGATTAACCCTGGTCTAAAGAAAGGTCATTTCTTTTGTGAAAGGGATATGAAAAGGGAAGAAAACAGAAGGTCATATTTATAAGTGAAGTTAGGAAACTACGTATTATAAGTTTTGTTTTAAATGGGAGAAGTTAGCATTTGGAAGAACTTTGAAATAACTCATGTGCAGAAGAAGACTAGTTAGCTTGAGAAAGGGCATTGTGCCGTGTGGATTGCTTACTTAAAATTGGAGAGAAAGTTATAAAATTTGTGGCAAATTTCCCCAAAATACTCAGCAGACCTGATGTATTCAAAGAGCATCAACATTTATCCCTAAACAGAAAGGATAGTCAGTAGAGAGAGAGAATTGTGGAAATTGTCAAAGGACAATTCAACAAATAAACTCCACTGCTCCAGTACAGTGACTGGGATGACTAATCACACTGTAGACTCTGGGTGTCAGAAAATAGGTGACCACGGGGAGAGGATGGGGGGGTGTGTGAAAAGATAAGGGTGTTTTTCAGACTTGAAAGGATTACTGTGCTCCTGAGCTCACAACTATGCGGCTGGTCCTGGACGAGGTCAAGGCCGGCAGCATTCTGGCCTCCAGGGAGAGACAAGGCAGATTCCCAGCTGCAGCAAGCTGATGGTTTCTATAAACTCTCCAGCTCAATCCCATGGGTGCCCTCACATCAGGGAGTTTATCGTGGCACAAGTTTGATTAAGGGGGATTTTGGAAAACTAGACATGAAGTTGGCATCTGGGAGTAATTAGGGGGTGACAAAGGAGATGAATGGGGAACGAATATGGTAAAAAATGCATTGCACACATGCATGAATTTCTCAAAAATTAATAAAATGGTACATTAAAAGGTAAAATGAAATTATTCATAACTATATGTACTGTGATTATATGCTTCATTGAGGATATATAAGGCATTAAAAATAACCAACTTAAAATGTTTAAAAATAAAAAATTATTATATAACTATATTTTTGAGATTATAATATAATTTCAAAGCTTTATACTTCCATTTTCTCCCTCCAAACCTTCCCATATATACGTCTTAGCTCTGCATTAGCTCCATGGCCTTTTTAGCTAATTGTTATTATATGTATATATGCATGCATATACATATATCTGTTCATATAAAGTTATTCTTATTAATGTCTTCAGGTCTGACCTTTGGGTGCTAGAAAATCAATTGTTGTGCTCTTCCCTGGAGAGAACTAACTCTCCCGGTCCCAGCTTCCATCAGTTGCTTTACAGTTCATTGTATAGGTCTGAGGCCTTATGAGGAGCTAATTTTATCCATGTAAATACACTTATCCAATGAAGATGAGTACAAATAACTGAGTTTTCGAAATTTTCTAAAAAAAATTTCAGATGTCTTCAGAGTGTCAGAAGCCAGTTAATGTCAGTATTCTATAACAATCATTTATAAACTCTTTCTTACTATGTTCATCGGTCCTTCAATGACACACCATGATTACTTTCACCAAGTGTTTCCTATGAAGTTCCTTCAGTGTCTAGCATAGTAGTAAGTTTCTGGCCTCTCTGGCCTGACACTGTGGCCCAGACCCATGGACCTGCAGTCCTGCAGAGACACAGATGTTTACATTAATTTTATGCTGATCAGCCTATGGCTCTGGCATATTGCTAGCTAGCTCTTGCTTTTAAACGAATCCATTATGTTCAGCCATGTGGCCAGGTAACTTTCCTCAGAGCAGCATTTCAACCTCTTCTGAGTCTGTTTACATCTCACCGTGATGTCTCCGTGGTGTCTCTCTGGCTTCTCTGCTCTGCTCTTCCTTTTACCAGAGATTTCCTAGTCTGGGAGTCCTGTCCACACTTCCTGTCTGCCTTAAGACAATCAGCATTTTTATTAAAACAGTAGGCAGGACAAATATTTACAACATACCAGAACATACTCCCACTCAGTCTAGTACCTAAAGTAACTCCAAGACTCTAGTTCAGTGGTAAGCTCTTCCTAAAATAGTGAATTATGTTTGGTCATCGGTGATATTTGGTGGAATAAGCATTGGTGATATGCAGTGTCTGTGACTAGCTATTTAAATGGGTTAGCAAGGACATTTCCCTCAGATTGGTTGGAAAGCATAAACCATGCACTAGGACCTGCCCTGGGTAGCACTAGCTATAATTTCAGTGCCTCATTCAGATATGTAAGAAACAGCATACCATCCACCTGATAGGATATGTACTATATTGTAATATGTACGATACTGCTCCTTATTCCATTTTCAGAATATGTGCCGAGGGCCTGGCTGTTGTGGTACACACCTTTAATTTCAGCATTAATTTCAGCAGAGGCTGGTGGATCCCTGAGTTCAAGATCAGCCTGGTCTACAGTAGTTAGCTACAGGACATCTAGGCACACAGATAAACCCTGTCTCAAAACAAAACAAAACAAAACAAAGCAAAACAAAAGAAAAACAAACCAATGAAACAAACAAACAAAATACAGGTATTTGTGCACTAAAATATAGTATGGCTAATAGTGACCATAGGTTTATGGTGGCAAAAGCAGAATTTGTTTTGAAGGTATCAGGTTCCAGAATTTACAATGTTCCAAACATTTTCCTATAGAAGTAATTTCTACTTCATATTATATAGTTATGTTTGGAATCAAGGAGAAGTGACTGGTGAACTATACCAGAGTGGACAGTGCAGTCCGGCAGATTTCCTGCTTCACTGAAATGTATACCAGAGACTCTGGGCCTGTAGGCTGAAGATGGATGCCCCAACTTTATAAAGGAACCTTGGGTGACTGTCCAGGCAGATAGGTGTCGTCTCTGTCCTTTCTAGATTTTGGAAGTTGCTTGAACTTCCTGTTTACTTGGGTAAATATATCTATCCTTCTGTGGTCTTTGATGTAGCTGAAGATTAGATAGTTATAGGTATAGTTTTTTTTTTTTTTACAAGGTATATTGTATATGAAACTTAAGGTAGATAATAGAATATTTTTTTAAATTTTGCTAAATACAAATAGACTAGATATTGTAACTGTACTTCTTGCTTGATGGCTATTTTGTTATATCTAATTTTTCTATGTTAAAAATGAAATTTTTCTTTCTGATTAGACAGAAACGGGAGGTGATCTGGGAATGTCTTTCTGTATGCTGTGAATATTAATCTCTAAGTAAAGGAGCTGTTTTGACCCCTGCAAGCACCATAGCCAGAGACACAGGCATAGGTCGAAGGAGGAGGACAGACTCAGAGATAGACCAAGCCAGAAGTACAAAGAAGCAACATGTAAGGAACACAGGTGAGCCACATCCACATGGAAGGACAGATTAATGAAAATGGGTTGAGTTAAGATGAAAGAGCTAACTAGTGATGTGCCTAAGCTATAGATCAAGCAGCATGAACTTAATATAAGCATCTGTGTTTATTTGGGACTTTAGGAATGCTGGGCAAGGTAAGCAAGCAATGTCAGGTAGGTCTGAACTGTGGACCTAGCCAGACCAGAAAACCCATTGTAACAGGCATGTTTAGTCAGAAGTCTCTAACCGTGCCTAGCTCTGAGACCTGAACCAGCAGTCTCAACTAATCACAACAAGTTAATTAGTTAAAAGTTATTTGGTCTATAACTACTGCATATTATTTGGTAACTCTCACTCTTAAACTAACCCATGACTCTTTATTTTATTTAAAACATTATTTTCCATATCTATCATTGTCCCACCTCCCTTCCCTCCTCCAAGTCCCTCCCAGTCCTCCTTCAGCCTCCCCCTACTTCATACCGCCATCAATTCCCCAAGGAGGGCAAGGAGGCCCAAAGTGGGTCAGGTAAGTCTGGCAAGACCAGTTGAGGTAGGACTGAGTCTCTCATTCCAGTATTAAGACTGTGTTAGATGTTCCTCTGTAGGGAGTGTGCTCTGAGGTGTTAGTTCATGCACAGAAACATGATTTTTAACTTGTTTAGCCATGTAGTTTGGTACCTTATCTCAGAGAAGAATTCTTGTCTTTTTTTTTTCTCTGAGTTTGCTGGCATCTCTGTTCTGTTTTTGTCCTTCTCAGAATTCTCTTAGTCTGAAAGTCCTACTGGCCAATCAGTGTTTTATTAAACCAGTAATAGTGGTAAATATTAACAATGAACAAGAGCATAATCCCACAGCGGTCGTGTATTATGTTATGACAAGGAAATGTTCTGAGTAATTCCTAATTAGATCATTTTATCAAGTAGGAATATCAACAAATGTGATTATTCATTGAATTACAGCTGGCCTAAAGAAGTTATGTGATGTGAACTCCTGTACAATTAAAACAGTTATGCTATCACTAGGTATATTTTTTTCACTCACTTTAACTAAATGTGATCACTATTACATGAAGTTTTGGGTACATCCAACTAGCAGGTGATTGATGGCATGTATCTTGAAATAGCAAGGGATGCAGTCTAACTCATTTGCAGAACACATTTTGTTTCAATGTTAAATAATAGGTTGAACACCTATGATTATATATTATCCCTTCAATTATCCTTACATGGGAGGGCACTGTGTATCCACATACTGTTTCAATGAAATCTCATACTACTCTCAGTAGGCAGATAGAATTAATTAAATCTGAAAAAACATTGAATTACATACACAAGATATCCTTGATAACAAAGAGACTTTTAAAGTTCAGGACAAATTGTTAAATTTCTCAATGTCACATAAGGAACTAGAATGTGAGGCGAAGAAGTTTGAATCCTAAAATGCAGAATGTTTCTATTGAAAACCCCCAAGTATTTTTGGCTTGTAGATCTCTGAATCATCCAAAGTGGCTTTTGTAGACCTGTGTACCATTTTTATTCTGGATTTTGTGAAGCAGCACACTTTTCTAGGCAGAAATATGCAACTGGTGTTCTTCACACTGCATCCTATACAGGCTATTTGGAAAACCACTCTCAGAAAAGTTCTAGTCTTAATTAGCTCTCCCCCTGTTCTTGCCTTGTGGTCTTAAGCACACGTACATCAAACACTGTTTTGCTTTTTCCTGCTCTCTTAGATTCTAAGGCAGACCATTAAGTGGTAGTCACTCACAGAGACAGGTTTCTTATTCATTAGCCTATTAGTTCTAGCTAGTAATGCTCATGGGGATGATTATCAAAAAACAAATGCCCAGAGCAAGTGCTTTTCTATGCACATAGAGAAGAAAAACTTAGTAATTACCTTGCATGCCTCATTAAACAGACAGGCCAGAGGACAAGAAAAAGGTTCATTCAAGAGATTCCACACAACAGACAGAGACCACTAACCAGATGATCTGCTGTTCATTCTTGTATTTACTATGAAATACCAGCCCCACCTTTTACAGTGGAAAATGTCAATAATTCACATTCATTAATAAGACAGCTTGTATTGTAAAATTTGTTTTTATAAAGCACTAAACCATGTTATCAAAGTCCTCTGGTGCACTCTTTTCTTTGAATTTGTCATGCATATTTTTAATCCTCTGTCCTTTTAAAATTGCTTTGTGGATGTTTGGATGAGGACTTTCCCACATCAGTCCAGGTATTTTAGAGGATAGCATAGAAACTATTGGATGTGGAGTCTTGCTGTAGAAGGAAAGGTTTTGGGAGTTTAGACTCTTGCCCAGCTTCAGTTGTCTGTCTTTAATTGCAGCTGAAGATGTCCTTGCTCAGTTTCCTGCCCCAGCCATTCACTGTCTGTCATCTCCTATCATATAGATACCCCTTAGGAACTGTAAGATGAAACAAACCCTTTCTTCCATGAATTGCTTTTGGTCATGGTGTTTGTCACTAAAACCAAAAATAACTAATACAGCATGAAAATTAATCCACAGTAAGTGGCAATCTTTTTAATATAGTCATATTCTAGCTCATTCAGCATGGACCATCTCATTTTGTTAAGGCTCAAAGTAGTATGCACATTTCAATACTTGTCTTTAAAAATCTTTAAGTGGAAGGTTTTATTATCTACAGATATATAAAATGTATAATTAATAACTATCACTTTGATAAACAATGATTATCTTTTTACTGATTATGTTCATTTGATACTAAGAGGTAAATTTTACTTACTAAGAAAAAAGAAATAGAGATATACCAATGTCTACTCTTTTTAGATATCATACTGTTGATTTTCACTTTAAATATGAATTCACAGTCTGCCGTGATTTCACAGAAAATGTGAGAGAATTTTGCATTTTCTTTTAAGAGTAATGCATCTTTAAACAGATGAGCAATAAGTAGTTTAGATGCCACCATCGCATGTGGAATGTCATCTCTGAAGACAGTTGGCAGTTCTTCCTAGGGTGCTGAGCAATGTTGAAATCTATTTTTCTTCTCTAAAATGTTAGGTTCCCCAGTGCTGATCTATTAATCTCATCACTTATCCATTGAGATTTCAATCTGGGAAAAAATTGTATGCTTCCTACATAAAGCACGTATCAGAAGAAATAAAGTAACTACTCAGATGATAGGATGAAACACTTGAAAAATGAAAATGTTACAGAGCATGAAATATGATATGAAAGTACAGTATTCTGGAGTCTAGTTCCTCATAATTTTAATAGTAAAAATATCCTGTATCCTTATATTGATACATGTTAAATGAGTATGAGGTACAAAGGAACACTTGACTGTTGTAAAGTAAAACCTTAACATTTGCAGATAAATTGATGGATCTAGAAAATATTATGTTGATTGAAATTTTCTTAACTCCAAGAGAAATGCTTTATGTACTCTATTATTTGTGGTTCAGTGCTCAAATCTTTATGAGAGTACATAATCTAAAATAAGAAAGAAGTCAAAAAATCCAAAAAGAAAACTTATAACACTATCTATTTAATACTTTAATTTTTCTTAAAATACAATGTACAATGTTATAACAAACCATTTTATTATTTAAAAAATTAAGATGTAATTAATATTAAAGATCAAACAACTGAAAATTAAGTTATATGGCTTGCTTAGAAATTATGAATTTAGTCCCTGTTTATATAGGTCTTTAAAATATTATTTAGTTTATATAAATACAGTTAATAAATCTATAACAGTATTCCCTTGTTAAATATACATTTTTTGAATGTGGGTATTTACATTTGCTACATAATTTTGGGAAAATAACATTAAGTTTCTGTCTTCAGCAGATTTATACATGAAATAAACACAGGAAAAACATTTGCTTTAAATGGTGATATATAATAAGCTGGATACCTGTTAAGGCAAAGAAGTTAAAGGCTCATGGACACTTATAATGAGCTTATGTAGGAGGGATTATGCCATTGTTTTAGGTAGACCATCATAAGTCAAGGATGGAATAGAGATGACTACAGATCTTTTATATTACTGTAATTTACAAGACTCTAGTTCATTCTGGAGAAACATCCTTAACGTGTTAAAAGCCAATAACCATTTACATCTGATGCATTCATATGAAATAAAGTGTGATATATTGTACATGTCACAAGGCAACAGTTAAGCCATATAAATATAAGAGATATGTGAAACAATAAATAAGTAAAATGATACAATGCTGAATTATTAGATTATAGACCTAGAACAATATACTGTAGTCAATAATTTTGCAAAAGTTCAATATACATTTTTTAAATGGATAAGTGAATAATATTTCTAATGACATTATTGTCAGTATTATTGGGCTTGCAATCACTATTTTGCTAAATTTTTGATACTACTAAATTGCTACTGTTATGTATAATAAGCTTTAAAATATATGAATTAATTGATTTCTTTGTGATTTTCCTTTTTCCTCATATAAGAGCATAGCTATTATTCTTTCATAACACTATATTATTTTAAAAATCTGTTTTCAGGAAATGTGCAGCAATATAGAATCATATATGTACTTCAAGAAACTAAAAAAATCTTGAACTCTGGATACAGACATATCAAGTAGTACAACTGGCCTTGAATCACTTGAAGTTAATGCTATATCCAAACAATCTATTTTTTTTAGGAACAGAAAATTTTAAACCTGAAGCAATAGAACAATTTGAAGTTTAGTAAAAGTAAATGAGAGTCCCTATATCCATAATTAATGGGACCTACAGTATACTGATAAGACATAGTACCCATTATCTGGGTACCCATGCCTTCTGATAGTGGAGCTGACTTACTATGTTTGATGGTTGACTTTTGTAGTTTCCACTTCTATCACCACTGTCAAAATATTTAATGTCTGTATACCTCAGTTTTCTTATAGTCAACATGTAAACAATGTTTCAAATAAGTGCTTAAAAATTTGAGATAATGTCCTTGAGGAAAAAAAATAGTGGATAACATTTATGCATCAACTCAGTTATCATCTAGACATCCTAGTGGTATCTTCTTTTTTCCGACAACATATGCTTAGAACTGTAATGAAATAGAGGATATGGAGATGATTGATCAATAGGGTGCCTTCTAACCAAGCATGGAAGTCTGAGTTGGATCTTTTGCCTTCACTAAAAGCCAAGCATAGAGATACATAAATTGATCACCAGTGCTAAGTATTGTTGGGAAACAGTAGGCTTTTTGGAGTTTTCTGATATGTCGGAATATCCTCACCAGTATGCTGTAGGTCCAGTGGCAAGTCCTTTCTTAAAAGGTAAGGTGGGCTCTTCCATGTGGAAACCTATTTCTTCTATGTTCATATGAAATATCAAATGTTTATCTTGAAATTACACATACTTGTAACATTATAAGACTGAAGTTGTGCAGCATAGAGGGATATAAGGGAAATTTAGGTAGAAGGAATGGTAAAGGGGACCTTATATACTTATAATCTCTAAAAGAAATAGAAATAATAAAAGATAAGGGGTAAAAATACACATGCATATACATATATGTGCACGAGCACCTACATGTACATATCATACACACATGAGAATTATATAAATTGCTCATTATTTTAGTTAATTATTAAGAAGTTGTCAGGAGCTATTGCTATAAGTTATTGCATGCCAAGACTTAATTATAACTTATAGCAATTGATAACTCAGATGTCAACATACCAGGAGAATGTTTTTCTGATTGGACAAACGGTTGAGCAAAGCTTGCAGATCACAGATTCTGAAAACTATAGCTTCCCTCTATAACTTCTTGTGGAATAACAGCTTTGATATATTTCTATTACCATGCATTTTCATAAAGGAAATAGATGTGTGGGCACTCACAGTGACTCAGTTTCCCGTAGTGACTCAATAGTCCCTTCTGACTCACAGAATAAGAGAGTCCCAATGATTCAGCATACTCTGAACTTCAAGAGAGTTCATGTTGCTCCTTTCTTTAGCCTTGAGGGCCATGGGACTAATCTGTTTAGCTCCTGGCACAAAAATTTACTAGCTAGTTAACACAAGCTACTTGCTCTAGCAGGAGGCACACTATGAAATAATGAAGCTGCCTTCAGTATCTTCTCGTGATAGCGCCTGACTGCCTATGCTGTGCATTTGTTTTACATCTCAATTTCCGTTTATGTATCGGCAGTCTCAGTGTTAACTTTGTGGCTTCTGCAGTTTCTAATTGCCATCTCTCTGGACTCTATCTCCGTGTCATTTCTTCAGCTGCATTCCCTCATCCAGCTACCTAGTGCCTCGTCATCCGATTTTGACATACATGTAATTTGATGACTGCATCTCAATATTATGAGTACGCACATATGCCTAGATGTTCAGGATAGGTGACTTCTCACTAGCTGTATAATTTTGCTGTATGGAAATATACTATGATATACTTCATAACTAGATCCATTGTCCCATGAGCATGAGACTGTAAACACTTAAAGCCTGCACTGTTTCTTTTATTCAGACTGACAAAAATAACAGTCTCTCATCAGTATAACACAAACTGTACACGTTCAGCTCATTTTTTTCCTGCAGAAAAAACTCAAACCAAAGTCTTTGTTGTAATTAGATTATAAGCTTAAAACTTTACATCTATGCAAAAGTTCTGAGTTGCAGATATCTAACCAAGGTTTCTACACAAAGCAACTGAAATAAAGCATGCCAATTATTTACTTGCCAAGCCTGGTGACAATAAACCTGTGTCTCAAAGTTTGACTCACTGTGCACAATTTCTCGGTTGTCATAGTATATTGGGCCTCTTCCCCCATTTCATGGAAACTTTAGTTAACGAATTAGACACACAGTCAATAGTCTTGGTTCCATAGCCAACCTTCTGCTCCATTCCTAACCTTGGTTTTCCACAATCTAATCTCCATTATGTTTTATGAAACAAACTTTAGAAGCTATCCCTGTAATTATCTCTCATTGTGGAGGATATATGGTCAGAAAGGGAGTCTTTCAAATAGTCACATTTGAACTATCAGAGATAAAGAAATGTCCAAGCTCTGAAACTTTTTGATTACCAATGATTTGCCTTTGGGGTGTGTGTGTGTGTGTGTGTGTGTGTGTGTGTGTGTGTGTGTGTGTGTGTGTGTGTGTGTGAAAATTGAAAAAAACTTTTCAGCAAAAGAGAGAACAAAGAATCATGCATAGATAGAGCAGGTGTGAGTAGACTTACTTCCCAACTCTCAGATTCCTTGAGCCTAATGCTTATAGTAGCCATCTATCTTGACCCTGAGAGAGCATCAAAGTTAACTCTTGATAGACTTGATAAGAAGTAAGTCCAACATTTTTATTACAGCACATATAACAACACAGGTAAATGCTGAATCATGGCCTTTCAAAAGTCTGCAAGAGTCTCATTAGATTGTTTTCAGAAAGTTATAACTACATTATGAAGTCTCATTTTTACAAGTACACTTATATGGCAATGGAGTCTCACACATATCATCAAAATTGTTTTATGCAAGTGGGTAACTGGTTAGGATCTGACAGAGTTCATCACCTTAGGATTTTGAGTTGAGACTCAATAGTAAATTATGCCTAGATATAATAACAAAAATGCATTTGTTATTATATGATACATGAAATTTTGGGTTGTTTACAACAATATCAGGGACTTATTTCTTGGAATAATTACTTGAGGTTATTTTGTCTGATCACAGCACTGTTTATTGTAGGCATAAGAAAAGATACTGCCCTCAATTTACAGAAGGAATCAGCCACAGAACGGAAGGAATCTAGCTTTAAAAAAAAGTGTCAATAGGGTCATATGCAGAGAGATGTATTGATCTACAAACAGCCACAAAGAAATACTGAGGAAAGTTTGATTCTAAAAGTAAGAACCAATATAGCATAGTTTTTATACTGGTTAAAAAAAATAGCTTAAGGCACAAGAAACAGAAATGATTTGAGATTTACTTTAATGTTTATTTCCAACTTTAATTAGAAGATCTATTAGTGTATTATGAAAAATTCTGCAGCAAAATTATGAAATTTAATTTAATGTCAGCTTTAAAACTACAACTACGTAACTCTCCATCTTTAACATCTATCCCTTAATCTTTTGTTTTTTCCTCAATGTTTATATACCTTTATTTATTCAATATATAATGAACTCATTTTTAGGAGTAGCAGTTGAAAATATTTAATTACATACAAAATATTAAAAATGTATTTATTAAAATCATGTTATACAACATATTCTGACATCTACAAAGAGAAATCTTTTGTGCAGCCCAGTGACAAGCATAGAATAAGAGTAAGTATAGGGTTGCTAAAGCAAGGGCCAATATATTTCATATGGGAAATCACTTTGTCATATAAATAAAAGATATTAAATAAAAAACAAAGAAACAAAGGAAATCTCATGAAAAGACAAAACAGGAAACCATAAGATATAAGCAAAGGATCTGTTAGTTTACAAAGCAAACAAAGGAACAAACCAACATGCCCATAAAAGAACAGATCATTATGAGACCAAGAAACAAACAGCAAACCTTCAAAAAATAGAACAAAACTATAAAAATACTACTATTGGCCATCCATGGCTGGGCATAAGCCTGCCCTAAAGTGTGTTTCTGGTGCTTTTTCTTTGGCTTTCCTATTCTTTTTCTTTCTTTCTTTTGTTTTGTTCTATTAGTTTGTTCTTATTTTATTTATTTATTTTGTTCTAATTATCTTGAGAAAATTTTAGACAAAATAATCTCTCTGGGATGAAATAAGAAGCATATAATAAATTCTCATATGATTCAGAAATAAACTAGTCCTTTTGAATGTGGGCAAGAGAGAGATATGAAGAAAATGGGATATAAGGAGCATATGCTAAACACAACTGCACTGCTAAAAAGTTTCCAGAGAAATGTGACCATAATGGAATGTGCTTCACAGATACTGTGCAATATGGGTGGGGTTTTAATTATATAGTGATTGGATGTGTTATGTTTAAATATTTGCATATTAAATACTAAGAAGGAAGCAAACCTGAAGGTCTAAAACATTTCTATCCTCTAGGGACTTACTGGGATTCTATCAGTATGTGCAGAAAAAATACCCAAGGGAGGGATTTAGTATCAACTCAGAATTAATTCATTTTTTCCTGAACTGTGAAGGCAGTGAATTTTTTAGTAGTTTAAAGGCAGAGAACCACCTAACCCTAAACTTATTACTTTACTCCTTAAGGATAGCTCATATGGGAAAGAATTTCTGGAAAAACAAGTGATTTTATGTTATCCTAACATATTCAGAATCCAGTGGTACATATTCAAAAATCAAAATACAGATGTTATTGAATATTCTACATAATCAGGAGTGGGGAAACTTACCTGGATAATCCTAGCACTTAGATGCAATGGTTGGAGTCCAAATGTAAATTCCAGCCACTTTTCTTTGCAAAGAATTTTAGGACAGTCAGAGAATCAGTGAAACTGTTTCAAAACAAAAAATCAAAATAAAGTCTTCTACAATAATTTATGAAATCTGAGTGCTGAAATAAAGGGTGACTCATGGATGTAACCATCTAGTAGAATAATTAAAAGTTAATATTGAGCTGTATTTTTGCTTGAAGGTTTGGGTAAATGATTTCATCTTTTGTTACTTGAAGTAAACAATTATGAATTGAGGAAATTACACACGACTGTCAGTATTCTTGGGTTTTATATCCCTGGGATTATTTTGTATAGTCTAGTGACAGTGTGTAATATACAGCAGAGTGAGACCAAGCTATATGCAGGTATTACAACATTTTTAATTAGCAAAGTGAACATATGCATATTTTAGTATCTGCTTGGCATCTGGAAGCAATCCCTTAGCCATATGCAGAGAGATTATAATAAATAACACATTTTTGAAAGTGTAAATGCGATGGCTCACAGCTGTAATGCCTGTACTAAGCAAGTGGTTATAAATTCAGTTGGTTTACTCTCTTGTTTAATAATGTATTCATAAATAATACCACCAAAGTTTACAGAATAGTGACTAGTTGCAAAGCAAATTGCATTAAGAAAATGTCAAATATTATGAGCAAAAAATCTATTTAGTTTGTGAAGCTAAAGTTTGTAAATCAAGCTCATATTTCAGTTAAATATTTAAAACAAATCTTATTTGAGCATCTATTTAAAGTATCTACAAATTCTGTAAAATTTTTTAAAAAGCTCCACACAACTAATTTGGAGGCCAATTTAAAAACTGCACTGCTAGACTTGAAATTTTAAGATGTTAATTAGTAGTGCAGGTGAGAAATTGCAGAATTATATGCCTCATGCCAAATTGATCAAATCCCTGTTAATATGTTTTTATTTTTAAATTGAATGTTTTCAATATAGTACTTTGAATACGTAATTTTTTGACCAACTGGAACAGCTTGGTTTAATTACTTTAACAATGGAGTGTCCAACATTCTGATTCAGAAAGATTTTTGATAAAAACTCTAGAAAATTGCATTTTAATAAGTTGAATCTTATTCTTACTGGTATCTAAAACTGATAAACGGAGAATCATTACAGATTCATATTTAAAATTAATAGCAAAAATTTTCCCATGCACTGCACCTTTGCACTTTCCATAAAGAGCACTTTATAACAATGAAGGCCATTGGCAGAATTTAGCAGTTTTCCATCTAATTCATTTATTGGAATGAAAATTAAGTTCTTACGATTTATATGCACTAAGTAATTTAAAAACGAAACAAAAACAATGGTGGCAAAATAAAAAAGTGTCACAATTTTTTGTTTAAATATATACATGAGAGCTCAATTCAACAGTGTAAGTTTGAAATAATTTAATACATGTATAAATTCATAAATACACTGAACTGTAAGAATAAAAGCATACTTATTTCTAAAAGTCAGTTATATACATGCAATATGGAATGCAAATATTTATGAAAATAAAACAGGTAATGCTCAGTGAGTACTGTTCTTTGAATGTAAGTTACAAATATAAGTTTGGAATATTTTATTCATTATTTGGCTCACCCCAAATTAATGACAATTTCACTACGGATTTCAAAATAATTTTACTAAGCTTTAGAATATTTTTGAATTGCTTCTTGAAGATCTAATTTTTAGGTGAATGTGTTTGTGTCTCTGTGTGGGGGTCAGTATATGCACATGAACAGAGAAACCTATGGAAGGCAGAAAAGAGCACTGATTGCCAGAGCTGGAGACTTGAGTTATGAGCTGTTTGCTATGGGCACTGATAACCAAGTGCCATTCTGTAGATGATCACTCCTAGCCTCTGAGCCATCCCTCTAGCCCTTTGGTTTATTTTGAAAGGTAAGTATTTTATCCTCCAATCTTTGATATTGAGAAATCACATGGTAAAAAAATCATTAAAATGCTTCAATGCGTGTTATCTCATAGGGAGTTTTTCCGTTTATAAAAGACTTATACATGATAATCTTTCTTAATCTCAATTTTAAAATCCAATGTTGTCTAAAATCTAAAATATTTAGAGCAATGGCATGTACCAGGTTTTTTCTTAAAGGACAACAACCATCTCCTAAATTATGACAGGGAGACTTATTAATAGTTTTGAATGCTTGGCCCAGCTTAGGTTCATTTCAGGCTAGCTACTTTACCTTAAATTAACCTGCTTCTCTTTATCTACCTTTTGTTTTAGGATATTTCACCTTTATTTTTGTATGTCTTACTCTGTGTGCTGGCTGGTCCTGGGTATCTCTCACCCTCCTTCTCCTTTGTTCTCTCCTCTTGTTCTTTCTAAGCCTGTATTTCCCCTCCTATTTATCCTCCTTGTCAGCCAGCCCCACCTATTCTTTCTCTGCTTAGCTATCGGCCATTCAGCTCTTTATGAGGACAATCAGGTGCCTTTGGCAGGCAAGATGAAACACCAACACATCTTTTTATAAGTAAACCACTGCAGTATAAATAAATGTAACATACTTTTACACAGTTAAAGTAACTTTCCATGTTACACTGAATGGAAACTTTCATGACATATCTTATGTAATCAATTACAGAAAAACAGCCATAAAAATTATTTTACGTATTACCCTTCGGTAATATATATGAAATATAAGTGAATTTTATGTTTATCTTAGATTACATCTTTAAGATATCTCATTTTTATATACATACACACACACACACACACACACACACACACACACACACACACACACACACACACATATATATATAACACTTCAAAATCTGAAAGATGATTTTGAGCTAGAAAATGTTTTACTGGCAAACATTTCTCATTTTTTTCATAAATTAGTTTTAAAATTGTATATATATATATATATATATGTGTGTGTATATTAACTGAAATAGTATTACATACTTTCTTCCTTCATTTCTTCTCTACTCTCCTTTCAAGTACCCTCTCCTTATCCACTTCCATGCCTTCATCTTCAAGTTGATGGCTTCATTTTTTATTATTGTTACAAGTGTACATGTGTGTTTAAATATATGCACAAATATATAAATATAGCCATCTAAATACAATTTGTTATTTCTGTGTATACAGGTCTTTTTTCTGTGACCAATCTTCATTGTATTAGCAATAACCATAAAAAGAAAACTAATTCTCAGGAGAGGCTACTTCTTTCTCTATCAGGAATTATTAGTTGCCTATCATTCTTTGTCAAGGATTGTGATTCCACAACAATTCCTCTTGTTCATGTTAATGTCAATTATACTCTTATTATTATGTTATAACAATTTAATATGTATTAAGATATATGTGTATGTTAGAATCCAGTCTTATTTATACTGTCATTTGTCACACAAATGAATGAGACTCATGAATAGATCTCTGAAGAAGTTGGAGATACTAGAGTGAATAAACACCACAGTCAGATCTTACCCAGCTGTCTTCCAGATTCCTCAGCCTCACTTCCTTTGGAATGGCCCCCTCAGTGTTTCTATCCTGTCTTAAGTACTCTTTCAGTAATTAAGGCGTGGCCCCACCACACCTGCTTGGGAACCTGGAATTCCTTCTATAATCTGAAGTGACCTTGACTCAGTTGGGATTAAGGGTGTAGGTCACCACTCCCAGGATACTCCCTGTGCTGGGATTAAAGGTTTGAATCACCACTCTCTGATTTTCCTAGACTGACCATGGTTAGAGCTCTGGGACTTCTGGAGTTTTTACTAACCCCCTAGACTGTGGGTAGATTCCCTCTGATATCTCCAAAACTTCTGAAACTTTTATTGAATCCCCACAGTCATTTCTAGGAGAGACTATTTAAATGAAGACTTCCTGATATTTTGGCTTCTACAATCTTTTCCCCTTTCTTCTTCAATGGTTTCTGAGCCATCGATGCAGGAACCATTGTGTAGAAACTGCTGAAATTCTGATGGTATATTAATTTCTGCATTCTGTTTGGTTGTGGTATTTTGTTATTGTCTCTGTTTGCTCTAAAAGATTTTTTTTTTGATGTAACAAAGAATTACACTGGTCTAGAAAAATGGCAGTAGTAGATTATTTCCTAAAGCTTATAATCTCACTGTCCCCAGGAAGCTGGCTAGGTTTCCTGTCCGAGGCATGATTTCTCTCTGTTGAGTGTACCTTAGTTATTCCAATTAGACTTTTGATTACCACAAACACATTAATGGCACTTGCTGTATCATTACGAATACTTTGCCATGCTGTTCATTTTTGTCGTTCATATATGTTGCAGCTGGGTAGGACTCTTCAACTGATTGATTCACTGTGTAAGTAGCTAACATGATATTTTCTGAAACCATTTAAGCAAAACATTAGGATAGTGATTTCTATGTCAGAACCAGATACAAATCCTTTCTCGTAAATATGTGGTGTTTTCAAAAATAGGGGCCAACCTCCAGTCCCTGAGAGGAAATCAAAGACAACAATGGCCTATATTGTGCAAATCCCTTAAACTGTCTTGGCAAATCATTCAAAAGGAACCCAGCAGAAAGACAACCCAAGGCATTTGTCTATCTCAAGGGATACATTTTCTGTATATATCTTTTTACTATCACTATTGGTAGTTTATTTTTATAACATTTTAATGTTTCTTTGAATTAAAAATAACATTGAATTAGACAAATTTAAAGCATTCTGTATGTATTTTTATGTAATTACTAAGATATAACCTTCATTTGATGATTACTTCTTAACAATCAATCACTTTTCATTCAGCTTCATTTTAGTAAGAATCCTTCATTTCTCTCAAAAGGTATTAATTACCATTACATTGCTGGCCTTACATTTGAATAGAATTAAAACAACTATTTTCCTGATATATAAATACATATTATTGAATGTGGTATTTATTAAATCATATACTAATAAATAAGAAAACATTCTTAAAACATATTTTAACAAAATTAATTCATTTTTCATGTATGGTTTAAATATTTTTACCATTCCAGTGGTGGCAATCCATAGCAGAAGATCTCACCTCACTATAAAGATCCACTATCTTTCATCTCGACGCAAATAACTTGAAAGAATGACCTCTACTCTATGAAATGTCACACTCACTACCTTTTATAGTTATAATACACTACTTTTTATAGTTAAATCCATCTTAACATTCTGCAGCTGTAGAAGCCTATTTGTAAGTTTAAGTTTTAATTTTATACTTAAGATATTTGTACATAAGATAGAAAATGATCTATGATATAGTGATCTTTGAAAGTATAAGGGGTGGGTAATCAATCAATTTTTAAATTTTTACTTTATGTTTATGAATATTTTACACATCAATATTTGTATTGTGTGAAGACAGTACCTAAAGAGAAGAGAAAATGCCATTCCCTGAAACTGGAGTTACTGATGTGTGCTGCCATGTGAGTACAGACAACCAAACTAAATGTCCTCCCCCCAAATCATCTCTCTTGTGCATTCTTGAATGTTTCCTTAGCACCAGCTTTCTCTCTAACCACAAAATGGCTCCCTCTATGGAGATATCAATTTTTTTGTTCCCCCTGACTGGTGCTCCTCTGGCTAGGACTCCAAGCGATACTGGAGAGGGTAGCTAAACAAGACCTCGCTATAATCAAATGAGTGACCAACCTAATTGTTGTTCCAGAACCTTCCTCCATCAACAGATAGAGACAGAAGCAGAGAGCCATAGCTAAGCACCTGGTTGAGCTCCTGGTCCAGCTTAAGAGAGAGAGGCGAGAGTATATGAGCAAATAGGTCAGAATCATGAGGAGGACACCCACAGAGATGGCACAGCTGAGGTCACTAACTCTAATATGACAGCTGAGGAACCTTCATGGAAAGGAACTAAACCTTCCAAATATAGAAAACAGTCAAATGGTGTAGGACATTTGTGGAGTCTCTTGCAATAGGACCAGAGTTTATTCCTGGTACAAGAACTGGCTTCTCAGTGCCCATTCTCTACAGAGGAACACCTATCCCAGCCTTGATACTGGGGGAGGGACTGGGGCCTACCTCAACGAAGCATATCAGACTGAACTGACCCACCTTGGAACTCCTTGCCTTCCCTGGAGAGTGGGTGGAGGATGGAGTAGAGGGAGGCTGAGGGGAGACATGGAGGAGGGGAGGGAGAGTGAACAGGGGTGAATATGGGAAAAATTGAACTAAAAATAAAGATAAAAAGAAAAAATATATCTCTATCCCACAGACTCATCAATTTAAAAAAATTAAAAGGAGTGTTTTTTTTTTTCTTCCTGTTCTTTTCTGAAAAACTATGTGAAAATGTCTTTCTGTATGCTGTAAATATCAATCTTTAAATAAGAGAGCTGTTTTGGCCCATGACAGGCACCATTAAAAAAGTAGGCAAGAAAATCAACATAAATAAAAAAAAAGACAAAGTCAAAACTAACCGAGCCAGCCACCAAATATATATTATACATACATGCATATATATATACGATATATAGATATATATCACAGAAATAAGCCACAGGTCACGTGACAAATTAATAAAAATAAGTTAAGATGTAGGAGCTAACATGCAATGTGCCTGAGCCATAGACCAAACCGCATAAAATTAATATAAGTGTCTAAGTCATATTTGGGGCCTGAGCAGCGAAGCTATGGGGTCTGGGACTGCAGGTTTGTGAGTCTGGACCTCTGGTGCCCAGGGCCAAAAAACCTAATTATAACACGTGTTGTTTAATGCTATGTATTTCCCACAGTTAAAAATTAAGAAAATTATGTATCCATATTGGTCAAATGTGGACTTTATACTTCATTAAACAAAAGGTAAGCAGTAAATAAAATTATATAAAAAAATTTATGGAACAATGAAATCTTGCTTTCCTTTCAGATTTAAAGTACCTAATATAGTGCTTATTCTTGTCTTTTGAGAGTTTATTATATTCAATAACATGTCTATCATCTCAAAGAAAGTATACTTTTTAGAGGTTATTTCTTCAAGAATATTTGAAAAACGTTTCAATAGTATGTAATTCGTTTTGCCTTCTAAAAATTATATCTTATTTGAAAACAAAGAAAATACACAGCATTAGTGAAAAACAGTTGACACTGAAAAATTCTGAGGGAGGGCATAAGTAATTTTTCCCATAATCAAATCTCAGCATTCTTCAAAGTGCATGGAATTTGTATAGGGTAAAAAAAGGGCTAAAAACAATGATTCCTCACATTAGTTCAATTTTAATTTTATCACCAACTAAATTTTCTACTAAGCAAAATTCTCTGTTTCTTTGTGTTTTGTTTGAATTTTGGGATGCTTGTGTTATCAGAAATAATCTTATCTGTAAAAATAGCCTGCCTCTCACCAGGGTCTTTGACACTACGGAAGTCAGGATACTGCTTAGAAACTCTGTTTGTAGTTGTATTTAGGTTACTTCATCTGTGTCCTCAACATACTCCCAGGATGATTCTTTGCTTTCTATGAAAGTGAAAATTTACCTCTAACACAAGAAACATTTGAGATTAGAGTTGCCTCTGCATTTCTAGTGCATCTAACAGATAAAATCAAAGTTCATTACTGCAGTTGAAAGTGAATAGAAACCTTAAAAGTTCAAGGAAGCAAGACATCCTTCTATTGATTTCAACACTACTGAGAGTAAATGGTATATATAAAAAACCAGAATTAAGAATTAGTTTGATATTATCTCTTTAAGGGTCTAGGTCTTAGGAGAAAATAGAACATAAATAAAAATCATATTTTATAAAATTTCAGCATAAATATGTGAATTTACACATCTATTTTGAGTATTCTAAAAGAATATATAATTGTTGTGTTGTATATAAGAATACAAATATGTATGTATAATGAATATATAAACTTGTACTCATTAGAAATGTGTAGTATATTTTCTAAGGAAAATTATTTTAAAAATACCAGATATTTGGAATAAAAGAAGAGCCACCACACTTCAAAAACAGAAAATTAAACCTTGCTTTTGAAAACAAACTATGCATCTTGCTTAAGCTTGTGATGATTGAATTCTAGTAAAACATTTTGTGATAAAGTTAATATAACAGACATTAGCCACATGTTGCAAGTAGACTTGAAAAATGTTCCTAGTGAGACTGTACATTACTAATTTAAATCAATATAAATTTTGGTGTGGCTATTTGCAAGTGGGTAGTGATTGCTGCATTTAGCAAGTTTGCTATAAAAATTAAAATTTATTAAAACTTTGAGCTTTTTCTTCTAATTTTAATATTATAAAGATCATGGGAAATATCTATTGAGAATGTCTTATATAAAATAATGAATAATTCTAATTATTACTTTCATACACTTAGACCATTAAAATATTACATACCACGCTGTGGTGGTATATGCCTCTTATTCTAGCGGTTGAGAGCCAGAGGCAGGTAATCTCAGTAAGTGCAAGTGAGCTTGAGCTACAAAGAAAGTTCAAGACAGTTGGAGCATTATACTATGCTGCATTGACTAAGAAATTTGATGAATGATGGAGTCTGTGTGTGTGTGTGTGTGTGTGTGTGTGTGTGTGTGTGTACATATACATATAGTGCGTTTAAGTTAGATAAGTACTCTTCAAATTATAAACTAGATGAAAAATCTATTAAAGCATTAAAATCCTACCAACTTCACTGGAGTGAGAATCCGACATCAATCTAACGTGTAAAAATATCTAAGCATCCTTGTTACTTAGCTGCTCAGGGGTTGTGGATTATTGCCTTGTTACCCTTTACTTTACATCTAAAATTTACTTACTAGTGAGTACATACCATCTTTATATTTCTGGGTCTGTGTTATCTCACTCAGGATGATTTTTTCTTCTAGTTCCGTCCATTTGCCTGCAATTTTCAGGATGTAATTTTTTAACTGCTGATTAATACTCCAGTATGTAAATATACCACATATTTTTAAATCCATCCTTCAGTTGAGGGGCATCTGAGTGGTTTCCAAGTTCTGGCTATTACAAATACTGCTGCTGTTATAAACAAGGAAGAACTTAAGTGAGACATCCATAGACTCCACTAGGAAAGCAAAAGAGAGAAGATCTCCTGAGTAAATTAGGACTACAGTGGGAAAGTGTATGGTAAATACATACTACAAACCTCCAAACAAAAATATTTATAGAGGTCCTAAAGGCAAAACAGATATGCTAGCTAGTTTTATGTCAACTTGACAAAGGATAGTGTCATCACTGGGATGGTGGTCCTGGGTTCTATAAGTTGGGCTAAGCACACCATGAATAAGTCAGTAACTTGGACTGTTCCATGGTCTCTTTACCTCCTATCAGCAGGTTCTTATCTGGTTTGAGTTCATGTCCTGACTTTCTCAGGAAATAGACTATGGATTTGGAAGCAGAAACCAAATCAACTTCCCCCCTCCCAACTTTTCTGTGTCATAGTATTTCATTATAGCAGTAATAAATCAAACCAGTTTAATATCTATGCCCTATAAGGGCAGGGCATTCTAATTTCATAAGACATGGAAGCCTAGTTTTCCTTGTGTAGCTATTTTATGGACTTATGTGTGTGCTTTGTAGTACACTCTAACAGTACAGACAAAATGATCCTTGCTTCTGTGAATCATTCTATTGAATGCATAATTTCCAGTGACTTGTGGTAAACATTTATCTTGTATGTAGGCAGGATGGTACTGTGTCTGCTGTCTGAATTGAGGGAAGCCTTGTGGTTCTGAGCACTTAAATGTGTGGAGTCTTATGATAACCCTGCATAATTAGTGTCAAAGTTAAAATGAATTCCATGAGGGGAAGTGTGTGATCAGAGGCAACCAGTTTAAAGTGTGTAAACAACAGATCAAGACGAAAGAAGACAGTCAATGTTTCCAAACTACAGCAGAAAGACAGGGGCTGATGGAAGTCCTCACCTGCAAATGTGACCAACTCAGGAGAGAATAAATTAATCAAAGAACAAAGCCTGTGTCTGTGAAGTTCTCTGTCCTGTCTGGGCCCCTTGATCTGGACAAAGCTCTCCCACTCAGGTCCTGTAGCTTCTTATAAACTAATGATTCAGAGGCTTATATTAGTTACAAGCTCCTTGTAGTATGGCTCAGTCACATTTCCAATTATCTCTTACAATTTGATTCAATCCAGTGTTGCCACATGGCTAGTGGCTTACAGGTGCTTTCTCATCTTCCTTAGGTGTCAGCATCTCTCTGGCTCTGCCCTTCTTTTATCTCCACTTGAATTCCATACCTTCCTTTAAGCTGCCTTGCCATAGTCCAAAACAGTAACAAACCATATAAGAAACTCACAGTGTACAGAAAGACATCACACGTAACTTGTCCTAAAGAATGTATGCCTAGTTGAAGAAACAAGCATAGATAGTACCTGTGTCTTAGTGTTAAAATCCCCATGACCAAAAAAAAAAAAAAAAAAAGATACCCTTAGGGAGGAAAGTATTTATTTTATTTGGCTTACACTTCCAAATTACAGTTCATCAAAATGGAAGTCAACAGGAATTCATGCAGGGCAGGGGCCTGGAGTCAAAGCTGATACAGAGGACATGGAGGTAAGCTCTTTACCGTTTCGCTTCTCATGACTTACTCAGTCTGCTTTCTTATAGAACCCAGGACCTTCAGTCCCGGAATGGCTCCATTGTCATGGATTGGGCTCTCCCACATCAATCACTAATTAAGGAAATATCCTACAAAGTTTTTACAACCTGATCTTATGACGGCATTTTTTCTTCCCAGTTAAGTACATTCTGATCACTGTACCATGTGACAAGTTGGTATAAAACTAGCCAGTAGACCATGAGAGAACCTGAATATGTTTAAGATATGTTTGAGACCTAAAACTTATTGGGGATTTAAAAAATATGTTTAAAACCTATTTGGGATTTATGAACTTTCTGTATCTGTCCTTCTGCTTTTGAATTGAACTCCCTACTTGGGTCTTTTTTTCTGTAGAGCTATCATCTTGAGTCTTTCTTGCCATGTTTCTGTTTAGTTTATAAGTTTTTATTTTGTAACTATATACATAGAATTTTATCTATCCATAATTCATAATAAATGACCCAGATGAAGAAATTTGGAATTTTTGGAATCTGTTAACTGATGAAAATTTGGATAGCATATTGATGCTTTAATGACTTAAATGTTTATGAGCCTGTTCCACTCAATCTATCTTATGTATTAAACAGTTATCAATACTTGGTGACAAATAATTAAACAGCACCCTCCTCATTTGTCTGACCCGATTCTTATATTTTTGTTTGTAACCTTAGTCTTTTATAACTGAGCTCCTTTTCTAATCCACGGGATCATGTTCTATCCCCACTATTGTTAATATTTTATTTTATTTGATAAATAAACTTGTACGTAGTTAAGTAATGGGTCTTGAGACTAGACTATTCTGTATTATGTAACTGAACCCTAAATAAGTTCTCATGGATCACAATAAAAAGTTGGACATTAGAATAAGAAACATAAAGCAAAAAGACACCAAGAAAAGCACAAATTGTAACTGTGGACATGGATTCTCGAGTGATGTGGTCACATGGTGATGCACACATCCCAGGTAAACAAGAAATAGAGTCTATGACCAGTTCCTTCAAAGTGAGTTTAGTAGTAACCACATTTTAATTTTAAACTTTCCATCTATGTAACTATACACAGGATATATATGTTGTTTTAGGATAACCCACTGATGTGAGATGTCTTTCTGTATGCTGTGAATATCATTTGTCTATAAAAGGACTGTAGGGGCCTATGAAGCATCTTAGACATAGGTGGGAAATCCAAACCTAGATACAGGGTAAAGAAATTGGAGTCAGGGAGATACCATCCAGCCACCCAAGAATCAACATGAAAAGTAATAAAGGTGAGCCACAGGCCACGTGGCAAGACAGATTAATAGAAATGGGTTGAATTAAGATGCAGGAGCTAGCTAGTAATATGCCTGAGCCATTGGCCAAACAGCATGAAATTAATTTAAGCATCTGAATCATTTTGGGGGGCCTATGAAGTGGTGAGCAAGTCCAGGACCTTGGGACTGGGCCAGGCCAGAAACTTCTTATTACACTCCATTTATGATTATCTGTTTTAGCAACCACAAAACACTAATGCACTAATTAAATCTAATTTACCTCCTAAGAAAGCTGGCATTTATCAATACTGGCAAAGAAATGGTAAACTCAAACAAAGCCCTCACTCTATCTGTATTACTGGATTGCAATTATAGTTTATTAAGTGCCAATTTATATTAAAAGTTGATGTGAATGCACAGGATTTGTGCCTACTCATATATGTCCCTTCCAAATTTGAGAACAATAATAGAAATAGTGACATTGTACTTGGATTTGGCCCAATGTTTTCATAATGACTCTCTAAAATTAAAGCATCATGCTAGCAAAGATAATGATCTTGAAAATACCAAGAGTAATCTTTTCTATTTGCGCTACAATTGCAATTTCCACATCACATATTATAGTAAAACTATCAAGTCAATATTAATATTATAAGTATAATCACTTACCAACAACTTCTCAATGGATCTATTAACTGAAATTGAGGTGACACAGCGCATACAGCACGGCTTGATGTCTAAATATAGCATGATTAGAGATGGCATTTTTAATGCCAAGACTTTGAATTTAAGCTAGCTTGAATATAAACAGGATAGAGGGAAATAATTAATATTGCTATTTTAAAACACACAAACGCACACGCAGAGCAATATCACTCTCACATTGTAGAGCTATTACTCCACTGACTAGAGATGCTCTCCTAGAAATTTCTCCGCATGAAAGACCATTGGTGTTGTCCTTAAAAAATGTTTTTTTGCTGCCTTTTAAGCCATGGTTGTCTGAATCATGACTGCAACTCCTCTGCCAGCTACCAGCAGCTGTTAGGCCTGAAAAACTGCCTCCTGGGGGAATTCTGTTCCCTCATGCACAAACTCTTTCAAAGTCAGAAAGGGAACTTAACTAAACCTCTGTTCCCTTAAAGAACTCAAGATTCAAAGGGTAAGGTGGAATTCTGCTGCTCAGAAAGCCCAATAGCAAGTAGTCACCTTCTCTTCTTCTTTCAGACCTCCAGAAAGGCCCTGTGTTTCTCTTCACTCTTTCTTAAAAATCCCTTCTACACCTGGCTCCTCCTTACCACCCCCCCCCCTGTCAGCTAAATTCTAACGCAGCCTTCTGACCTCAGATGAATTCTATTTCATCAAACTCATCTTTGCATCATTAAACCAATTTTCCAGAGCATAAATAAAAATAACACACCTTAAAATAATATTCTACAACACATTGCATCTGACATGTTTAGACTATGATATCACTATTACAATATTTTTAGTAACCATGGTTGAGGCTGTTATCATCCTAAAAAAAATAATCACAATTGGGTTTTTCTAAACAACAAACAGCTTTTAGTGTAGTTATAGACATATAGAGTTTGAAATTAAATTGTGGCCATTACTAAACTCACTTTTAAGCCCCTAGGCAAAAAGACTATTTCCCGTTTTTCCTGCCAGGGTTCTATGAAATGTCATGTGACCACATTACTCCAGTTTCCAGTTCCAAACTCTTTGAACAGTGTTCAATGAGTTGTTCATAACTCCTTGGGTTTCATGTGAGGTAAGAGGGTCTTGGAGGTAGATCAACAATAAAAAGAAATTTAAACTTCATATGAGACACATTGATATAGCTAATGGGTGATGGACAACATCTTCAACAATTCCAATAGCATCTTTCAGCCCTCCAGAGCTGTGAGCAGTGAAACAGACACTGTTTGATTGACTCTTTAGTATGTTTTCAGGTTTTGATATCGGATTGACTTGAAAAACCTTTAAAAATTGTTAAGCATAATACTGAACATAGACAGCGTCACGTAAAGGTTAATAATTCCAGGGGCAAGCATTTGGAAAGCAAAAATATTTCTTTTGGTCATATCTATCATAATAAGAATGCACTAAGAAATGTCAAGTTTGTGATTTTATAAAAAATAATTAGTGTTGATGAAATGCATGTATAATATTTTATCTGTAAAATATTGTCTAAAGTAAGAAAATAACAATATATTTAATATTTTGTCATTTTTCTAAAGAAAAAATCTTCCCAGAATTAGTTGTACTGACTTTTTAATGTTATCAGCTGAGTAGTTGGCTCTGTGAGAGATTTTGCTTATTGTTATAAAAGAAGACCTTGACACTGTAATATTATACTGTTTTATTCACAGAGTCTGCTCCTGTCAAAATACTTGAAATGGAAGCTAAACTCTCTAGATAGTGCTACAAAATGATTGACCTAATTAAAGAACAATTGGTTCCCTTGAGAATAACTTTTTTAAAGAAAAATTATTCAATCTAGCCAGAGAACATAAATCTTTAAATATGTAATGCATTCAGAATATATGGTAGAGGAAGAGGTTTTCACAAAATATATTCAGCTAAAAAGTACATTTTTTTTAGTTCGCTTACCAATTATTAATTCAAATTTTATTTAATATTTTGAATATAAAAAACAAGCTCCTAAACAACCTAATGAGCAGGTACTATTTTAAATTCATTAAACAAATCTTTGTCAGACCCAGGAGTTTCAAGTTTCTTATGCACAAAAGTAAATAGAATCTTTGAAAATGGCATATGAGAAAAGAAATGTTTAAATGTTTATGCTTTTGTTTGCAGATGAAGGACAAATTCAGCAAATCTCTTTAGAATTTTAAATAATGTTCATTTTCAATAATGACTTGGCAGAAGTAAATTTCTTCATGAAAATTTACTAAACACCTCTGATAATATTAAGAGCCAGATTCTAATACTAATGATCTCCTATATTATTACTAGGTATTACTAGACCATTTGGCAACCATAGAAAAGCAAAATAAGCTGGGTAGTATATGAATAAAGAATAATATCTCCCAATTTTCAAGAGAGTAGAAAATTAAATATTAAGTAGATTGGAGATTCATTATCCAGTGAGATATTCTTCTTTATGGATAACTTCTGACTGTGACATCATGTATTATGAGTAAGGCAGGACAACACTTTATTGACGTATCCATTCTCATGACTTGGCCATTTCCCAAAGATCTCCCTCCCCACTTTTTTTAGGCCAACACACCACTGACTAGGCATCACCACAAAAATCCAAGAAAGATGTAACTATTGAGACTGTAGTAGTCAAATGGCAGTAAAACCATTACTTAAAAGACAAAGAAAAGCATACTGAGTAGACACAGATGTTAACAAATGTTCTTTGAAGATAAAGTTAATATTTATGGTCAAAAATCTCGAGACTTTTGAGAGTGGAAAGATGGCTTGGTGTTTGGAGAGCTTACCACTTTTGCAGAAGATTTGGCTGTAAAACCCAGCACCCCCTGGGCTAGTCACAACTTCCTATAACTTCAGTTTCAAGGCATCAGACTCCCTCTTCCAGCCATTATGAACTCTTTCATGCATGTATTTTACATATAATCACAGAAACTCACACACATACACATTAAATGGAGTGTTCTCATGAATTAGAGAATTTCATGAGAAATTTGATATCTATTTAAAAGAAAAAAACACGAGCACGCTAAAATGGAAGAAGGAAAAAGGTCAGTTGAGATACCATAAGCTCCAATGGCATAGGTCAGAAAAGCCATAATGAAGTGAAACATAGTTTAATTTAAAAAAAAAAAAAGTCCAAATTGAGTTCAGAATAAAAGAGCTAAAAAACGCAAAAAAACCCCAAAAACCATGAGCAATAAATGATAAGTAAGGAAGTATATCTCACATTTAAGTCACTAGAAGGCTGACGAGTTGGCTCCGCTGTTAATAGCATTAGTTTGTCTTACAGAAGATTTCTAGCACCCTCTTGGCAACTTACAACTGTCTGTAACTCCAGGCCCAGGGATTTACCTTCTTCTTCTGACCTATGCATGTATCCTACAGAATGGATATACACACATAAGCCCATAGGCCAAGATGCACAAAAAATAAATTAATAAAATGTATAAATATTTAAAATAAAAGAAAGAAAAGAAACAACCTCAAAAATACTATAAAATATTAGGTTATATTTTATTTTATGTTTTGTTTATTAAAATATGTGCCACCTAACAATAGTTATTTTTTTTAAGTATTGTTACTCTTTTCTCATACAATATATCCTGACCAGAGATTTCCTTTGTTCTCTACTCCCAGCTTCCCCTCACTTCCCCTTCACTGCAAATCCACTCATACTCAGTTTCCTCTGCAGAAGAGACCACAGCCAAATGGACAAACAAGATATAAAAGACACAGCAAAAGCTATCCTACCCAGGATGGACAAGGCAACAAAATGGGAGAAAAGAGTCTCCAGAGGAGACAAAAGAGTCATGACACTCACTCCCATTGTTAGGATCTCCTCAGAAACACCAAGCTAACATCCATGTCATATACATCCATGCTTGCTGTTCTAGTCTCTGTGAGCCTACCACATGAGTGCTGCTGAGTTGATTTGATGTCCTCTATCCTCTCTGACTCCCATTGGTAAACAAATGAAATCATAAAATTTGTAAGCAAATGAATGCAACTAGAAGAAAAGTCATTCCGAATGAGGTAACACAGACACTTATGCTATGTGTTCATCAATAAGTGGATATTAGCTGTTAAGTAAATGAGAAGCAAGTTACAATCCATACACCCAGACAGGTTAGGTAAAGAGGGCGATTCTCAGGGAGCACATGGACCTCCCTGGGAAGGAGGAATAAAATTATTATATATTTTATAAAGAGAAAAGATGACAGTCTTGATGGACTCCACAAATTCAAGAAAGGTTGATTTAAATATATTAAGATTTTTTTCTTCTTTTTAAAAAATAATTTTGGTGCAGTTTTTAAGTGAAAAATTAAGTTTATATCAGTGCCTAATATAGCTGCAATTAAAAACTTAAAACAAAAAGAATCTTTGACATAGGAAAATTTCTTTTGTCATTTCTCTAAATTTCTACTGAAAAACCTTTGAAAATTAACATATACCATATATTTCAGAGTCAAATCAACAAACCCTTAAACTCAAATGTATCTGAAAGTTGCCACTGAGTATTAGTATTGATGGTACCAGATAACACTATGAAAACTTTTAAGAAAAAATGCAATGAATAGCTTTACCCCAGCTAAGATGTTTATGATCAACAATAGTTAGCATGTCACAAAACCCAAAGAGTACATTAGCGGATCACATATCTTGGTGGTAATCAATGGCTCTCTAATTGAACTTAACACTCATTCAGCAAGACAGTTCTGGTTCTGGAAACCTATCCAACTACAAAGGGCTACTGAAGTCATAGATGTTAGAGGAAAACTCACAATTACCACATTACTATAACAATATAAGCACTAACTGGATTCTATATATTTGTGCTGTATCCACAGATAATTACAATATTTACCTGGTGTCCTAATGACTATCTTATTAATGTAAAATGACACACTGACAAAAGCAATGCTCATAAAAGAAATCACTTAAGTGGAGGCTCCTTTACAATTTCAGAATATTAGTTCAAATTCCCATGGTGAGAAGCAGACATGGTACTGGTGCAGTAACTGAGATTGTACATCCTGATTCCAGGCAGTTGTTGTAGTGGGAATTTCTTGGTCCCGGGTGGCCAGAGGCCCAAACCCACAGACCTGCTGCGCCAGACCCATAGCCACCCGCCTCTGTTGCTCAGGCCCTTAGAAATGACTCAGACGCATATTAACTTTATGCTGTTTGGCCTATGGCTCAGGCACATGGCTAGCTAGCTCTTACATCTTAAATCAACCCATTTCTATTAATTTGTCTGCCACGTGGCCCGTGGCTCACCTGTGTTCCTTACATGTTGGTCCTTGGGCAGCTCACTAGATCTGCCTGACTCCACCCTGCTTCTCCTACCTATGCTCTGATTTCTCCTCCTACTTCTACGGTGCCAGTCATGGCCCAAAACAGCTCCTTTATTTAAAGATTGATATTCACAGCATACAGAAAGGCATTCCCACATCAGGCAGTAGGCAGAGATATTTTGAAACACCAAATCATTTCCAGTAACATACTTCTTCCAATAAAGTCACCCTTCCTAATCCTTCCATAAGCAGCCTATCACTTATAGTCTAAGCAAGCTAACACATGAGCTTATGGGGGAATTATCACTTAAACCACCAGTTCCTGCTTCCTGAACCCCATAGACCTATAGTCATGTCATAGTGTAAAAGTTATTAAGTTCAAACTCCAGTGTCCCCATAGTCTTTCAACCCTAAGACCATTTATGTTCCCAAGTCTCTTCTGAGACTCAAGATGATCTCCTAACTGCATCCCTTATAAAAATCAAAATTAAAATGCAGATCAAACATTTTCATCAATGGCATTTTACAGGATATTCACTACGATTCTAAAATGGAAGAAAGAGGGAATAGTGAGGAATACTAGATCAAAGCAAGACCAAAACCCAAAAAGACAAAATCCAAATTTTGTGACACCATGTCACACCAAAGTAGTCTTTGATCTCCAGTGCTTTACCTTCATGGTGTTACACAGTGGCCTCTGGAGGCTCAATACAGTAACTGCCCTGCCAAATGCCTGGTCTAATCTACTAAGGAGATTCCAAAAGGGTTCCTGTATCCTTTTAGACTTTAAACTCAAGCACATGACTGAAGCTGCCAAGCTCTGCTTGGAACCTAGATCCCTTCTTGACATGTATTTGAATAAGCTTTCCCTTGTTTATGGTTTCTCTTTTTTTGAGCCTTAAAATTTTTTTTTTAAATTCCTTTTCACAACGTGGGTGTTTCTGGGCAAGGTCTTGCCCATATGGTCCTATTCTGTTTATTCCATTGTGAATCTGGCCTTCTTTAGACTTCATATCTTTTTGAGCATAGGTCTTGACACCACATTACTTTGCTTAGTGGCCCCTTTCTTTTCAAAATGTTCATTTTTTTTTATTTGTCCATCATGTTCCTTTTCACTGGAGATCATCATTGTTGTAAGAGTGATCAGTAATAAGCATGTGACAAAGTCATAACTAGACCATTTTGAAATCTCCTCATTCAATGCCATCAAGTCAAACCTCTTCAATTTAGCCTCTGGGAAATTTTTAGGACAGGACGAAAGAAACACATCATTTGTCAAAATATCAGAATAATAGTATCTAAGCCAGTCACATAAAGTCTTCCACTCTGAGCTCTCTTGAGCTGTGTCCTCAAAGTCCACATTGCCATTAGCACTGTTATCTTCTATTCTCCTCCCAGGATGTTCTATTAGGACTCAGCTAAAGTGTTGTTCAATTACTTTTCCAGTCCAAAGTCACAAAGTCCAATATTCAAATATTACTCCAAATAACAGCCAGGTCAGAACAGTAATAACAATGCTCTCTCCAGGTCAGCTTGTGATTTAGTTACTGTTTTATCAGTTTAAGGAGGCATCCTGTCTAAGGAACTTCTTACAAAAGATACCGTTTAACTGGGAGCTTGCTCACAGAATCAGTAGATTAGCATGGTAGGAAACAGAAGTGGTACTGGAGTAGTACCTAGCAGACAAATCATCAGGTGACTATATATTAGCCTATAGCAACTATTCTTTTTCAAAGAACCGCACAACACATCAAGAAAACTTGTCTTTCTTTAACTAAGAAAGGAAATTTTGGGAGCAGAAGAAATAGTCTTAGCCACAAGAACAGCACAATTGGTTATAAAATTCCAAATGGCAGGAGGATTATGTCTCCAAATGAAGCTTTCATATTGTGGCAGACAAAGAATCAGAGAAAAAGAATTTCTGATTCTCAACTGGATTTGTTCTTTTCTCCTTTTTATTTCATTTGCCCCTCTCACTCTCCACCTTACGATGGTACTACCATCATCAGGGTCAGCAGTCCCAAAGTTAATTCTTCCTGAAAAATACTTTCAGAGACAATCCAGTGGTTTCTGTCACTTCTCTTTTAGGTAATTGCAAATCTATCTCAGTTACAATAAATGTTAACGGTTACAAATTCTGCAGATACAAAAGCAAAATTAACCAAACTCCTTTAAAACTGAGGCTAATAGGTTTTAGATGTATATATCTACAGGTAGAATTTACGTTAACTATGGTGTTTTACTTCCACTTATTTTTCTATTTCCCATCCACAATATTCTGAAAAAGATTCAGGAAACCCACAGAAAGAAGTTGCAATTTGGCTACAGGTGGTAAACAGAAAGTAACTATAAACAAAATTTGAATAGGTGAAAACTTCCACGGATCTCATCCATTTTTAAAAATAAGCCAAGGCTGCCGAACCACGAATTAATTTCTAATATTATTGCCAGAGCTTTTATTAAGCAAAGACCATGAATCACATATTCACAACAGGATTATTAAACTTTTTAAAAATACTTTTTCCCCCAACAATCGCATTAAAGCTCACATATTAAGGATAGTAAATACATAAATTTTAGCATCTCTCTCTTCTATTGTCTTTTAATTTTTTGATCTCATCTCAAACTTATTATTAGTTAAAATTAACATACAAATATTATAAGAAATGAACCAGTGCTACTACTATATTATCACTTTTCCTGGGTTGTTTTCATACCCTCAAAGACTTGCTTGATGAATGTTTGAGTAGTTAAAAGTTAATTAGCATGTTTGTATTTCTTCTTGAAACTCAAATGCTGCAGAGGTGAAATAGATGAAGGAGACTGTGAGAGCAAGAAATAATAGTGAATGACAGTGTTGGGGCAAAGCATAGAACAAATAATATGTATGGAGTATTAGTCATTAATATCTGGAAATATTATAATATATTTCAGTATTTTAAAAAATCCTATACAATAGATTTATGTTTTCAATTAATAAGTGAATATACAAAATACAATACATTTGGGCTGAGGTGATGTGCTTCCTCCATAAGCAAAAAGACCTTAGTTTGAGTCTCCAAAAGGACATTAATTAAGACACTTAGAAATATGCTGCTGGTAATCCTTGGCTCTTTTATCAATACTGGACATAAAATGTGGATGATCACAACTAGTGAGACTGATATATGATGTAGCATAATAAAAACAAGGAGTCCTTATTTCAAATATGAGGAGAGATTGTTTTCTGACCTCCAAACATAATCTCTAACAAACTGGAATTTAAACATATACCATACATATGTACAAAAGATAAAAATAAACATTAAAAACCACTATATATATGTGTGTGTGTAATTTATGTATAATCTCTAGACTTGAAGGGATTTCCACCTACTTTTGAGAAATAGAGTATTTAAAAGGCCACTCAAATCCAATGCATGTCAATACATAATCTGAAAACACTTAAAACCTCCTTAAAAATTCTTCCCATGAACTCATGCCCTAATGTCACAAAACATACATTTAGATGCTAAAAAATATGAAGGGAGAGACCTATGAAATATTGTGTTGAGATAACTTGCTTGGGAAGAAACAAAAGAGTTTCATCTGAGTCATGGCCAGTGATGAAGTGAGTTATCCTACCATAGACACCCTCAGTTGTGATTTCTGAGTTCCCAGGCACTTCCCTTCCAACAATACATGCACAGAGAATACAATGAACTTTCAATGGTATGCTTTTGCGTACTGATTTCAGAATACCTGAAATTTCTATTGTGCATTTTATGAGTTTATAAAATAATTTGGGCTCTTCTCTCCTTTTTATTGCATTCCTTTATTTATATTTAGCATAAAAATACACTCAATAATATCAAAATCTTCCTGGGGATAATTTCATATTTATCTGTAACTTCCTATGGAAAAGATTTCCATCTGAGAAGCAGCTAAACTTTATAGTGGATAATGATGTTCCAGATACAATTTCATAGGCCAAGTCCTACAGAGAGGCTGAGTCCACATGAACTCAATGGTGACACTATTTTACTAAAACAACTACACTTTCTTTGTGCCAACTTATGGAGAAGTTTGTGACCGATCATAAAAGTTTATTATTTGTCAAATCTGATCACACAGTGAGCTGCACTGCTCTGTGGCTTAAGAAACAGGCACACTTTTATTTGCAGCCTTGTCACATTAGTTAGAGGCAGCAGCTGTATATGTGACAGAACTACCTCAATAAATAAACAAGAGCCAATAATTATGAACTTTTATAAGTACTTGAACACTATACGAGAAGTAAGAGGATATAAATATGAGCAATATTGGCTCTAAAAGAAAAGGCAGGCTCTTGCAAGTATTTCAAAGGCTAGCAACTTCACTTTTTTATTTATTTCAATCCCCTTAACTATTCTGAATTATTTAAATGATTTATATTTATATTCTGTGGAAACCATTGCATGTTTATCCAGGGGCAGATTGCAGAACGATGTATTTCTTATGGAAGTATATTTTTTATTTTCTATTTTTTTTTGGACTAAAAATATGAAGAAGCGTGGGTCAATAGGCTGAAACTTCTGTCGGGCCCTTTTACTGCAATGTAAAATTTGGACCCTTTCTCAGAAGTAGCAGGAGGCAAATAATCTAGTATAACATGTGCAAAAGGTTATCTCTGTGCTGTGATGCTTCTGTTACTTATTTCTATACATATCATTATTGAAGTCTGTAACCACATATATAATTGATGGTGTGTGCACATGAATTTGTATGCCTTTGTTTGGGGTATGATTTAACACATTTACTACTGAAGATTGTAAAATGAACTATAATCGTGATGAAATGAATTAAGGATGCAAATATATTAGGTGACATGAACCCCTATAAAATAATTACTGCCTAGGCAACTTTGAAGATTTTATTTATCTCCCCATCAAGGATATGCTTCTTCAATTAATCCACAGTGTTGGTTCATCAATCAAACTACAGGATCCATTGAAGTACAATGTAGTAGCTACTTACAAAACCTCAGGCTTACATATTAATATTTGAGAAGAATTTAAGTATAGTTAATTAGCTTTATTAAGCTGTCTAGTCAAAATGTCTTATTAGTTCTTAGTCATGAATATATTCTTACCTGAACCAAGTTACCTTAACTTGGTTGACTTCTCTAGCCCTCACTTATTCATTTGTAGAATAGTTGTAATAATATTGCCTGCCTTATTTTATAGTCTTGAGGAAAAATAAAATGAGAAGTATCCTATTTGAAGAACTCGATGACATAAAAATGTCCAGTGTTTACTAATATTCTTTGCTTCCTAGTAATATTAAATATTCATTTAATGATTCAAGACTGAGCATTTACTATGTTTCCCTCATTCTGTGTTTTATGTGTTTTTACACTTTGGAAGAAAATTCTTTTATAAAAGTAAACTTTCAAAGTATCTATTATATATAGCATTTATATACATGCATAATTTTTACAAACATAAATGTATGAGTGTGCGTGCTTGTGTATGTGTGTGTGAATATGTAAAAGAAATTCAGGAAGAAAGCATTTTTGGAGGCTAAAAGGTCTAACATACGGTATATCTCAAGACAAGAAAGATAACATTTCAAATTGCCAGACAAAGGCTGGCAGTTGTTTCTTCCCTGGTGCCCCTACCCAGGTACAGATTGTACAGAAAAAAAAAAAAAACCTTATAATACACACACACACACACACACACACACACACACACACACACAAAATCACTAAGCCACACAAAGAGGGCTGATTAAAATGTAGATCACAAATCAGACCAGTTGATCATAGTCATACTTTCAAGGCAAATAGGCTGTGCCTTGAGTGCTGTGATTCTGAAGAAAGGTGGGGTGTGAAGGCCAGCACTTACCTAACTGCACTATCAGTCTTCTCAGGGCAACAACACTGTCTGGTCATACACTCAATCCAGAGCTCCAATAGCACACTCAACAATCTAAGAATGGGATGAAGATGGTGGAAGACACACAGATGGTAATTTATGTTTGACACATACATACAAGACATATTCACACATACCTATCCCTCTTCATATAAAACAAATGGGTCTCCATTGAGTGATTGTACTAAAGCTTCTTGGTATTGTTTTATCTATGTTTGCTTTTCTTATTATTTTGTGCATTTTATTAAGTTATCTATACAATTATGTTTCATAACTAAGAATACATAATAAATTATTTACTCATCTATTTACTGAAACAAAACCTTTGGCATGAACAACTTAAGGGATAAACGGTTTATTTTGCCTCATAATTTGAGTCCAGTCTCTTATAATTTGGAATTTATGACATCAGAAGCTGGTCACATTGCAGCGTTGGTCAAGAAGTAGCAGGTTTTGAGTAATGTATCTCAGCTTCCTTCCACCATTTTAGTGAGTCTGCCAGGATCCCAGCCCATGAAATGATTCTGCACATGTTTAAGGTGATTGTCCCCTCTCAAATAAAGTACTTTAAGAGTGCTCCCACAGACATAGCCAGATAAATATTTCCCTGTTGATTTTCAAATCCTATCAAATTGACAATTGACACTAATTATCATCACCATTATCTTTAGGATGGTATGTAAGTTAGTTATCTTAACATAATTTTTATAACTCCCTCCACCATCATCAAAAGTGCTGGGTACATCAATCACTAATGGCCTAAAGCTTTGCAAAGAGGAGAAGGGTTTAAAGAAAGAGCATGCAATTCTTGTGACATCAAAACTCATTTATTTTTCTCTATCTTTATGTCTCACCATAGACCCTTACTGTTACTTCTATAAACTGGTTATTGATCCACTTGCCTTTTAAGTGTCACACAAACCAGAAGGCACAGTCATCTTCCTTGTAATGCATGCTTTGATTCATTTTGACAACTGGTTGCTCACAATTTGAGATTTATCTTAGCAGTATGAGCCTGAATACGGTAGCACTTTTTGTAACTACATGGCTTTGAATCCTGTAACTTGATTTGGGGCTCACTCAGATGATGTTATCTCTTATGTAACACATTGTCAACCAAATGGGGAATTAAAGTATTCCCTAGAAATGATATGCAGTGCCATTTTCTCTTATTTTTGTATTTTTCATATCTAAAGTTTCAGAACACTAACTATTCAAATAAAAATAAATAGCTAGATATTATATATGTATGGATGAAGAAAAAGACCAGCTGATTGTCCCTTATCGTAACCCTGCCTGTCATCAGAAGCTAATGACTCTCAGATTCTTCTAAGTCTTCATACTATTTTCCCAAACAATTTTCATCATTTAATAACGGACTTTTTCATATAAGTGAATATTTTTTTCTCCTTAGAGTCATACAAAGTTGAAAAGAAGATGATGCACACAAACTGTCAAAGAATAGACAACAAATTTGTATCCTCTCTGACTTTTCTTTTGTGTTGAACCTAGTAATTACAAGTGGATATCTTAACTCTAAATTTAATTTCAGATGCAATTAAAAAGATGTGCCGGCTTTCTCCGAGAGACATGGGTGCTTGATGAAGGCGATTCTTGCTGGAGTGAATAGAAATAAATGGAAGATTAAGAACTTCAAAGCTGCATGGGAAATGTCAGCCTATAGGTTCTTTCCAAGGCAAACTGCATTGCAAGGAAGGATTGACAGGAATAAAATGTCATATATTAACAGATTTTAGAAATTCCTTGAAGTAAAACTAATTATAACTTTTAAATTACAGAGAAGAAAATCGAGGAGTGGTTTCTGTTTGTAAATCTGAGTAAAGAGCAGCGCTTACTACAGCACTGGCAAAGTTAAGGTTAGGAAACATCATTCTCAAATGCTTTCACAAGGCATGGCTGTGGATCCCTGTAACTCAGTCAGATGAAGGTTTAGCTTTGCTAAGCAGAGCGGGGGCTGGAATCAGAAAGTGTGCTATGATACAAATGCTATATATATTAACTATTGTTACTTGTAGTAATTATAAGATTAGAATAAGTTAGGTTAAATGACAGACGACTTTGAAAAATTAATCCAAGACTTGGATACATTAATAGATACACAGATAATAGAATAATAGATAGATAGGTAGATAGATGATAAATAAATATGAAGATAGATGAGAGATTGATAGACAGAAGATGGACAGAAAGACACAAAGAATTTAAAAGACTTATTATGTGTATGATTATTTACCATGCAATTAGTTAAAGCTGAAAGACAAGTTCTTCCAAATACAAAGTAGCAATTGCTTTTAGCCTATTACAGTTTAACACAATATAGAAAATGAACTAAATTGTCATTTCTTTCTATTGAACTCTGCCTTCCCCTCTTCTAAAGCAACCATAGCTACAAAGACAAAGGTTGCAACACATTGTGCTTGATGGAAAATATGAATAAAGGACACTCTGTCAGTTAATTACCTTGAAGTAAGATTTTCCTGCCTGCCATACTAATGTAGCTGAAATGCTAGCATTTCTGAGCACCTGCAAGAACAGATAGAGTATGAAAGCTAGAGTTGGAGATAAAACAAAAAAGAAAGGAATGACAGACTTATTCAGAATCCACAGCTGTTTATTTGGCTGGAACAAGTCAGAGGGGCTGGAGTATGCCACAGTGGGAGAAGAGCCACTTGCTACACAAAGCTTTGATTGCCAAAGACTTGGGCTTTGTGAATCCAGACCAAGTTTCCTTTACTCAATGAACTGTTGCAGGCTGTATACCTGCTAAAATATTCCACACTATTAGTATTCAATGTGTAGATTCAAAGTCTCAATGGATTTTAGACAGCCTCAATTTTATTTTTGCAGAGGGCTGCCTGTATGAGGAATTTGGTTTATATTCAATGAGCAACTTGAGATGGTTTTGCTTGTAAGATACAGTGAGTCAGTATATTTTGGTTCCTGTATCCATCATTTTATTCTGCCCTTAATTGAAACTGGAGTTAAACAGAAATCTCTGGAGAAACTCAGAGCTGCAATACTTAGTGCACTCACAGTTTATTAATGGAGAAAGTAATACATAATGAAATGCCATTAATTCATTCACATAATATTGGTTTCTAATTTGAGAAATCACATCTTGGACATTAGCATATTAGTTAGTCAGATTCATAGCCTGATCACTATGGGGCAAATGTGCCTTCTTCGACTACCAGAACGGTCAGAAAATAGAATGATGTCTATTTCTTATGAGGGCAACTAAGAAGTCTCTGAAGCCTACACTTCATTATGGACTGATGGTTCAATCCATTAAAAAAAACAACAAAAAAAGAACCCTCCAGAAAATCATCTTGACTGCTTATTTCTCTGCAGCTGCCTTCCTAGACTGTGTTTTCAAAGAACTACATCTTCCAAATTGCTCTTTATTTCAGACCAGCAGTTAGAGATATTATCCTGCTCGATTAGGGGTTAAAGGGCTTCAAAACATGGAAGAAGTATTTCTAGAGCCATGACTTCTGAAAGTTTAAAGGAGGTCACCACTTGATCAGCTTTTGAGGGAGTGTGATGCTCATTCACGGCCCAGATTTCTACCTTCTGGTCCTGAGTTTACTTTAGCTAATGTGGAGTGTTTGTGCCCCAGAGCAATCTTACTTCCCTTCACATCTATTGTACAAGACTGGTTTCCAAAATTGCTTTTATATTCTGGGAAATTACAGTCCAAGACATGTTAAAGTTTCAACTAGATACTGGCTTCTTTGTAAAGATCTAGTTATAGCTATTTGGAGAAAATGTGTCTATCCACCTTCAAAGTCAGTCAGTGGGGAGGTATGGGGATGTCAGGTAAACATAATCAAACCATTTGTAGCCGAGAAATAGGAGAAGGAGAATGGGTAATGAAGGGTGGGTGCAGAGCAGCTCTTTCCCAGTCAATTTAGTTAGATTGTGGTTTGCTAATTATTTTTTTCGCCCTGCAGGGTGGGAGGGAAGAATTCAATATTGTAAAACTAAGCTTTAAAATGTCTGCCTTTGTTTCTTTCTAAGATAATGTACCTGGCATCAGAGAAGCAAGAGACAGAAACTTGATAGTTGAGTTTAGCTGGCAGTTGCTATGTGGCTCAAGGTGGGCATGTGTTTTTTTCTTTTTCTCAGTTAAAAATATATGGTTCATACGATCTTCAAATGAGTGATGCTAGGTATTTTTTATATATTATCATATTAACTACTCATATGAATGTAATTATGATAATCACTATAATTAAGGTAATTTAAATTTTTTTAAAAATTTCAATTTTGGACTAACTGGATTTATATATAATCTAAATACTTGAGAGACTATAACAATGTTTCAAGCTCAAGAGTCACCCGAGAAAGATTTGTATTCCTACTAATAATTCCATTGATATTAATGAGAATAATTAATTTTGTGTCTTGATTAATCTATATATGTTTACAGTGATAGGAGTTCTTTAGTCTTTTCTGCTTCCTATGTATATAACCACATAAACTTCAAATATTGATTTTAAATTTTTTCTTTCTTGCTGAACTTTTTAAACCTTTCTCTTGTCTAGTTAATTGAGCAAAGTTAATTCTTCAAGCAGTATAAAGGACATAAAGAGATACAGAAGACATTCTTGTTTTATTATTGATTTTGCTGGAAATACTCTAAGGAATTTTTTCCTCTTACCGAGCTGTGGGTTTGCTACGTATTGTTTCTCTTATCCTCAGACATATCCCCTGTACTCTTAAATTCTTTAAGATGTTAATTATAAAGGGATGATGGATTTTGTAAAGATGTTTTCTAAATCGAATAAGATGCTCATGTGATTGTAATCCTTGAATCTATTTATGTTGTAGCCAACATTCGTTAAGCTGTATTTGCAACAAGCTCAAATATCTTGATATAAATCTAACCATGAAAGTGAAAGTTCTGAAGAAATTAAAGGTATCAGAAAATGGGATGATCCCCAATTGTCATTGAATTGATGAATTAATATTGTTAAAATGGTCATTCTATCAAAAGTAATCTACAGAGTCAATGCAATAAAAATTCCAACATAATTCTTTATATAAATTGAAAAAAATTATTTGATTAGCATGGAAACAGATAAGTTCCAAAATACAAGAGACAAGCAATCCTTTCATTTAAAACTCAGCTGGAGGTATCAGCTTTTCAATAATCCCAAGTAGTTTAGATTTTATAGTTGCTTTTATTCACTTAATGCATTTGAATACTTGGTGGGCAATGCATGCTTTCTGTCACTGTCACCAACTATGACAGACACATATGGGCTCACAGAGACTTAACTGGCAAGCACCAGGCCTACATGGGTCTGCACTAGGCTCTACATGTGTATGCTATGGCTGTTAGTTTGGTACAAATTTGAGACTACCAACAGTAGTCTGACTCTTGTTTTCTCTTGGAACTCTTTTTTTCCTATTACATTGCCTTGTCCAGGCTTTGGCAGTGTCTTATTGTATCTTTACTGTCCTTTTTGTTGCATTTTAGAGAACTTCTTCATTCTTAAAAGGAATGGAGGAGAAGTGGATCTTGGATAGAGGGAAGGTGGTGAGGATCTTGGAAAATGGGTGGAAGAAAAATTGAGATTGAGAGGTATTGTATAAGAGAATATTTATCTTATCAATAAAAACAAGTGTATTCATTTTTTGTTTGTCATATTAGGTTCAAAGAACATGCCAATCTCATATGGAATTCCTTTATTTTCTCCACTTAATAGTTGCATTTTCTTTCCTTCTCCATCTTTGTTAGATGTTTTCCCTAACGATCTGCATGCATGCAAGGCTGTATAGTAAACTATATGAGATATAGACATATTATACCCTAACATAATTAACTGCACAGAATGTATTGAAGGATTCAGCTAATCCAAAGTCCTATCACGTGCCATCTTCTCATAAGTTCTAGACTTATGTCTCCATAACAACCCAACATGAACAGGTAGACAAAAAGTTATACAGTTCACATATATTGTGCAGATCAGGACTGTGTTAGGAACTTTACCTTCTTTCTAGCTATTGGTGTCTTGTAAGATCAATCAGTCTGCTAGGCCAGGCTGCAATTATCTGATATTTTGATTCAAGTTACAGGATCCAGTTCTCAGCTCATTTTCAAGAAGACTTCATTGCTATATTTTATAATACTTACAGAACTGCTAGTTTATTATATGTTTTATTGCGGAGACTGATCTAAGAGAGACTAGCCAAGACATAAACCTAAGAATCTTTATGTACAAAATTCGAGGTGTTGTTCCTTCATCTATGCCACATATATTCTCTTATGTGGGAATAATGTTACACAATGATGTTGGCTTAGAATAATTCAAGGTAACATTGAAGGGTGACCACTATAACCAGCATAAAAAAATCATTCACATAGTTGAATTTTCAGTGGCATTTTCTGGCTCATAAAAAAGTTATTTAAGCCTATGTATTTATATCTATGTTCATATTTTTCTGATATTTAGTTAATATTCCATAATTTTAGCTTCAAATATATGCAACTGCACTTTTAATATTCTTAATTGGACTTAATTGAAGCCTTTACTAACATAGACTAATATAGAGAAATGGGTGATTATTCAACAAGACAGAGTTCTAAGTGCCAATCGGTCATGACAGAGCACTAGAGGCAATAGTATGGAAGAATAAAAAGACCATATCCAGAACAAGCTGAAGGGGAAGAGCTCCAAGTTTTGAATATTCACAAAGTTTAGTGGTCAAAAGTATTGACTATTCTGAAAAATATCATCTTCCAGAAAGACATGAAATTAGCAATCACTTCCTATCACTTTATTTTATTCGTACCTGGAACTATTATTTTGTTTTCTATATTTATGTATAAGTTTTACATTTTAAATGAATAGAATAATGTATTATGCGGCTTCTTGTGCTGGTAAACTTTAAATTGCATAGTAGCTTTTAGGTCTATCTGTATTGTGGCACACACTTATTTTATGTATTTCTATGGATATTTTACTGGAAAATGCATTACATATACATATTTAGTAATGACAGTTTAGAGCAAGCTCATTGCTTCAACATTTCAGCATCCCCAACAGACTAGTCTTGCCACATATCCCAATGTAAACATTAAAAAATAGGATAGAGGCAGGTAGAAGCTTTCACATTCTTAGAGTGCTATCAGAGCATAAGCAAAGAACTTTCATACTATGAACTATGAGCTTACATAAGACAATTCTTCTTCATAATATAAACAAGGACATTTAGACACGGTTTAGTTATGCCAAAAGATTACTAAATGATTAAAATTCAGGCAGTAATTTGAAAATAATTGAAGTTAAACTAGAGAAGGTTAATAAGGACATAGTATTTCTGCTTATTTGATCACAATGCTTATTTAACACAGGAGGATGTTAAAAGCAAGAGTCAAGTGAAGATTATATCTAACAGAATGTGGATTTGGTTTATTTAGTTGTAAACCATCCAAAGAAGCAATATACTGTCTCCAGGGAGACACTCATAAAGAAGATGTTGAAGCAGGCCATTTAAAAATGAAACATGGGCTGGAGAGATGGCTCAGCTGTTAAAGGCTAGGTTCTCAACCAAAAATATAAATGATGCTTGCTGCCTACAATCCCTGAGTGATTTGACATTCTAAGTACACACATACAAGTTATATACTTGTGAAGGATATTGTCTTCTCTTTTTTCAATTGTTTATTGCGTTTTAATTACAATTTACAAAATAATTTAATTAAAGAATCATATTGAATTTGATATACTGAATGACTCCAGTTGGCAAACCTATGTGTGTATGTAATGTATGTATTTAACAATATAAGCCAATAAAGCCCTCTTGAATGCACTGATCATCTCCTATCTTATAGATTATACTTCTTATAGATTTGCTATCATCTTTATATATGTGCTGTGCATCCATAATTAGTATAAGCTAATTTTTTGTTCTTTATTTTTGTTCCTTTTCGATTTATACACAATAATTTAATTTTAACTCTGGCGAACAATATTGACATAACATTGCACAGTTAATTTATCATTTGCCTTCCAAATGTATATATACAATATTCCTAACTATGAGCCAGCCATGCTGCAATCAGCGCTCACATTTCCTTTCTCTGGAGCATGCCTGGAAGGTCCTTAGAATAAGTATGGTAGTGCAACAATTGCAAACCTCAGACCGCTGTATAGTTTTGTCAATTTGGATTTTTACTAGAAATATATGAAAGGATGCTATTTCCATATCATCACTTAATATTGATTCCTTATTAATTTATTTTTATTTCATGTGCCTGAAGTATTATCTCACTTTATTTCATATTTCTTTGATTCTATACTCCAATAAAATGGACCAGCACTTCGTATTTTCTTTTAATTCAGATTTTTCTTTACTGAGCTTTGAATTAGATTCATTTACTTGAACATAGTCTTTTATATTATAATATTAACTTTTTATACCTGTGCCATTAAAAAAACTTGCAATATATGCTCTTTTAATGCTTTACCTAGGAAATATTTTCTTTTTTAGAAATCATAAAAATATAAAATTATTCTATATTTTATCTTTTAAGCTTTATTATTACAGCCAAATTCAGATTTTTTAAACGTATATGTTTAATTAGTGTGCAGACTGCACCATTAATTGATATTTATTGAGTTTGCATATGTCCCAGGTTCTGTGATTACATTTTCTTCACATATGTTCTTCTTTCAAAACCTTACATTATGAAAGCAACACAGGTTGTAAATTCCAACATTAAAGAATCTAAAATACAGTGGCACGCCAATGGTATTCAAATACAGTGAAAATGAATTGAAACAAACTGATTTTGAAATGTGAACTTGAAATTCAGTGTTATCAATCAGGTTTTTGGGGTTTTTTTAAATATATACCTTAATGTAACTAGATTCCTTGTTTATCACAGTTGTCTTCATTACATTAAAATGACTTCACATGCCAAATTTTATTAATTTAAGAATACCTAGACAATTGTATTTTTGCATTATTCTATTATTATTTGCCATGGAAAATGCCTGAATTATTTCAAAGTTTCTCAAAAATATTAAAAAAATGTTAATGTTAGATCTGGGAATGCCATGAAAGAAGGGGATGCATACCTTCAGGACTCAGAAGAATGGAAGACACCAAGAGAACCTAGTCAATTGAATAAACTAAGGCCTCATATGGACCCACAGAGATTGAAACAGCAAGCACAGTATTGGCAAGGGTCTGCACAACGTCCTTTATGTATATGTATGGCTGTTATCTTGGAGTTTTTGTGGGACTCTTAACAAAGGTAGCTGATGTTTCTACAACTCTTTTGCCTGTTCTTGAGACTGTTTCCCCCAGTTGGGTTTCCTTGTCCAGCCTCTATATGCAGGCTCTTTCCTTGTTTCATTATATCTTGCTTCGTCCTCTCTGGCCTCTTAGATACCTGCTCTTTTCTGAAGAGGAAATAGAGGGTAAGTGACCCTGGGGGAGAGAGGAGGTGGGAATGAATAGGTATAATGGAAGGAGTAAAAACTGCGGCTGGGATGTATTGTATGAAATAAGAATTTATTTCCAATAAAACATGTTTTTAAAAAGAAAAAAGAATTTATTCATTGACCAAGGAATTACTTCATAGAACAGCTGGATTTTTGTTTGTCTTTGTTTATCTATCCACCCCTTTCTATCACGTGAACCTAATTTCTAAGCTGTTACTTCAGTCTCTTTAAATCCTCTTGGATATTATGGAAGTTGGTGGAGATTGTATTTAATTTTTACATCTATCTATATTTAAATCTATTAAATTATAATGTTTCATTCTATTTGACACATTGATCTAAACTAAATTTCTAGAGAGTCGATATTAGATTGTGTTTCAATGGCGATAAAACTCCATGACCCAAGTCAATTAAGGCAGAAAGGGTTTATTTTTGTTTACATTTTTACATCACTATACATAATTGAAAGAACCTAGGGCAGGAACATAGAAGAAGGAAATGAATCAGAGGCCATGGAGGACTGCTGCATATTGTCTTGCTCAGTCATGAATATTTGTTCTGTTTTCTCATAGCACCCTGTTATGGTATCAACTACATTGGCCCTTCATAGTAAACATCAATCAACAAAATAAAATACAGATTTTCTCACAGTATCTGATCTAAGTATTTTCTCAACTAGAAATTTGTCTTCTAGTGTAACTTTAAGTCTTTCAAGTTGACATAAAACTAGTCAGCACAATAGTCCAACATTTACTCATTCACATCTGTTGCCCTTTGTTATCATGCTTGGACACCCCTGTCAACATTGTCTTGTATACTAACCTGTCAGTTTGACATGTCTCCTACCATCAATCTTTCGAAATGGTTTAAACTTGAAAAATACATTCAGACAGAGTTTAAACAGTTGAAACAGATTGGAACTGAAATCCCTACTGGCTAGCTTTCATAGTGATGGGAAATGCTATGCATGCCACCAGAGTAGAAAGGTAATCATTAGTCCTATACTCAGATGTGAACCTTTAGAGTTACAGTGATGATTGACCTGGTAAGAAATGTTCATTGGTACACTAGTGGCAGAAACGTTAAGGAATAACTAATAACTTTCTAATTGGATTTAAGTTCCTTTACACAGGATGAAATTCATTGTTAACACCATTACTAGAATAAGACTATGACAAGATAGGTAATATAATAGTGCAAAATATTCTATGAATATTCTGCTAAATTAGTATAGATTAATCTGACTCCTAATTTCTTATCATTATTCCCATATATCAATACATATCTCAATTATTATCATAGGAGCTTCTGTTTACAACTGAAAGCGATTAACACAGAGACCCACAACTGGCAAAAGTACAGATATTGAGAGACTTCAGGATGTTTAGCCTGAAAGGGGCCATATATATTTCACTTCTTCCTGCCTTGGCTCACTGATTATTGCATAAGAGGGAGATAAAGAGTTTAATATTGAGAAGTAATAGACGACAACAAGAAATAGGAGTATCATAGGTATAGCAAGGATGATTGAGATGTTAATTAAAACTAGTTGTGGCACCATGTATAAGACCTGATCATGCCTAAGCCATTAAAACTGATTGTCTCTGAACCTATGCAAATATTTATTTGATTCCCAATGGAAGAAAACTGACTGCATATTGAATCACAGATTATTTTTTCTTAGGGAAGAATTTAAAATAGAGATAATCATTGCATATCCAAGATTGGTTAAGTCAAATCTCAAAGCTAGTGACAAACACTGGATCACTCTAAAAATTTTCACTTACCTGTTTGAAGTCAAGATTGTTTAAAAAAATGATCTGGAGAAAGATATTTTTCACAGATGGCTAGGCAGTATGCAAAATGCCCATTCCTATGTATTAGAATAAGGAAAAAGCAAGAACTGTTAGTCAAGTATGAAGGTATATTTTACTGAAGTCCTTCAGTGAGTATGAGATCTGTTATATGAAGGCAAGTGGGCGCAGGGACACAGGATTGAGAAAAGCAGTAAATATGGAACTTCTTTCTGTAATTTCCTTTAATATATGAGTTTTTCACAAAGACTTGATTTATGTTAATAAGCAGGGAGAGGAAGTGTCAAAAGGAAAGGGAAGTAGACAGGTGTATGTGATATATGCATAGATGGATAGACAGATAGGTAGACAGATAGATGGATAATAGATAGATTGATGACAGACAGACAGACAGACAGATAGTTAGATAGTCTGGGCATATAAATTTGCATTTAAAGTCTAATTAAGTCTTCATAGTCAAGATGAAGCTGTTCTGACATATATACGTATATTTGAAGAGAAGATTAAGACATGATGAGCAGTCATGAACCTGTACTGTATCTGCTTGGTGAAATGATAGCCTTCTTTCCTTGGATTATTTCCTTTGTATAGTTCCAGGGTTTGTTAAACACAGGAGAAATTCATAAAGTATAAGATATGCATAAAAAGTTAAAACTTCAAGTTCTAAAAGTTAGTAAAGAGACCAGGCAATTTACACCATAGTAGTCTGTTTGGTGGTGTTTGTAATCAGCGTATTTTCATCATATACTGACAGTCACTAATTCCTCTAAATCTTTCCAGATCTTTTCCAGATACTCTGACCAAGTGTGTGTTCACCTTCTGGACAGGGTGCCACATTTCTCCTCCTGAAAGTTACTAATAACAAAAATTTGGAGAAAATAATATTGTTGTTTGGGTTGTAGTTTGTCCTGTGAGTGTTCACTTTGCCTTTACTCCTGTTCATGTTTCTATTTACTTTTTAAGTTTTACTCTGACCTACAACAGCTTCAGGCTTCTCAACCGACTATTTATCTGAGTATCTATCTATCTATCTATCTATCTATCTATCTATCTATCTATCTGTCTGTCTTTTATCAGATCCTCTATCAGCTCCTGTGATTGTAAAACACCCATAATTCATCACCTGTTCTTTCTTTCCTATAGCTTTTTCTCATCTCCCATCATGCTCCCTAGAAATTGTTAGGAAAAAAGGGGATAACAGCAAAAATTGACAACAGATCAGTTACGTGAGGAGACACAGCCAGAATTCATGTAGCAGGTCTGTACAGGTCTTACTCATAAGAAGGATTTGTTCAGCATTTCAGCCAACCCCTAAACACTCAGTTTTGTAGGGACTTCATGCCATTGCCCTCTGTCAGCATCAGAGACTGTCTGATAAAGAGGAGTAACTTCCATGTAGACTGAATTTTGGATTTATGATTTTTAATAAATAAGACTGAGCATCCACTGTACTGAAATAATACTTCAATTCTCAGGAATAAGTTAAAAAAATTGAACTACTCAGTGCTATCAGAAAATCTAGGAGATGCTCTATATTTCATAATTAAGCCAGCAGAAAGTTAATGCAGGATATGAGATTTTGACTACTTTCCTCTAGCTGTGCTTATTCCTTCATTAATTATCTACAGCCTTACTTTCTGGATATGTATTTAGTGATTTCTCTATTCTTCTCTTTAGTTTTCCTTTTCCAGTATATTTGACCCTCTTCCTTGTCCTGTTTTGCACGAATACCCTTTCTGATTTGTAAACATCTTAGAGAGGGCAATTTCTAAACTTAATATCTATTCCTTTTTCCTTGCAGTAAGAAAATGTATGAACATCAGGCACCAGAGAAAAATTCCTGGTTAGAAGGTTGAAAATTGTTTCCATCAAAACGAGGTGGAAGTAACCATGATACTTTTTGGAAAGCAGCAGGTGATAAGGTCGCTTCAAAAGACACCTGTTTGCAATTTAGTTAGCAGGAATACGGAGACACATTCTTAGGTGGTCTTTCTAAGGAAAGTTGAAGAACAGGCCTGATAGATCTTCAGGAATTATTTCTGAGTAAAGTGTAAATCCCCAGGTGAAACAAACAAACAAAAATCAGTATTTTGTATGCATCATAAGCATACATGATTCAACACATCAATGAAAAGTTAATCAAACAAAATCAGGTTCAGGTCTTTAATGTAAGGAAAACACTTCCTGCATGCAAACCATTTTTATAGTTTTTCATTTTATTTGTCCATAAGAGAGCAGCCATCAAATACTGCTCATTTCCTTTGTGAATGTTTTACAGTGGCTAAAATTTTTCTTTTATTTTAATAAAATAATTTTGCAATAGATGTATAGTTAAAGAATAGAACAGAGAAGAGCATAGCTGTATACTGGCTTTCTGTTCTATTGCTATTGCTCATTCCGGAAAACCTAACCTCTCCTCTTGGGCAAAGGATTAATCCAGTTTAGGCTGCCTTTGAAGTTGCAATGCAAGGCCAGTTTGTAGCATTACCAAGACAACAAGGACTTCTATCTAAGTTAAATTTCAAGAATCTGCTAGTGCTTGGCAAAACGTTGAATGTGTATAGTGAAAAGATGAGGGAGTCTATTTAATAAATAAGCTACTATGTTATGTAACAAAAACAAATGTAAGTTCATGGAAAAATTAGTAATACAATTATTCTAGTTTGGGAGGAAGGGTACTAGAACAAAGACAGAAGCAGGAAAAATAATTCACATAAGGATGAGTTGTCTTGCCACATGGCCCATGGCTTACCTGTGTAATACACCAGTTTTCTGATGTTTACTAAAGAGAATTTTGCTGTAATGGCAGCTATGCACATTCTCTCGTCTTGTTACCCTAGCAACCGATTTCTTTCTTGCAATCACACAATTAAAAATAAGAAAAGGAATGAACTGAAAATGATGTTGATAGCGTGTTTAGAGGACAAATCTCAGTCCAGCTAGGGAAATACTTACTATGAGAAAGAATTTGAAAGCATTGGGGATGTGGATGAAAAGTGAAGACTTGAGAAAGTTCAGAAATCAAGCAAGGACGAATCGTGGGCACCACTTTTAAATCTTCTCTCTGATATGTATGTTGTATATACTTACTATTGAAGTGAGACAAATAAAATTATGCCCACATTGTCCTCCACGTAAGAGGAATGTTTTTAGTGTCCTTATTCCGGATGTTCCAATTTGAGGCAAGGCACCTAAGACCCACTGAAATTATTGGGAAGCTATACATTTCCATACAGACCACACTACTTCACTTTGTGCCATCAATCTACAGTGAGTCACTCTAAATCTATTGCCAAGGCATTTTTGTTTCTTTCCAGCATATTAGCAAAACTGTTGTGATTCAAGATCTAACTACTGGCCATTAGAAGGCTATATAAACTCTTAACTGATATGAAGGTCTATATCTACCTGCACATATCTGAGCTAAGCAAAGGGTGAAGCAATAAGAAGAAATATTTAGAAATAGCTTTATCTTTTGAAGTAATAAGGTATTTCAGTGCAGAGATCATGTAAGAGGCCATGTACTTATGGTGAAAATGCTTTGCTCTGAAATTATTCCATCATTAATAAATTATAGTTAATTGCTGGCTTATATAATATTTAAATATTATACATATGAGATATAGACCTCTATATCTGCTTAATTCCTAAGCCTGAAAGTAAGCAAAAAACAGATGCCTTATCTTATAAATAATTTCACTTAATGTTGAAGAGACTATTTTTTAACCTGTAAATGCTTTAAAGAAAATATCAGAGTAGCCCTTCATTATCAGAGTTTGATAAATCAATAAGAATAGAGTTAAGATAATTTCCTTTATTATTGTGCATGTAGAAAAATGCCCAAATCTTTCCAAAACCAGGAAAAATGGACAGTCAAAAATAAATAGATATGTGTACACAGAAAATATTATACTTCACTCAGATTATTCACTGTTAAGACAAAACTCCCAACAATACAAATTAAAGGGTAAAGGGATGATTTTGGTTCAGTGTGGCAGTGGTTTCAGCCTATGTTAAAATGATTCCACATTTATGGGCTTATGTTAAGACAGTGTATCACTATAAAATGTTGTGTGGTAAAAACACTATTCAGTAGGATGATCAGCAAAAAGACACACAGAGAATAATAACAAAGAACAATCAACAGTGTGACAACATAGATAAATCCACTGATTCAGTTGTGATCTCATGATCCAATCATAGCCTGAAAGTATTTAACTTTTGATGTGGGATGTCTTTCTGTATGCTGTTAATAAAGCAACTGTCTTGGCCTATGACAAGCATTTTAAAAGTAGGCAGGGAAATTGGAGCATAGATAAGGGAAAGAGGGTGGAGTTCAGAGAGACACCATCCAGTTGCTCAAGAATCAACATTTAAATGCAACACAGGTAAGCTATGGGTCATGTGACAAAACAGATTAATGGAAATGGGTTGAATTAAGATGCAGGAACTAGCTAGTAATATGCATGAGCCATAGGTCAAGCAACATGAAATTAATATAAGCCTTGTGTGATTATTTGGGTCTATGAGATGATCTGAACCGCTGGGCTAGGTAAGAAATACTGGGCCAATTCTCTTTCTACAACCTTAAAACACTTTACATGAAGCATGTATACATGAGCCTTTGGTGAAACAATAATATGTTCTTCAGACTACAAAAGCATTAGGTTTATTTAATAATGCAAAATATACTTGAATCTGTTTGTATAAATTGCCATAGTCTTAACAAAAGTTTAAATCAAACTTTTGTTTAATATCATCAAAAGTTTAAATCCAGTTTTTTTTTTCTAAAATTCTAGGCAAGACATAATTAAAAAAAAAAAAAAGTTTCACATTTCCAAGATACAATGGCACATAACGAATACCTGAACTCTAAAAAGGAAACATTGAAGAAATGTAAGGAAGGATTGGATCCAAATAAAAGCAAAGCCCAGAAGACATACATTTACTTCTACAGATCCATATGGAGCAGCAAGAGAAGAAGCACACTGGTATCCTAATATGATACCCAGCTACTCAGGAAGACCTACTTTAACAGCCATGTTGGTTATAGCTCATGGGACCTTTCTCGGGCTATTTTCATTTATTCTCTATAACTTTATTTGGTGTATATATATATATATATATATATATATATATATATATATATATATATATACACACACACACACACATATATATACCTAATTGATTAATTTAACTTCCAGAGGTATCCATTACAGCTTTGACTTTACTTTCAAACCTGTACTAAAGTACAGTCATTGGGCTGCCTACCAGGATTCTGATTCAACAACGGGTTAGAATTTTAGATGAAAGCCTTGATTAACCATTAAAGTTTGCATTCAGTATTAAACATATGCTTCTGAGCCATGATAGGAGCTCAGACTTTAATTTCTATACTTTGTGCCATTGTTTCAGTAGTTCTGGTAGCCTCTGAGATCCTGAATGGTTGGTTAGGACAGGAGAAAGTACCTTCTTAGATGGACCTATGAGAGCATGGCAGTCGGGGTCTTTTGTCTAAACGTACTATTTTTCAAATGAATGAAAACCTCATACTTGTTTCCTTTGTATTAAAACTACTTGATAAATTTTAAATGCCCGATGTGTATTATTCTGTTAAAACTTAAATTTCTTGAAGTTTTTTTTGTTGTTGTTTTGTTTTGTTTTTTTTTTTTTTTTTTTAAATTTGAGTTTACTCTCAAACCTCAATGAAAGCTTGGGTAAAATGCCAGCAAAAATCTATGTTATAACTTGAATTCTGAGGTGCCTTAAAATGTCATCTACTAGATTAGTCCAGTACTTTGAAAGTAGCCTCACCCAAAGTCTAAAAGAAATGGTGGAAGTGTAAAGAAATTTATTGCTAGAATGTAGCAAGAAAGCTCTCTATTAGAATAGATCCTTTAGGCCCACCTGAACTGTCTGAAGGGTTATTTAGATCTACGTTCCTGCCAGTATTCAGTTTGTTTAAGTTTTACTGCAATAACCCACTGAGTTTCCCTAGTACTCTTCCAAGACTTCACTAGCTTCCTTCACAGGTTTGTTTTATCAGAGCTTATATTTAATTGTGTAAGTACCTATGTATGTGTAACTGAATGCACATGAGTGCAGGTGCATAAGAGGTGTTTTAGTCCCTTAGAGCTAGAATGACAGGTGGTTGTGAACTTCACCATGTGTGAACTAGGAAGCAAATTCAAGTGCTCGAAAAGAGTATATGCATTTAACCACTAAGCCGTCTTTCTAGCCCTTTAATCTCCAAACATTTTAAAATTGTTCCTGTCAACCAGTTCCAAATGTTCAGGAACAGAATGGTCAAATGGCCACAGTAATGGTCTCATTTCTTGGTAACAATTTGTGATACAAAGGCAGTTGACAGAAACATTTAAGATGAGAAAATATTTATTTTGGCTCATAATTAGGGGCTTGGGTACAGGGTAGATTAATTCATGGTATTCTCAAGCATGTGGTAAGACAGTATATTTTGAAAGATGAGATTTATGGAACAGTATTATTCAACCAAGAAAGCTGTTAAGGAAGGGAAAAAGACCACAAAGAGGGCCTGGGACAAGAAATACCCTTCAAACGCACATACCCTCAGAATTCCAAACTATGACTTTCAACACTCAGTCAGTTCTTTTTCCTAACATTGCCATGATCTTCCATTCATATAAAACTGTGAAGTGGATCCTATGGAAACATCTCAGTGTTTCAGAGTTCTTGAATTGTAATCCTAAGAATTGGAGTTCAGATATCTCCGTGGGTTTCCCCATCATGGTCATGATCCCATTGGTCATACAATCCCCACTTGATCTGAGCTACTGGGAGCTCAGTGACTCTGAACTCAGAGCTGGGAACCTGCATGAGACCAAACTAAGCCCCAGAATGTGGGTGACAGTTGGATAGCTTGAGCAGTTGGAGGGGCCAGATTTATCTCTAATGCTTGAATTAGTTTTTTGAACCCATTCCTTATAGAGTGATACCTTGCCAGCCTTGATACAGAGGGAGGGACTTGGTTCTGCCTCAACTTGATATCCCAGACTTCGTTGACTTCTTGTACTTTTTGAGGAGAGGATAGAAGGAGTGAGGTGGTGAAGCTGAGGGAGAGTGGGGGAAGAGAAGGGAAGGGAAGCTGTGTTAAGCATTTTAAAATAAACTTAAATTAAAAATGTCAAAAATATAGCTGGAGTTCAGACATCAGCACCCATGGAACAAGGTAGGTATCCATACATGTGATTTATCCCTGTTACTAGAGTAGGAGAAATGGAGGACTCGAGCAGCTTGATGAATTCCAGCCCAGACAAGTAAACACAAGTCCTAGGTTCCATTAGATAGAGAATGATAGAAGAAAATACTTGACATCTTATGACATTTGCAATGCACACAGACACGAGCATCCACACATATGAGCTTATACTCCCAGAGTCTCACACACACGCTAATTCACAGAAGTGTGAATCAATCCATTTCTGAATTTGAACCCCTCACAGTACAATTATAACCCCAACAACAACTTACCTTTGAATATATATTATTAGTGATTACATTTATATTCATTACATGTGCCTTTTGGATGGCATTTCAAATGATTTATGTACTTTGTAACTTACCATTTTATTATGTAATGGAAACTACACATAAATAGTTTACCATAACTATGGCAATAACTTAATTATGACAAACACTTAAAATTGCCTTTTAATAAACCTTGTGTTTATAAACAAAACACTTAATTTGAATAAATTAATAATAATCAAACATAAGGCATACTTAGCAAGCAAAACTTGAAAAAGTACTATTTTTCTTTAGCATTAGATTTTAGTATTTATAGTAGTGTTTAATATTTATGCATTTGTTAAATTTCTAATCTTTTAAAATCAAGTCATAAAGTAAGGTGGAACTCAGAAGAACTAATGATATATAGCAGTTGATTCTTTCTATGCAGTTCTTTTGGAAATTTCAAAAGTAACTGTGTAAGTTTTACCTTCCCATATAGGTGGAGCTCAATGGCAAAGAAACCCCATGTTATGGTGATACTTTCTGTATCATCTAAGAAATAAAGCTTGGCTGAAGATCAAAAGAAAAATACAGCCACAGAGTTAGCCACAGAGGCCAGGTTGTGGTAGCATACACCTTTAATCCTAGTACTCAGAAGGCAGATCTTGGTGAACTCAAGGCCAGCCTAAACTACAGGAGATGAACCCAGTCTAAAAGAGAATCAGAGCCAGGCAGTAGTGCCACACACCTTTGATCCTAGCATTTGGGATCACACACCTTTAATCCAGAACTAGGAAGGTTGAGACAGAAAGTGATATGACTGGGCAGAGAAAGGAATACAAGGCAGGGACAGCAGTTCCACCCTGTGCTCTTTTTCCCTTCCCTTCCTTGCAGTCTGAGGACTCCTGGAAACAGAGATTTCCCATTTTGTCCTGAGTGTTCAGTAGTGGTGAGAACTTTCTCTAGTGGCTTCTTCCTCCACTTCTCTGATCTTTTAGCATTTACTCCAATATCTGACCCTGAGTTTTTATTATAATATCAGTTAGAATTTATGCAAAATCATGTGCTAACTTGTGTAATTTAATTTATACAAACGTGCACTTTATATAAAATACAATGATCTGTAAATGTATCAGATCAAATACTAATTTGAAGCTTTAACATACACTGTCATCCTTTACAGGACTGTATAACATTCAGGTTAATAATACTAATTTGATGGTTTTGTAAATATAATTAATTACTGACTGAAAATGGAATAGGATTCTAGAAGTAAGCATTGAGAAGCACTGTAATATAAATATACAACCTAGATTGAGGAATGATAATTCATGTGTTTATATCCATCAGACAAAACAACTTGACCACAGAAAGGCTGTGTAAATATCTGCTGTTGTAAATTCTGTCTGTTCTCTAAGAGATCATACTAGTACCGTAGATGTTATTTTTCTGAAGTGATTCTTATTTAACTTTTAGTCTTAAGAATTGAACACCAAGCCTCAAATGTTCTAAGCAAGCATCTTTCTATATATCCTGGTCTTTCATCTAATTATATATTTGTGTGTGTGTGTGTGTGTGTGTGTGTGTGTGTGTGTGTGTATGAGTGTGTTTGTGTGTGTTTGTGTGTGTATGTGAGTGTGTTTTTGTATGTGTTTATGTGAGTGTGTTTGTGTATATGTGTTGTGTGTGTGTGTATGTGCTTGTGTTTGTGTGTATTATTTGATGAATGATGTCATTAAATTGCCAAGATATCTTTAAATTCATTTGTCAACACCCTAATATTTCAAACTCCAGTCCTCCTGCATCAGCCATCTATGAAACTTTACTCCCATACCAGTAGTGATTATGTGCTCACAATAATGATTCAATCAAGTGTCCCCAAAAAAACTCAAGTAGTGCATTAAGGAATCATAGCCATCTTTTATCTTATATCTCCTTTCTCCTTTATTATCATTATGTATTAAGTTATATTCAAAATTGTAAGACACTTCAAACATTCTCAGCAAATTATCTCTATCAGGAAAAATGACAGATATAATTTCTGTGAGAAGCAATAAGAAACTACAAGGTAATCTGTAGGGGATTGTGTTGTTCCATTGTAAATAATTGTCCCACCCACTGGTTTAGTAAAAAGCACTGATTGGCCAAATACAGACAGGAAATATGGGCAGGGCTACCAGACTAGGAGAATTCTAACTGGAGGAACAGAGCAGAATGCCTGAGAGAAGCTGGAAGAAGCTGAGGACAACTATGCTGTTTTAAGAAAAGGTACCCAGCCACATGGCTGAACAAGAATCATGGGTTAGCTTAAGGGTAAAGAGTTATCAAGTTGTATGCCTGGTCCTTAGGCTGATCAGGATCAACCTAAAACTGTTGTAAGCATCTGTGTGTTTCTGCTGGTCTGTGGGTCTGTGGGCCTAAACCTTGAGGGTAGGCCAGAAAGTCCGGGCCAAAACCTCAAACTACAGTAATCAAAGGCATCTGATAAAATATAAGCTAACTAAAAAGTTCTACCAAAAATTCATGACATCCTACAGTTTATTTTTAAAATATTTAAAATTTTTTAAATTTAATATTTTAAAGTCTAAACATGATTTATTTACATAGAAATGTTTTGTCAAATATACCCTATACTCTTCACTTTTTCCTATAACCCAACTAAAATTTTCTCCTTTCAACTTTATGCTGTATGTTTTAGACTCGTGAAATTACTTGAGATTTTTTAAATTTTATTTCAATTCTAAATATATTTTGAAAAAAATGTAATCCATCACAAAAAAAGTAATAGAAGTTTATGGATCTTCAAATAATTTTTTATGTAACAAAAAAATAGAAAGTGATTGAAAATTTAAAAATTTATATACCATAGTGAACAGCCTATGTAACTCAAGTCTGAACACTTTTCATAGCAAATATTATCAGTCATTCACCAGTGTCTGTAAGGTTTTGTATTTTAAGCACTTTGGCTTTCCAGTGAACTATTAAAAGGTAAATTAGTTGTAAATTCTTTTTGAAGGTATCTAAACATGCCTGACTGCTGAATGAGGTTATTGGATGTAAGCTAATTAGACATTGAAAAATATGTGTCAAAATCTACTCTGAGCTTTCCAATACATAGTCTTAAGTCAGCCCATTTGATATCAGTTTGCTAGCTGCTGGAAAAAATATTAAAGGCAAAACATCATTGTTCTACAGATATGTATCTTTTGTCTTCCAATGGGAGTGGCACTATTTATTGAGTTCATCTATGGCTTTCTTAAACTGTCAATTTGAGTAGAAAAAATATATTTTATAAAATCTGATTTTTGTAAAGTTGAGATTTTTTTCTATCTCCTAATACCCCCCTCCCTTCTTCTTCCCAGTCTTTCCCAGTATTCCCTTAGCCTTCCCCCAACCCACACCTCCATCCATTCCTGAAGGAGGGCAAGGAATCCCAAGGTGGGTCAGTTCAGTGTGGGGATTTAATAAAAAGTCCAAAAGTATAGAAGATATCAGAGGGATCTAACCACAGTCAGTCTAGGAGGATCAGAGAGTAGTGATTCATTCACACCTTTAATCCCAGCACAGGGAATATCTTGGGCGTGGTGACCTACGCCCTTAATCCAAACTGAGTTTGAGGTCATATTAGTTTACAGAAGGAATTCCAAGCTCCCAGGCAGGCAGTGGTAGAGCCACGCCTTAATTTACCAAGAGAATTTTTAAGGTGGCCATAGAAAGACAGGAGAGTAAACCAGAGAAGCCAGGCTGAGGAAGCTGGAAGTCAGCTGGGTAAGATCTGACTGTGGTGTTTACTCTCTCTTAAATCTCTGACTTTCTCAGGGATCTATCTCTGAGTCTCATTTATTCGTGCAACAGTTCAGTCTGGCATATCCAGTTGAAGTAGGTCCAAGTCCCTTTTCACAATATTAAGGCTGGGTTAGGTGTTCCTCTGCAGGAAGTCTGACCCTACTGCAAGAGGCTCAAAAACTGCCCACTAAATTTGACAGCCCTCTACCTTTGGAGGGTTTAGTTCCTTTCCCTGAAGGTTCCTCGGTGATTATTTCAGAGTCAGTGTGCTCCCAACAGCTCTCAGGTCAGCCGTCTCTGTGGGTCTCCTCCTCATGATCCTGATCCCTTTGCTCATATACTCTCTCTTCCCTCTCTTCAGCTGGACCAGGATCTTGTCATGATGCTTAGCTATGGATTTCTGCTTCTGTCTCTTTCCATTTCTGAATGAAGGTGCTATAATGACAATTAGGGTGGTCATTCACTTGAATATAGGGGAAAGCCTGTTTAGGCACCATCTCCACTGTTGTTCGCAGTACTAGCCAGGTACATCCTGTGGGGTTTTGGAAGTTTCCTTTACACCAGGCTGCTCTCTCACCCCATAGTGGCTTCTTCTGTCAAGATCTCCATTACTTTTCTCCCTCTCTGTTGCTCCTCTTACTGAATCGTTTTCTTCTGTTATGATTTCTTCCCACCTCTCCTGGTTGTTCCCTGTTATGATCCCAATCTACTCAGGAGATTTCCCTTCCCAAGGGAATCCCTAATGTCACTCTTATGTTTCTTCTGTTACCTAGCTGTTCAGGGATTGTGGTTTGCAGCCAGGATATTCTTTGCTTTATGACTAAATTCCACTTACGAGTGAGGGAGTACATACCATGTCTATCATTCTGGGCCTGTGTTACCTAACTCAGGAGATCCTATCCAAATCCATCTATTTGCCTGCAAATTTAGAATTTTGTTTTTTTACAGACTCATATTTTCTAACTGATTTTTTTAATGTGTACTACATTATCTTACACAATGTAATACTACTCAACAGTTAAAAAAAATGACATCCTAAAACTTGCAGGCAAGTGAAGCCGATTTTTAAGCACTTTAAAGTTCATAACTGGAATAGTTTTATAAGTAATATAAAATACAACAAACTCACTATCCTTTGCCTTATATTGAAATGGCTAGCAAGTGAACCGCTTGAAAATGAAGTTTGTAGGAGAGAAGTTCTAATGGTGCTGCCACTTGAAGTCCGCAGATTCAGATTCCAGTTAGTCTAATCTATATGTGATGTATTTCAACTATTCCTATCACTATTAAGTGGATACTTAAAATTTTACGATTGCCAACAAGAAATAAAGGCAAACATTTCTTCAAATTTTAATCTAAGACAATTAAACAAAAGGCCAATTTCTAAATTTTATTTTAATCACTGTGGAGAAATCATTTAGTACTCAATTTTTTCATTGTCTCCAGATGGCATTAATTTCTAACAGTACAGTGTTTTAGACTGTTTTGGGGTGACTATGTTGACATGTCTAGAGATAAATCAATCTGAGTAAAAACAATATTAATGTATATATATATATATATACATTATGTGAACATATTCATATATATGCATATAAACTCTTGTAATGTGCTTGGTATGTGTGTGTATTTCTATTTTTAAGTAAATATATGTGTACATGTACATTCATAAATGTGTGTATATTTGTTATAGTGTGTGTTCATGTAGCTGAGAGGGCGAAGCTATATATGCTTTTGCCTTCTTAAGCTTGTGTGTGCAAATGTGTGTGTCCTCTGATTTCTGCTCTAGAATCCTCTGAATTAAATTTAGAAGACTACAACGTATTGCTTTACTTAATCCTAACCAAATGTTAAACAATCTACTTAAATTTATTTTTGTTAATTTGCCAGCTTTTTTTTTTTTTTAACCACAGTAAGATTGAATTCTAACACATGAACTGCTGGAATAAACACTCACACTATATAAATCACACCTCTTTATTCTGATATTCTCTGTTTCTCACTCTGTGTCTTACTCTCTGTCTCTCTCTGTCTCTCTGTCTCTCTGTCTCTCTGTCTCTCTCTCTCTCTCTCTCTCTCTCTCTCTCTCTCTCTGTGTGTGTGTGTGTGTGTGTGTGTGTGTGTGTGTGTGTGTGTGTGTGTGTGTGATGTAATCCAGTACATGCATTTATGTTTATGGAGCTCAGAAATGAATGTTGGACATTTTTCTCTCTTGCAATCTACCTCATTTTGAATACAGTGTTTCTCAACACCCTGGAGCTCACTAATTTGTGTGGTCTAGTTGGTCTCTGAACTCTAGAGATCTGCCTGTCTTGTCTCACAGCCCTTGGGATGTATACATGTGTCATCAGTCAATCTTTTTATTCAGGTCCTGACACTCATGCTTGCCTGTAAAAAACACCTCTCCATCATTAAGGCATCTTCTTATTTCCCCATTTTTATTCTCTTCATTCATATAAAATGTGTGACAGGAATAAAACCTATAAAAACATTTTTCCTAAAAATAGAGAATTATAAACATGCTAGTCCTATTCTTTGTAAAAACATAGAGTTATATTGCTTAAAATGTATCTAGCTTATTCTTATGTTAATGATTTAGTAATATTTGAGCTAGTTCTTCATTGTATAATCTTGTACACAATATCCCTGATGTCACCATGTAACTAAGACTTTTGGTTTATGAGGCAAAGGACTTCTTACTGAATCACATCCTAAATGAATCACATTCCAGACTGTCTGGCTAAGGGGAAGTATCAAATGAAAAAGAGTAGCCAGTTTGTCTCCTAACTGAAGCTGGGTTAGCAGAGGTCTCCAAAAAGTATGATAACACCACGGAAGCCAATAAGCATGATTTGATTGCTCCTACAAATGTGCCCTACATCTTCCTATGACCTTCTACATCTAATTGGCAAAATTTAACAGAGAGTAGAAATATAATAAATACAGAATGCTAATTTTAGTCTTCTAGAAAAATAATTACAACTTAATAATGTCTTTTCTTTCTTTTCTTATTGGGAAATCACTAAGAGAAGTAGTCATGTACTTAACCTTTATCCATATACTCAAAGTTATTTATATAATATATATTAGGATATATATTATATATTAGAATAAAAATCACTGAATAACAAATTAAATTTATATTATAAAATAGTCATTTTCCATCATATTTCTCTGAAACATTTTAATGCTTTCTACCAATTTGGTATAGAAATATTATAAAATATTCTTGTTAGGTTAATAAAAAAAACCTAGTAGCTGAATAAAGTAAAACATGAATGCACCAAGAGAGAATCTTAATTATTTTAACCTAATTTTATCATTTATGGGAACTGTGGCTTTTACATAAAATTTAAAATGATAAAAACTTGATTGAATTAAAATGTTGAACATTAGAAACTCTATGTCATGCACTAAATTATTGAAAGAATGTGAGATTAGTGTCTTAAATGTTAAAATTAGAATGAAAGACATTTGCCAAATATTATCCATATTTTGTTTTCATTTCTCAATAACTATGAACTTGCTATATTTTGTTCAAAATAGGAAACCAATGACAGGGAAAAATAAACTTTCTAAAATGCTTAGTGGATATAATCTTAGTATTCATTACTATTATTGTAGCTTTTAAAGCCTGTTTATAATTTTCATAGTCCAAGCATAGCTATTGCTGTAATCTACACACAGCAAGCGATTCTGAAAGTCTTCTTCTGACATTTGCATGTACTTCTTACAACTTCAGATGTAAGAATCAATAAGAATTAGAAAATCAATAAGAATTTCTATGGACATTTTACATTTGTATTTGATGGCCTTTTATATTCTTACATATATGAATTTCAGCAGTCACACAGACATGATGCTCAAGCAAAAATAAACTGGATGCCATTGCAGACACTAAAATTATGAAACCCAAACACAATCACAATGTCAATTACAAGCATGACTAGAAAGACAATATGCTGGAAAACGGAGGTTGCATATAAATAAAAGCCCATTCATTCTTTTTGAAATCCTTCACTTGCAAACATTAAGAGACTAGATAAAAGCCATCATGCTGAGTGATGGCCCTATTTCCTTTTTTCTCATACTCTAAAATATCCACACGGTTTTCTATTACAGGCTTTAAAACAGTGAACACTGGGCAATGGGATGCCTTATATGACAAATGATTACCATGAAAAGTCTTAATGTGTTATTGTGAATGGAGTAATGGTGTATACTGTATAACTTTATGACAGTAACATTATGCATATACTATCAAAGCCACTTTAGAAAATAGCAATAGAGTAATTTTTAAGCGTCAGTGACATAATTACTTTGGTGTATTGGAATATGCACATTTGAGTTTGCCTGAGTGAACTACAACTTAGAGTCAAGTTGTCTTTTGCCAAAAAAAAAAAAGCATTTGCAGTAGCACATTTGCTGCTGTATGCCTCAAAGAATGACCTTGATATGCATACTTGTGTGAGCATAGAAAAGTAGAAACACTTTGAAGTTTTCCACTGATGTACATTTACCCACTAGAGTTATAATTTCACTGGGCTTGCTTTATGCACAAAATGGCAACCATAATAACAGTGGAACACTATTATTACAGAGCATTTAGCATTTAGGTGTACTCCAGGAGAGATATGAAGAGGCTGCCAAAACATCAGCTTTGTCTTCCGCTCTTTAAGCCGGACAGAAAGTACCACACCTAATTTGAGGAGGCAAACGATGAAGGAAGGAATGCTAGAGGACGAGAAGGAGGGAGGAAAGGAGAAAGGAAGGAACTGAAGAAAGGGTAGGCGAGAGGGAAGTGTAAAATAATGATGAACAGACAGAAACAACACAAATCCCCCAAGCTATGTTTTATATAACAGTTTCACTTGCAATGGGTATATAATGTAAAATAACAGACACAAGTATTAGGAGGAAAGTACTCCATGTTATAAAACCATGCCTAACATTTATATTAGTAATTTCTTCTACATCTTACAAGTTAATTCTACATGTACTTGCATATTACCAAAATAGACCATGAATCTGGAATGATTTTAATACTTTAAGACATTTTAAATACACAATGAATTTAGAGCAGTGGGAGAAAATGGCAAAGCTTTCATTGTAAAGAGTATTTCTTAAGATCCATGTTCATATCTCCTTAACAACACATTTGTATCAGTTAGGACAAAGTAAATTACAATATTACAGCCAAGTGTATGTTTCAACATTTATTGTTTTATTTTTCCTAAGCTTATTAAGGTTGAGAGGGTCCTTCCTATCTTGCTCTCACTCATGGTTCCTGACTGGCAGTAAACGTCCTGTAAACAACCTATCACTGTGGTAATTTTTAAAAAAGTGTTGAAAATTCTGATAAGACAAGTCAAGATTCATGTTTTCGTGGCACTAATGATCATCCTGATTTTTACAAGCACAAATCTAAATCTGCTTATTAGAAAACCCAAGAATTTCTGTAATACCAAATGTTTTAGATAAAAAACCTTATATTTATAGGTTGACGTTAGTTTGATAAAATTTCTAATTTATTGCTAAAAACAAATTAACAATATTTGAGAATTGTGAATGATAACAATCTAGGTTAAGTCCAGATTAGAAACATTAAAATGCCAGTTTCTTAAGAATAGAAATGTAGAAATGAGTGTTTATTCGATTGCAGTTCTGTAAGTGATGAGGGAGCACTGTTCATTAAAGTCTCTCCAACAGCATAGAAAAATGTCCTTGCTTACATTAATATCAATAGCCATCTTCATGGCTTTACCCTTTCAGGAAGGAACATCTATAGTCACTCATGGCTATGATTCCAACTTTAAATAACAGTTACAAATTACTTATAATAATAATAATAATAATAATAATAATAATAATAAAACTCAATGAATTGCCCATATATCCACTGTAAGTACAACATGGTAGATGTCTCTAACACACTTCATTTTTCAATGTATCTGAATTTTCAATTAACTGTATTTGGGATTTGTAATTGAACAATAAAACTTGGCAAGACTACAAACTTACTTTTTCACATTTTGAAATAATTTTATTTTCCTGATAATGTTATCTTGTAATAAATTTCACTTGTGGGTTTAAATACCTTCTTAAACCAGCAATAGAAATAATAGTACAATTTAAGTCTTTGCTTTGTGTTATAATAAACATTGAAAATGCTGTTTAAGGACTGGCAGGAACCTATACACACACAAACACACAGATGCAAACAGACACAGGCACAGACACACACACACACATACACACACACACACACACACACACACACACATATCTTGGTCTCGAAGTAGAAAAATCATCTTCATAATTAATGTCTTTCAGAAGAGGAAATCATATATTATTCCAAGTTCTATAAGACAGACATTAAAAACCAACAATGCAATTGACTTTTAAAATGTAAACTGAGACAAAAGAATTATCAGCTCAATTTTTAGAATATTGGAGACAAAATGAATTGAGTATATTTTTAGAAATATAGAATATATAACTAATATAATTTTAGAGAAAATGTTGTGTGATTATAGATGTTTTAATTAGCAATACATGTCAATTGAAAGATATTAGTGTCATACTATACTAAATTGCAGTCTTCTGTTATCTGTGAAAGGTCCCCACTTCCCCCATAGTTGTCAAATATATATGCAATTGTAAAAATAATTAATTACTTTGGTAAATATTTGGACAAACCCACAAAGTTTTGCTTACCAAGTATTTATAATTTTGTTGAATCTCTAAAATAGTTAGATCACTAAATGATTATATTTTAACAATAAGTTAGTAATAAAATATGAATATCATATTGGTCTGTAAATATTATAAATTGTTCAAACCTGAACTAATTATTTGCTAAAGATAATACATAAGAATGTGAAGGCAGCTTTATTCTTTTCTGAAAAATAATTTTGACATATACCAAACCTATCTTCTTTAATTTATGCTGATTATTCACCTCAAGTTTTCTGTTTTAAAGGTTTGGTACTCTTTCTGGCACTACTGGTAGAGATTAATAAGATTTCTCTTAGTCACAGGGCATGAATACCAAGTGTAGCCTTGAATACCTCTCTCTCTTTCTTGCTCTCTCTTTTACCTCCTGCCCAACTGTGAGTAGTTTATTTATTCATACATCCCAGCTGTTGTCACTGAGCACTCTTTAGAGGCCCCAAACAAAGTTTATCTGCTATTAGACAAGGATCTAGATATTAGTGTGCCATATAAATGTGTCTTCATAAGGCCACTCTTTTATGTATCTTATTAAAATAATTAATAGCTAGTCAATAGGACCTAAAGAAAGTATAGTTTCTGTTTTCAAGCTAAAATTGAATTCTTAATTTGTCAATAAAGTAGGAATATTTAGCATTTAATATACTAATGTTTTATATTTAATGTCCCAAGATGTCAGTTAAATTTAATGTATATCTTCAAGCTTTCCCAATAAAATATTTATGAATATGTTATATCTCTTTGATAGTAACAGAAATCATTAATTATAAACATTTTTCGAATATTTTGGAAAATATATACAGAAATAATAAGGATATTTGGGCATACCTATTTTAGGCATAGTTAAAACCATGTAGTAACTAACAGCCATGATTATTTTGTCACACCAGTTTCAAGTGTAATTTTTCTTAGGTAAACTCTTCTACACTGACAAATGTATGTAGAAACCTATAGCATATAGATGGAAAGGCGTGCATGGAATTAGATTACATTAGTCTCAGTTTTCAGCTTCTTTACTCTTGATTGACTTTCCGTGTGAGAAGTGTAGGCGTGGTCAGATTTATAAAGAAGCACAGCCACCCTCAGAATGACTTGTTCTCCAAATGCAGCAGGTTTCAGATTTCCTACTACAGTTTTGATTTAGTTGTAAGCCTTCATTTAGTCTCAGTTCTTCTGCTTACAGTCCACTCATAGTGAAAATGTTAGCTAAAGCAACCTAAATATTTTGTTAACATAAACTGTTTTTACTGCTTTATTTTCAATTCCATCTACTGCTATTTGCTGAACACAAATATAATTGAGTGAGATTAAGCTACATGGTACACTGGAAACATTCTTATTCATATCATATGATTTCACATATATAGGAAGTTGTTTCTTGCCTGGTTCATCCTCAAAGACGCTTTCTATGTAAATAAATGTTGTTTTGTTTTATTCAGCTCAAGAGTATGCACTTATTCAATGAACTTCTAGTTAATGTATGAAAAGCCATCCTGTTGCTATAACATGCCAATATATTGAAAAAAAAATGATGTTCTTTCAGGAAGGAAAAAGGACAATATTACCAAAAAGTAACATGTTGAGAAAATTGATTGGTATATTTTCAAGTAATTATATAATTAGGAGAATTTTGGAAGGAAGAATTTTTACTTCCTTTGTGATAAAGAACTAATTGCCCTCCTAACAGGAAATTAAGTTAGATTTAATGATAAAATTTCATAGCCTTGCTTTGGCTTTCTTTACATGCATAATCCTCTTAGACATGACTGTTCTTTACATAATTACAGATAATTGTCACTGACTTACAATCAGTTAAATGCTGCAAAATTATACCTACTTCTTCTTATATATATTTTGTATAATTATAAATAATCTCGTATGTTGCTATCATTTTAATTGTTAATTCTGCTATATAGCTACGATGAACTATGCAACAGTTACAATATCTCATAAACAGTGAAATATGTTAACTTTTGAGAAATGTCATACATGGTACCACTTTCTGTCCTCAGCAAAATATCACAGATTGTATGACTCACCATCTTTCTCATGTCAGAATCAAAGATTTATCTACAAGTATTTCTGCCAACACAGACATCTCCTACATTGGTATGGTTTTGTCTTAAAAATATATTGTATATTGATATATAGCCAATTTAACTTTGTTTATATTAATTCATTTTTGTCTGATAAAAATGAATTTTTATAATTTTTATTATTCTGTTAATTTCTCTAAGAATTATACATCTCCATATTGGTCTTCTATCGTTTCCATAACAAAGTCGGTAATCAATGATACCTTTTTAAATGTATCACAACAGGTTCATTAAATTAGTGGTATAAGATGAGTAAGGCAAACTCATGGTGGCTGTAAGGATAATCTTGTTGTCATAAACCAGCAGGTACAGACCACATGAACGTTCTTTTTGGTTTTCTACCAGCCTGATATCTTCAAACCCAAAAAAGGCTGCTTCCCTGTGAAATTTCTTTTGTCAAACTTCTGTGAGTACATCTGTGTAGGGATCTGGTTTTTTGTTTTAGGACTTGGATTATAGAGGTCTCTCACAAAGATGCCAGTCACACAAAATTTAAAGTTTTTAAATATACTGTTTTACCTTTTTGGTATAGAATATTATTTACAGGTTCAAAAATCTAAGAGGTAAATATTATTAGATGACAAATAAATTGCCTAATAAAATCTTCAATAGTTAAAAATATAACTGATGCACACAATTATAACTTTCTTAAATTTTATCACATGTGTTATATGTGCAAGATATATTTCTGGAATAGAGAGTTTAATTGTGTTATTCCTTCAGGTTAGAAGTTGCATATATGTAAGTATAAGATAAATGATTCTCATTTGTAATTTGATGGTTGGAACTGACACACTCACTACTCTAACATATTTTTTTATATTCATGTATGAGATAAGCATTAAGCAATACCTATGTGGAAACAATTATAAATCTTTGAATATGTGATTAAGGAAAACACAGAAAGGCCATGAATCATACATGAAAATAAAATGTAATTTGGTATAAATGATTAGAAAATGGCTAGGAGGGGAAAATCATTTAAACAAATACCAAGATATGAAGTACTGGTTAAATCTATGGAATTATGGGTGTTGATGTGAATTCAAAATAAGGAGGTAGTCTTAAGAAATGCTCTGAGTGGCAAAGAAGCTACAGATTTTTTTATTAAATTTACTAGAGCTGGTGATTGAATTTGTCAGGAGAGAAAGCATGAGCTTGGAAAGTCTTTAGAGAACTTGTAACTTTACAGAATAAGAAAATCAGAGGCACTACAGTTGTCAGTGAATAAAGGGATATGGTGGAAATATATATATATACATTTATATGTATATATATATATAACTATCTCTGTGTATATACATGTCTATATGCATGTAAGTCATATGAGACATAGTTTTTCAAAACAATTGATTGACTTCCACTTTTAATAATGAATACATATTTATCAGACTGATAAGGAGAAAAATGGCATCCTGGTAGTCAGAATGAATAGTAGGCATACAGGCAGGGAGGAAGGAAACAGCACTTTTGTACCATGGTAAAAATTTTATGACCATGCTTTCTCCATTATTATTCATCTCCCCAATAAAAAGAAATGGAATATCAGAAGGCAGGATGCAGAGACTGCATTTTTATCCTAGAGGAGCCTATCGAAGCTGACATTTATCCATTTATTGGTCTTCTTTGGGTAAACTTATTTAGCTGTCATTGAATACATGCTGCTAAGCTGGAAGTTTCCGAAAATGTCAAGCTCAAGTTTGAATCCTTGTTTTGCTAATATACTTAATCAATATTTAGCGTCTGTGTACTCTCTACAAGAGTAGTGTTACAGTGTGATATTTTTTAGATCTTCCTTTTGTGGATTCTGACAGTAGTTCATTTAAGCAAAGAATAGAAACAAGGGAAATATTAAGTATAGTGAATATGTACAGTTTGTTTCATTATTTTCTTTATTTAAATATATTTATTTTGTGTCAGTCACGGGTGGGCCGGTAACATTAAGATACTCAAAAAGCACAGTAGAACCTGAGTAGTTTATATGTAAATACTATACAGTTTGACATAAGAGAATCTGTATTCACAATTTTGGTTTCCCTAGGGTAGAAACATTTTGCAAAGGAATGTTGGGATACCTATAGTATGAATATTGTTAGTATGTAGACTATGCTTACATGTTTTGTTTTCGTTTCCTGTATAAAAATTGGATAATACAAATGTAAAGCATTGTAATTTCTGAAAAGTTACAAAATTCATAGTAACTATTATTCAGTACTTGTAAAGGAGTAATACTAAATATAAGATAAGTAATATAATACAATATCTATTTAATTACCTAAGTTAATCTATTATTTAAGCTTATAATAACCAAAGTACAACAGTAAGAAATATCAGGCAATATGCATGCTACAAATTTGAAGTCAACCTGAGCTGCATAGCATGTGTGAGAGAGACCCAATATAAGTGAGACTCTATTGCAAATATGCTTCCACAAAAAAAAAAACAGTAAAAGCTAAATATGGTGAGAATTTTACAGATGATTTTTGTATTTGTACATTAAACATACTTTGGAAGTTTTCAAAGAGCAAGTTCAATAAAACTTTCAAGAAAAAAAAAGTATATCTTTTGCGTAAAAGTTCTCCTATACTAAAATATTAACTCATGCATGCCTGCACATATGTGCATGGACATGTGTGTTTAAGACTATCTAGATGTGTTTTCATTGGTAATATGAAATATAGATATACTACAATTTTGGAAACAAAGCACAAGGATATAAGAAGTGGATGGCCATCTCTATCTTCTTTTCCATAAAATAAAGCTCCAAACAAAAATTCTTTTACATAAAATTTGTGAGTTGTCTCCCATCCCTGTGGAAGTCAACAGATTTCTTCAGACACAACAGTTCTTTTTACACCTGAACCCCTCCAAATGTATACACTAAACCATACAGATATCACAGCCTATAAACAACTTTTAAAAGGCAGAAGTCTGTTCAAGGTGGCATTTCACTATAGCTCAAATATAAATTTAGGCACTGAGACTGGGAAAACTTTGAAAGGGACACTGTAGATATTTCTCTTAGTTGTCTTTTTCAGCTGGAAGAAAACCAGAGTTCTTAGGATTCTTGCTGAAGGGTATTCTCTGTAACACAAAATCGCTCTTACTTGAGCTATTTTTCTAAAAAATGGGTTTACTTGAGAGTCATTGATAGCAATACTTCTTAGCGCTTCTTCAAAAATAATACATTCTTCATTCTCAAAAATCTGTTACATTAATGTACTTAAATCTGCATTAATTTCAACTTCTGCATTTATTAGCATTGTTCACAGCAATATCATGTCTGCTCTCTGAGGAGCTCTTCATAAGAAAAAAAAAAAAAAATGCCTACATGAAGTGTGAAGTTTCTGGTTTGTCTGGCCTGTGGTCCATACCCACAGACCTGCAGTCCCACAGAAACACACAGACACTTGAATTAATTTTATGCTGATTGACCTAAGGCCCAGGCATGTTACTTACTAACTCTTTACTTAAACCGTGATTCTTATCTTGTTTAGCCATGTGGCTCGGTACTTTTTCTTAGAGCACCATTTCAGCTTATTTCCTCTGCCTCTGCTGGTGATTCATTGTAGTGTCTCCATGGCATCTCTGCAGTTTCTATGCTCTGTTCTTCCTGTTCCCAGAGTTTTCTTAGTCTGGTAGCCCTGCCCACACTTTCTGTTTGCCTTCAGTCAATTAGAGTTTTTATTATACCAGTAGGAGGGACAAATATTACAATGTAACAACATAATCCCACTATACCTACATACTTCAAAATGGACAATTTACAGTGGGTTATTAATCCAGGTCACAAAAGATATCAAGAGCAACAATTGGCTTAGGAACTGAAAAACTATTCACTTCTTAAGATGGTTTCTGATTTACAAAGTGCTGTCTTCTTAAAAATGATGTCTATGGATTAATAGCCTCACAGAAAGTTAAAATCTAAAATACAAAATTTTTACTTAGTAATAAGTACCAGTTCTGAAAGACATTGCACAAAGCACAGATACCAAACATTGAACATTCAAAATTGTTTGTCAGCCTCTTGACTAAAATCAAGCTCAGAACAAGAGGTAGCAGTCAGTATCAAGGGAAGCTGGGATGGTATTTAGAAATTTGACTCTTAAAGGCAGAGAGCTTGGCTTAGGGTATTCCCCATATTAGTTACTTTTCATTCACTTGGCTAAAACACCATAACTGTGTGTGTGTGTGTGTGTGTGTGTGTGTGTGTGTGTGTGTGTGTGTGTGTGTGAAACAAAGTGTTTAAATGGGCTTACAGTTCCAAAGTGTTAGAATAGTGATAAAAGAGTGAAGGCATAGCAGAATATACATTTGAGTTCTTATGTCTCTAACCATAAGTAGGGTATAATGAGAAATGGTATATCTTGTGAAGATTCAAAGCCCATTCTCACAGTCCTCCTCAATAAAGACACTCTTCATAAATCTTCTATAACAGTTCTATCTAAAGGTGGACCAAGAAGTCAAATATTTGGCTCTAAAACAGGCCATTCCCAGTCAAGTTAACCATATCCTCTTAAACCTAAAAGTTGCTAATCTACTGTTGTAGTATTTTTGTCTTAAAAGGTCCAAAATTTTTGTCCCTCTTTTGAAAGTTTGAATGGACAATTTTAGAAAGTCAAAAAAAGTTTCATCCTCAAGAACAGACTTGTAAAATGATATTTTCTGCCTTTTCCAAAAATTATTTTCATTTTCATTGAGTTTTAAAGTATTATATGATTATTATGAAAAAAGACATATTTTTAATATTTACAGATTAATGATGGCACAAACCAAAACTCATAGCAGCAATGGAGAGAGTCCTGAAATGGCCTTCCACTGAAATCAGATTGGTGATACCCTAATTGTCACCAGAGAACCTTCATCCGATAACTGATGGAAGCAGATGGAAAGGATTGCAGCCAAGTAGTGGAATGAATTCCAGGAATCCTGTTGAACAAATGAAAAAGAGAATGTATAAGCCAAGGGGTGGAAAAGATTGCTCAGGTCATGACAGGGGATCCACAGAGACAGCTGACCTAATGTTCTGGGAGATCAGATCATGGACTCTGGACCAACAGCTAGGAAGCCTGAATGAGACTGACTTAGGCCCACTGGAAGAGTGTGACAGTTGTGTAGCTTTGTCTGTTTGTGGGTCCCCTAAGAGTGAAATCTGTACCTGATCCTGAAACTTGAGTTGGCATCTAGCAACCTAGTCCCCATGTTGCTGTTGGAGAAGCTGGATTCTGCCTCAACTTGTGTCATGCTTACTGACTTCAACGGGAGGCCTATCCTTGTCTGAATGAAGATAGAAGAGGAATGGGGGGAGGTTGTATGGGAGGTGGGTGGAAGGAGTTGGAGGGGAGGATGAAGGTAAAACTGGTCAATACGTAAAATAAGTGAACAAAATGATTAAAAACTCTATCTGATAGGCAGTGTTGGTAAATACGGTTAGTCCCAACACTAGAGAGCATAAGTAGGTTATCTCTAAACTTCAATTGGTATACAGAGCAAGTTCTAGGACATCCAGGGATACAAAAGCAAACCCTGTCTCATACACATAACAATCTTCATATATTTACTGAAAGATGATAATGGCATATTAAATTATTTATAAATTTATTACTACCAACACCTTTTTATTTGGAAATGTTAATACTAACATTAATTAGAGTCTTACTTTTGTTTTTTAATAATACATTGGGGTAGTCTTTAAGGTGACTAGGAACTCATTTAATTATTCCTAATTAAAATCAGCATGCTATTGTAAATACTGACTACAAATGCATTCAACTTAGTGCAATTGAAATTAATAGAAAGAGTAAGTGATATATTAAATTTAATTATCAGTTTTCATTAATTGTTATTTTATTTTATAAAATAAAATCAATTTGTAACTCAGGTTTTCTACAATACTACTGATGTTTTGACAATTCCAAAACATACCATTTTACACTCTTAATTAAGGTTGGAAGAGCAAGAAAAGTCATTTTGGAATGAGAAAAATGCTAAGTATATATCTTATTATTTTTAAAGATCCCAAATGCACAGAAATTGGTGGTATTTTAGAGAAAATTTGAAGCAAACATAACTAATAAAAATATCTGAACACCGCAATAATCCGAGAAGGAAGAGGAAAACTTAGTCTACATTGCAGACGTTCCAATTGGCTGAAATGAGTTCCACATTTTAGCATAGTTAAAATACTATAATTATAAAAAATAGTCCCAATATAGTAAGTCTATGAAAATTTAGACTATATCATGAGCTTAGCTTAAACAAGCTACTATTATTCAATAAAAAACAAGTATTTGAAGGAAGCAGAAAAGCTGTCCTCCAATGTATAGAAAGTATAGAAAAAATATTTTTAAAGTGATAACAGATTCTCTTCTTGCTCTTAGTATTCACTCTGTAGTCAAAGAATATACTTTTGAGTGCCATATCTTTATAATTCTAAAACTTGAGTAATTAAAAAAACAATTTAGAGACAACCACGCTTTTGGAGCAACAGCCACGTAAACTCAGAGCACTTCTGCACATGGAGTCACTCCAGACACACAGACAAAACCTATTTTCTCCCTATTTTGCCTAAGTTCAGGAAACCTTTTAATATGCTCAATAATTGCAAAGTTGGCAACTCGGGATTATCTGTCAAACTTTCTGTAAGATGATGTACATTAAAATTGAAATACAAGAAAGGTAAATTTTAAGGAGTGAGCATTGGGCAAAAATAGTGAATGACAAAAAACTAGGGTGACACTATTTAAAACAGAAGCGGAGTACAGGCATCATATTTATACCCAGGCTTCCTGGAGAGGGCTGGCTGCAGCACAATGAATACCAGGCTTGAGAATCTCTCCTGGAAATTGTTTTACAGACAATTATGATTTAGATAACTGGTTCATAAATAATCTATGGCTTCTTCCTTATTATCAATTATTTTTTAATTAGGAGTTTAAATCCTTCATAATTTTCCACTGAAATTTTAACATAATACTCAACAAAGTCTATAATCAGATTTGTATTTCTAAAATACATGTTTAATGAAGCAAATGGTGTCTGCTTTCCCTGTCAACTCACTAAAAGTATGCCATCAGCCATTCTCTTGATATATCTAAGGGCTCTCCTCTTACATTGACTTCTACATTAGAATGTACGTGTGTATTATATTTCACTTAATGTGTTTGTTGGTATTACTACTGAAACCTAGGGATTTTGTTATTGGTTTGAAATTTTAGAAGACTTCAAGAAAAATGACTTTAATTGTTATTAATTTTTCTGTAGTTCGTTGCTCTTTATGCTATAAAGACTTTTTAAAAAGTAATATTTATTGTTTTTTTTTACATCTCATATCTGTTCCTATAATACAATATCCTAAAGGAGCTGTGAAATCTGCCGATGAAAAATTATACCTTTAATATAGTTTAAATGACTAAAGTAAAACTCTTTATACCTTATGGTAGAATGCATAATTCCCTTAGTAAATATCATTGGAATAAAATTCAAAATTTTGATTCTTCTAGAAACATTGCCTATGAATGCACTAAAGCTAATAAAAGAACAAGAGTTTTATCGATTATATTTAATGGCTCTTTTAAATTAATGGGTTACCTGCTGGTTCAGAAGGCAGTACATATCTCTAAGTGGGTAAAAATGAGTAGTTTTAAATTGATTTATAGGTCTTGAAATCAATGATGAATGCAATAATGGTAATAGAGCTTTCAAATAAATGATTTAACAAATATAACCAAACATTCACATTATGAATATTTCTGGGAATACTAAGATTCCATATGGTCTAATATTTGATACTTGGGTTCACTAAGAGCAATCTAAACCATGTAACCCTTACATTTAGATTATTTTTACTATTTTAATTGTATAATATTTAACTGTGAAGATTCAAATAGAATATTCACAACTAAATGTGTGCAAGCAGCCAATGTTATTACAGGTATTTACCTACTATTTGCTACAACATGAATAATATAATTATTGTTAATATGTTTTCCTTATTTGTTGACTACACATTATGCAATAGAAGTCAAAGTTCAGAATAAGTGGGTGAGGGCTGTTAGACACATAAGTGGGAGAGAAACAGATTTCAGTAATTACAAGGACAAGATATTTTCAAATGCACCAAAGTAGTATCAAAATTCCTTATAGATGACTGACAAGTTGTATTGTCATTTCCATATATAATAATATAATTAATATTTATAATATAGTCCTGTAAGGAATATTATATTTGGTTCCCCTGATAATGATAACTTTCTAAAAATAATAGATAATAATAGTGTATGAATAATTTGACTATGTTTCAGATGCTAAATTTAACATTTTAAAGTTTGAGTTTTTTGGTTGTGAACTATATTACGTCAAAGCAGGTTTTCATATGGCTCTCCCTTGTGGCATTTATTATTATTTATGTCTCTACATAGTCCCTCCTGGACTCTTCCCTCTTATCTTCCACCCCCTTTAATCTACCCACTCTAAGATTTCCATTTAAGTATTTATAACACTGTATTCTAAATCTCCTTACTGGAAAGATATTCTGGTCTTTTACTATCTACCTAACCTCTGTGGTTATTCTAAATTAAGCACATATATCTAAAATATAAAGTATAGTGCTCATTTATAAGATAAATTGTGTAACATCTTGATCTGGATTGCTTTATTCAGGATGATTTTTTCTTGTTTCACCGATTTATCAGCAAATTTAATCTTTCTTAACAGCTGGAAAATAGTACATTTGGTCAATGCATGACATTTTTAACATTTATTCATCCATTGATGGGCATCTTGGCTACTTCCAATTTCTGGCTCTTATAAGTAGAGCCACAATGAACATGGATAAACAAATATCTCTGCTGTAAAATACAAAATAATTGGGATGAATGACTAAGAGTGTTAACACTGGATCTTGCAGTAGGTCGATTTTCAGTGTTTTGATGAAATGCCACACTAAAGTCTATATTTCCTATTCCAGTTTTTACTTCTACCTGCAATGGATAAGTGTTACCCTTTCCATGCATCCTCAACAGCATTTGCTGTCATTATTTTATTGATCTTGTTCAATGTCACTGTGGAAGGTGTTAACCCGAAGTAGTTTTATTTTGCATTTCCAGGGAGGCTAAGTATGGCAAACATTTTAAAAGTGTTTCTTAGCTACATGTCTTTTATCTTTAGAAAAGTTCAGGAATGTTTAAGCCCTAACAATATGACTTTATCACAACCCTCCCCTCAAGAATAATGGATAGTTACAGAAAGGGACAGGGTATATAAGAGCTTAAGTACCTGGCAATTTTACAGAAAGTATTCTTAGACACAGAAGGCAGACACAATTCTCAAAGGCTGTGGCAGTATGCATAAAATCAAAACCAAATCCCAACAGTGGGGTGGGGGGGTTAGGCACAGAATCCTATCCCTAGTCAATAATCCATTCATAAATGATAGCTGCTAAGGCATAACAGCTTTCTTCAACTGAATGACACAGAAAATGTCAACTATACTCCAGGGCAACCCCAATGTTAAGGAGTCATAAGCCAATAGATTTTTTAGTGTTTTAGTGACCTCTTTACTTTTTTCATTGGATTGTTATAGTTTCATAAGTTAAGAAAATAATTTGATGTTTGGTTAGTAGGGAGATGGGAGTATGGAATAGGTTGGCAGGTAGAAATTAATATTATCAAATGTACTTATGAAATTTTCAATAAATCGTAAAAGGACAAAATAAAATAAAACAGAAATATACATAACTGTAGAAATGTTCTATTAAGGAGTAAGTGTTAATATAATTAATTATAATGCCAACCATGCAGAAACTTTTCAATGTGTATTTTAAAAATTACATTAATAATTTTCAAATATAACACTAGTGAATTTATTTTAATTGTAGAAAGTGCTATGCTAATTATTAGAAAAATAAAATGATACCAATTTTTATTTTGTTTGTTAATTTCTTTATAGACTAATTTAAAAAATTATATAAATACAAATGCATTAACTATACCCGATTCTATAAAGTTTAAATTTCTATCTATTATTTTAATTTTGAAGATTTATAGATATGTGAATCATTAAATTTCACTTCTTCGGGTAATACTACGTTGAAAATTTATGTTCTGGTAATATTTTACATTTTGTGATTTAGAAAAATAATCCTTATTGCAATGTATAAAGTTTTCAAATATAAAATATACCTTGCTCTAGTGATAAACCCATGAGGGGTTTTCAAGGAATTCACTAATAATAATGAAGGCTGGAAGAAATTGTTGATAACAATTTTGATGTATTGTTTCCTTGTCATATTGCTACATTAACTTATTTTTTAAAAAATAATTTTATTATTTTTATTGTATATACGTTTGTGTCTTGCCTGGATGTATAGCTCCGTGAGGGTGTCTTGGAGTTACAAACAGATGGAAGTTTGTGGGTGCTCAGAAATGAACCAGAACAGTCCGTGGTTTTAACCACTGAGCCTTCACTTCAGCCCCATTAATTTAATTTCTATGATTAAGATAAAGCTACATTTATTGTATTACTCACTCAACTTTTTATTAAAAAGCCTAGCTATATTAGGGGTAGGCATGTGGAGAAAGGGGATAGCTTATCTAATGTTTCTTTTCCCTTCTAGCTAGGGAACCTCCCCTTCATTCTCACTATATGTAGCATGGTGCTTAATATTAGTATGGCAAACATATACATACGAATTCTGCTGAGTGTGTGGTCAGATTTCATACCTCTGTCTGGAGGTTAAGATTGCTCGAGGTGGAGATCATGTACTTGCCCTTTGCCTGACCAGAGTGCATTACAGATGGAAGCATCTTTCACCTGACCCTCACTCTCTGTAAAACTGAAATGAACTTAGAGTCAGACTGAGAAACTCTTGCCTTTGAGTTTGCTTTTGTGATTCTTTTCTTTAAAACGAGATTTTCCTGTGAATCCCCACACTGGCTTGGAATTCCTTTATCTGTCTGCTTCAGCCTCCATGTAACTGAAACAATTATGTACCATTACTCCAGACACGTTACTGTTTGCTTTGTCTGCTTCCGTCCATTCAGATCTGCTCTTGTTTGTTATCATAGAATCTCATACACTTGCCCAGCTAATAATATCGCAGTTTTTTAAAACTGAGGTAATAGTATATATAATTTTAATATTTGTTTAATATAAAAAATAGGTTCAACAAAAATTTCATAAACATATATATTCCATTATATATTCTTATGATATGATTATATACATTTTATATTACTTTAAGGTAATAAATACCTTAATATAAACAACCATGTTTATCTATTTTGTTGTATGAATAATACTTTTCACACAATGCATCTTATGATGAGATGAGATTACATTATTCAATAAGCAAATGCATATTCATTACTTATGAGTGCATCTTTCTTCACACATGTATTTTATGACAGGTTAATGTATTTATTAATGTATGTTGTTATTATTTTCATCACATGGATCATGTCTACTCTTTAGCTACCTTTTTAGATCAGTCTCTAAAGGTCTTTCTTGTCAGGAGTCTAGACAGAGATCCCAAACATCTCTATGTGACTTTCCCATTTTTCCAAATAAATGCCTCTTAAAGATTTTTAGAGGCTTATGTATTTACATAATATAAATTCCACATTACCAGGCATTGCCTGAAGACCATGCTGTTCTGATTTGAGGCATTATACTCTACCTGATGCCCCTAAACCCAAAATAATAAAGTCAGAAGTGTCTGCCATGATGCTTGGCCATCGCTGTAATTTAGTGAGAACGAAATATATATTTAAGTTTCCTTTTTTTTGAAACTTGGCTGAGTTTTGTTATAAATGTTTAACTTCATCGTCACCAATGAGACTCAAATTAAACATAAACCTGTAGCCTGCACATATTAGCTTAAATCCTTTAATCAGTGTCCAGTCTCCATGAGTTGATAGTATGTCTTCAATTTCTTTTCCTGGCACCTCCATGTCTCCATTGTATGCCTTTTTCAAGGCAGTTAGCTTCAGGAATGCATCATATATGAACATGGCTGACTCTTTTGTACCCATTGGCTATAATCTGTTCCCTGATTTACACCTATGAAATACACATAGATGGATACTTTATGCAATAAATTAATAAATGTATGTTATTCAAGAATTACAGAGAAATGTGGCCAAAAGTTTCTGTCCCATAAAAAGCTCTCAAATACCTGACAGCCACTTCTCATATAATTGACTCAGAGGCTTAATATTATAGCAAATGCTGGACCAGTAACTCAAGCATAATATTAATAAGCCCTTACACTTAAATTATACCATAATTCTTATCTATGTTTAACCATGTGTCTTGGTACCTTTTCTTAGTCCAACATTTTTATCTTGCTTCCTCTGCATCTGGCTGACATCTGCTTCTCTGCCCTCCCTCTTCCCAGAATTATCCCAATATCGTTACCCTGCCTATACTTCCTGTCTGTCTACTGGCCAGTCAATGTTTTATTAAATCAATATGAGTGACAGTTCTTTATAGTGTACAAGAGCATTATCCCATAGCATAACAACACGTATAAATATTCATGTTTTACTTGATCTTACCTAATAAGCTCTGACTACTTACTATATATGCTTCTCTATTCCTCAGGATTGTTATCAGGAAACACTATAAACAAGTATAAAACTTAATATTATCCTTAGTAAACATTTTAAATAGAGTATTAATTGCAATATGTTTATTATAGTTCAGAATTTAATGGAATTTAATTATTTTTCTCAGCTTTTATTTCATGACAAACAATTCTCATTGATTCAGTTGTTACTAATCATTTTCTTTGAAATAAAAGAGCATGTATTCTCACTGTCATAATTGCAATGATAGAAAAGTGTTGTAAATTGTTTAGAATCATATATAACCTATTCCCACCACTGTGTTGTCATTAATCTTAGCAGAGTGCTGCATTTCCTTACCCATTTATCTCCAGTCATATGATCCTATGAAACATATGTGCACTTCCATAGGAGTGGCAGACATTGTTAGTCACTCATAAAATATTCATTTTTCTCTCTGTTTTACAAATGGAGATAATTTTTACTCCGGAAATGATATTACCAATGTGCTCTGTTAAAATGTCACAATAAAAGTTTCCTTGTCAGGTAGAGGTTACAATGAGACACTGGGCTTGGCTCTTAGAAAAATATAAATGATACTGAATGAGCTTTGGGGAAAGATGTGAAAGCAGGCAGGGTCATCAGTATATTCTTACATCCGGAAATCTAACTAGAAGAAATGGGAGGGGGAAACGATATGTATCTTAAGCTCACATATTATAAAATAGAACAAAATTGTGCCACCTTGGCCTCAGAAAATCACTGCAATCTTCCTATAGTACTTAAAACTCAGTATATTGTTTGGCCAGAAAAATAACACAATTATTTGTTTTTATTCATTCTTCAAGGTCAACAATTCTGGAACTGTTGAAGACATTCCCACAAGTCAGAGACAGTGATCTCATTTAATTTGTCTGCATCTAAGAAGAGACAAAAGATTATTTGTTTTGAGTTTTGCCCACTTACAAATCCCTCTGCAGAAAGCCTTCACAGAGGCAACCTCTTAAGGATTTATTCTATGATGGCTAGGACATAGTTAATGAGTTAGATTTGCTAAAGCTATGTGTATTTTATGTTATCATAGAAAGATGAGGAAATTCACATTATATCCAGTAAATGAATGAGTTTTCATTCTCCAAATGCATTTTGTCACTGGATGTTATTAGCTCTCTCCCAAATTATTACTTTTCAATGTGAAATTCAGACATGAGGTTGAAGATTATATGACATCATTATTTCTGGATTGATTATCATTTACTTTTCATTTGTTCTCAGTTAATTATTACACTTTTTAAACATTTATTCTTGTGAGTCATTTTCTTTTACTATATATTTCAAGGCTTTGAGATTATAATACATCATTTAACTTCTTGCATTTTATACGTCCCAAACTTTTGCATATATCTGTTCTAACTCACTTTCAAAGTCATGGCCTCTATTTCTTGTTTTACGATGTATATTTATGTCTATGTTTAAATCTATGTTTTTGAATGTGTTTCATATATATGACAAACATATAAACACACACACTTACACAGGCACACACACACACACACACACACACACACACACACACTCAGAGAGAGAGAGAGAGAGAGAGAGAGAGAGAGAGAGAGAGAGAGAGAGAGAGAAGAGATCTGCTCAATAGGGCTGATCATTTGGTTTCTTTTAATTTGCTTTTCCTTTTTTCCTTTTACCTTATTCCTAAGTCTTTTTGTAATTATACCAATAGCAATTTAATGCATAAATATTCACTTGCAATATATCATAGAAAGGATTACTATTTATTGAGGGGTATATGAACACTCATGATACAAATTGAACTTTAAGACAATTCTTGGAGATAGGAACTGTCCCCTGATGGGGTGCTGATCCACTCTACAATACACAGGAAAAAAAGAGGGCCAATCTCAGTGTCCCAGTGTCTTAATGGATTCTTTCCATTCCCCATTTTGGCTCCCAGAAGTCCAGAGAAACACTGCCTACCTATAACTACCCTATCGGAATTATTATTACCCATAATCCTCCAAGGTCAGAACTTATAGAGAAAGGGTCATAGTTTTTCATAAGGTTGTTTCTTGCTGACCTGTGGATGGTGGCATCTCTGCGGATGCTTTACAAACTAAGACAGTGGTTAGGTCTTAATGGACTGGGTATAATCATCTATAACCATTCTAATAGTACTTGGGACTCTTGTAAAGCTGTGACATGAAGGGTAATCATAGAAAGCTATCTTGCAACCATCCTGAATAGTCTATATTTCAAAAGCAATAAGTGAGTTTTGTACACCTGGTTCTTTATTTCTCTGTCTCTGTCTCTCTGTCTGTCTCTCTCCTTTTTTTACTCCAGATAGAATCACTCTGATGAGTGGCTCATCTTCATTCCCAATGCTCTGAAGATTCCTGGTAGGAGAAATTGTTGTTTACAATGGAAAACTTAAGCTTTATTGATATCAAATTAAGATTTTATGTCTGTTATGTCTTCAGGAAAAAAACTGTATGTTGAGAAGATTTCAAGGTTATGAAGGAGGAAATATAAAGAAAAAATATGATTAAAGATAAAATTATAATATTTGTCCCTATGTATTCTGGCTATCTTCTGTCCCACACCAGGTGACTTTTCTCAAGTTTTCTTTATCAATGTGCTTAGTTTTCGAGAGGGACAAAGCCACTTACTCCAACTCCAAAGCCAGCTTTATTTATAATCTAACCAGGACCACATTTCTTTTCTAATGAGATATAGACGTAAAGCAGTGAGAATTGAGAAATTACCCAGTAGTGCATTTTGGTACCAGTTGTTATCATAGTCCTTTATTTGCAACTTTCATAAGTGATCTCCCTTCTGCTCTATGTGATATGATACGATATATTGCATATGAATATTTCAGCAATACTAAAGGTTCCCCATTTGTCCACAATCTAGTAGCTAATTTAATTTATGAATAGTTTTTAAATTTAAACCTATGCTATGTCTTTAAGCAATATGCTTTTATATTTTTTCTTATTTATTACTTTACCTGCTATGAATCATATCCTGGAATATGATCTAGCACTAATTATTTTCCCTGTTACCAACTTTTTGTCCCAAGTATAGCTTTAATTAATATTTCTACACCCTTTCTTTAGTTTATCAATAACAAGATACAGTAACTCATAATAGAACTTAAATAATTTAAATTAGCATGATTTATTCCTTACTAGTTACACCTTGCTGTGCTGTCTGAATCATTGTGAGAGGGTAATTCAGAGAATGGGTAGTTTTACATTATCATAAAACTACCACTGTAGCACTTGAAGGAACAAGGTTTCTGTGGTACTACCTGAGTATGTGCAGTGTTCATATTTTTAGTAGCTTAATGTATAAGCTAATACAAAGGAGGACTTTACACTGATGTGATGAGGCCACTTAGTTATGGAGAATTTATTTTGTGATTTTCAAGACTTTCAATAGGATGCTATTTTTTTGGTTTTCTTTGTTATAAACCTTTTAAAAGTTGACTCTTGAATTCTTCCAGAGCACAAATTAAACTTTGGAAATGTGCCCTTTTAGAATTTCCATCATCAGATGATTGTTTAATGTCCCTTATGAACTGTAGAGATAATCTGAATAAACATTTTTTTAAACTGGCAACTGTTCAAATATTGAAAAAATATTTACAGAACTGTTAATAGCTACAAGGCACAGGCATCACCTTCTTGATCTTTTTACATTGCAGGGTTTGGCACCTGCCTGTCATAGAAAATAAAGCATACTAAAAGACAATTTTACACCTCTCAACTGAATCTGAAATTTGTATGCTCTAGAAATGTTCTCAATGATTAGGAAATAGAATGTTAGCTGATATGTAATTATAATTTCCTTGGATTTAGAGCTATAAGACTCAGTATCTTTAACAGTTTCTTGTTGTAACAATTATTTATTTAGTAAGGAAATTATACCTTTGCTTTGTGACTTGTTTAAAAGGATGCCATTGTAGGATGGAGCACTCAAAGCCCAAATTCTCTTTGAGTAAATTAGCTCTCTGTAATTAGTTAGAATAGTCATTAGTAGTTTTCTTTCCTCTACTGACAACTTTAATAAGTAAGCACCCAAATTAATACTTGTGCTTAATCACTATAATTTCTTACACAAGTTCTCTCCATCTCTTCCAGCTTTCTGTTTTGCATTTCTTCTTTTGAGTAAACTTATGCTTTCTACAGGCAGAGAAATAAAATACATAGATCATTTATTATAGGTACAGGCATTTGCCATTCTATGTTCATTCAACATAAATCTAATTCCTTTGGCTAAAGTCTAAATTCTATCTGTCTAATTAAATTGGTTCCTTTTCATTGTTGTAGAACTGTTTTTATGTGGTGGTAAAATATAAACAGGAGTAACACAAGCCCTTCATATCAGAAGGGGAATATTATACTAGATATAAAAAACATGAATAATGTAGTTTTTCACTATTCATAATTCAGGACTAACAAATTTCAAATTGATTTAACTTTGAAATAATATCATTAATTTTAATTTTGCAGTAAATTTCCAGTTGCTTATTTAGTTGCTCATGTAGTAAAGAGAACATACACAATAGTACTGAATCTAAAAACTATTTAACATAGGATTCTAAGTATCCAGCATAAATAGACTCTTTGCTATCACTGTTGTTTTATATAAACTTTGGTCATATTTTATGTAAGAAGGTAAAGCAAAATAAAATATGTAATATTCTTTTTAATACAATTTAGTTTATTCTTATTTTTTCTTTTATTTGAATGTAAAGTAATTTCTTATATATATTGTCTTTAGATTTTACTCTCTCTACTTCTGTTAAATTTTCCCTATATACCCTCCTATAGTATACCCTATATACTGGACCCACTTAATTTCTGTTTATTATGAGATAATAAAAAGCTTCTAAGAGGTAAGAACCAAACATAGCAAATAAGATATAATACAGTGAAGCAAAAGCTATCACACTGAATTTGGACATCCTCGAACAGGAGGAAAAGGATCCTAAGAAAAGGCACAAGAGTCAGAGACCCACTAACTTTCATAGTCAAGAATCCCATATAAACACTATGCCTATGGCTAGAATATATACACAGAGGATTTGGTAGAGACTCTTTAAGCCCTTTCTTGATGCTTAGGTCTCTGTGAGTTCATAGGCACCTTACCTGGTTGATTAAGAGGGCCTGATTCTCTTGGTGTCTCCCATGTCCTTTGGCTTTTATAATCTTTTTGCCTTCTCTCCAAGAGAATCTCTGATCTCTGAGGGGAGTTATTTGATGGAGAACTTCAATTTAGACTATTTATCCACATAATGTCTGGCTATGGTTCTATGCATCTGTTTACATATGCTCTCAGAGAAAGCTCTTGATACTGACTGAAAACAGCACTGATCTATGAGTAAAGCAGAATATCATTAGGAATCTTTTTTTTTTTTTTTTTGACCCATAGTTTTGTTTTAAGCTAGGTTGCTGGGCTATCTATATTCTGGTTCCTTGTTACCAAAAGTGTCTGTATAGGTATCTTCTCTTAGAGTGTGCCTTAAATCAAAGCAGACATTGGTTTTCTGTTCCCACAAATTCTTTTCACTATATACCTAGCATATTTTGCAGACAAAACATATTGCAGGTCAAAAGTGTATAGCAGGGTTGGCTTGTAAATGTTTCTTTCAGTATCCTGAAAAGCCTTTTCCCACACCAAAAATATTAACAGAATTGTGAAAGTTCCATTTGGGCATTGGCTTCTTCATGTTTAATAAATATGTGTGGGTGTTATCCTCAGCATGTGGCAATACTGTCAGCTTGGAGAAAAGCTTCCATTAGGAGCCTTTTCTGCTTATAAGATCTGTCCCTCTATAGATCTGTATCTCCCACAGGAATCCTCATTAAGTTCACACTCATCAACTGCAAAAGGTTTCCATGAACTTGGTTTCAAGATCATCTTTCAAGTTACCCCCAAATCCAGCAAATTATTCCTGAAATATCTCATTCCACCCAACAGCTTCCCAAATTATTCCTTGTGGGGATATTACAAAACAAAACAAGCAAAAAAAAAAAAAACAAAAACAAAACAAAACAAAAAACAGAGAGAGGAGCAAGGCTGAGGAAGCTGGAAGAGAGCTGGGTGAGATCTGACTGGTGTTTCCTCTCTCTGATATCTCTGCCTGTCCCGGGGGCAGGCGGCAGGGGGGGGGGGGAGACCCAAAACAAAGACAGGAAGAGGTGGATCTGGATCTGTCCTCTGATATCTCCAACTGTTGTTATTATATTTGAAAATATCCTCACAATTCCTGGCTTCCACTCTACCCATAAAATCTATTGTATTCCCCACTCTCAAATGCATCCCTGTGTATTCTCCTAGACATATCCTCTTTACATAATTTCTCTTGGTCTACAGATTAATTTTATTATCATTAACTTATTACTATCTTATGGCAAATATCTACTAATCAGAGAGTGAATAAATGCACTATTTGTCTTTCTTGGTCTTGTTACCTTAACCAGAATGATTTATTATAGTTTAATCTGTTTTCCTGTAATTTTTATAGTGTCACTTTTTAACTGCTGAATAAATAAAATATTGCATAAACATACCACATTTTCTTTGTCCATTCTTCTTTTGAAGAACATCTAGATTGTTTCTAGTGTCTAGTTATTACCAATAAAGCATCAATGAACATGGGTAAGCAAAAACCCTTCTGGTTATACTGAATATCATTTGGGTATATACCCAAAAGCAGTACGTTCAGGTACACTGGTTTCCAACTTTCTGAGGAACTGCCATAATAATCTCCATAGTGGATGTACAAATTTGGAGAGGTCTTTCCCTTACTTTACATCATTTCCAGCATAAGCTATTATATTTGTTATTTGTCTTGAACATTCTGACAGGTGTAAAATAAAATCTCAAAGTAATTTCGATTTTTCTCTAATGACCAAAGATGCTAAACCTGTTTTTAAGTGTTTCTGAGATATTTGAGATTCCTCTATTGGTAATTCCATATTTATACTGTACTCAATTTTAACTGGATTGGATTTATTGTTTATTTGATATCATATCTAGTTTTTTGAGTTCCTCATATATTTTGGATATTAGTCCTCTTTTCAACATGGAGTTGATAAGAAAAAATCAAAAAACAAAAATCAAAAACAAAAACGATTTCTTCATTCTGTAAGCTGCTTCTTTGCTTCCTTGACAGTGTCCTTTGTCATACAGAAGCTTTTCAGTTTCTTGAGGTTCTATCTATTAATTATTAATCTCAGTGTCTTTGTTACCAGTGTTCTACTCAGAAAGTCATCTCCTGTCCCACATTTTTTTTTCTAACATGGTTATTGTATTTATTTTTTGTATTGAAGTCTTTGATCCACATGAACTTGAGTTTTGTACAAGTTATGTATCTATTTAAATTCTTCTAAGTATATTTGCGTATATCAGATGGAAAAGCATTCAGGTAATTGGGAGGCAATGAATACCACAGGACACAGTAAGATAGGTAGCAGCTTACAGCCCTGATACAGGGAACAGTGTGCCTGATGTTAACAGCTCTGCTCTTGCAGGGGAGGATATCCTCAGATTGTGACAGTTCTAATCCAGCTTCCCAGAGTATAACAACAAATTAAGCCACTTAATCCTCTCACTTTACAACTGAGAAACAATTAGAAGGAAACAATCGATATCTTTAGAACTTTATTATTAATGCTGTATTTTAGTCTATTACTGCAAAACAATTTCAATCGTATTAGATGTCTAATCATAAGCAAATCACTAACTCTACAAACAGAAAGTAATGTAAACACTTAACTTGCACTTAGAAGACTTCTGATATTTTTTATTCTTTTGGGTGAATTTATGAGGAAGCAAGTAGTTACCTGCCTGACTTAAATTATTAGCATCTTTTTTTATGTTTGAAATTCTTTTTGGCCTGCAGAGATACCTCTATCATGAAAAGCTATATTTCAAAAGTATTAATATTTCCAAGTACTTGAATTATTCTTAATTGTTTACATATAAATATTAGGTGGGAGATAGGATGAATCACTGCTACATATGATGCCTTCCAAATAATCGGTGGCTTGGATTTCAATGTAAGAAATTACCTTCTCTAGAGGTTAAAGAAAAGAAAACTTGCTTAAATCTGAAATTGGTGGAACTCAGAGGAAGCAGATAAATGAAATTCTGGCATTACTATAGAAACTGAAGGTAGTTATCATTGGATATACAGTGCATATTGGGTGGCTACTAAAGAATTCAGCTGGTGAAACACACTTTTTTTTTTTTAACCTCAAAGTTGTCAGTCCTACTACATAACACTGAAAAATTTATCTTTTTATTGTTTCTGAATTTCTATTAATGCCTTGGCCAAGTTCCAAGCCCTTCAGTAAATAAGGCATATATTGAATATAAAAAAATGCATCCTTATTATAAAGAAGAGGAAAATAGATTGTGTGACTATATCTTGCTTTGAGCTATTTAAGTAATTGAGGAAGGACATCATGATAACAGAAGTAATGAGATAATACAGCAGACTTCCTGTTCCTGAATGAGTTGTGCTACCTCTACGCTAGAATTCAGAACTACAGATGCCAATTTCAAATGATTTGAAAGCACATTAAAAATAGTTATGAAACTTACTGATCATTTTTAATGTATACCATTTACATTTTCATACTAATGGTAGGTTATTTCAGAATTATTAATTGTAAACTCAAGTTTTATGTTATTCAACATTTATTAATAGATTATCAAAATTAATAATTTATGTTTAACAATAACTAACTTTGTGTTAGTCCTTTTTGACTTAAAATATTTTTTATTTAAAGTAAGTTTTTCTTTTCATATAACATAGTCTAATCTGTTTCTTTACCTCCATTTTTTCAATATTCTCCCCACCTCCTCATCTCCCCACCTCCCCAAATCCACACCTTTTCTTTTTCTCACATATAAAACACCAAAAGGTATCTAATATAATAGTAATGATGTTGATAATAATGATAAAAATAAAATAAAAAGCCAACAATATATTAAGGTAAAAGAAACCCACAAAGGAAAAAAGAAAAACAAGCATAAACACAGAGACTCAGAAATAAACACATAAAAATTTAATAAAATCATAAAAGTGAAAACCAGAGTTATGTATATGAATGTCCTGTAAAGCAATTTAAGATATATGACAAGACAGTCTAAAATGAAGGACCTAAAATATACTACTGAGTTTATCTTGTGTTGTCCATTTGCTGTTGGTCATGGGGAAATTAAGAGTAGATTGTGTGACCAGTGACATTTCATTAAATAAAACCAATTTTTCATCTGAGAGAATGCAACCTATTTAAAAATTGCTAATGGTTTAAAAATAGGGTTTTGTGTTCTCTCCCTCTGTCAGTGCTGGATCCTTATCTAGCCCAAACCTGTGCAAGCCCTGGGTATGCTGCCCCAGTCTCTGAGTTTCAATTCGTCTGAGTTTAAAAGGCCTTGTTTCCTTTGTGTCCTGTACCCATATGCTTCTTAAAATCATTTTATTTAATTATCCATGGGGTTTCTAGTTTTCTTAGGGGTCTCTTGGCTTCTGCACAATATTCAACTGTGATACTTCTCATTGTCTTCAGGAGAAAGCTTCTCTGAGGATGACTGATCAAGGTACTGAGCTATGATTATAGCAGAATATCATTTGGGGCTTAAATCCAATCAGATATTAGTTCTTACTTCTATAATCTTTGTGAAACTATTTCACAAGTGTAGTGTGCATGTGGGTCACCATTGTAAATCAAGGGATTTAAAGCTGAGATGCTGTGTTTCTTTCTCTTTTGGTAGTGTGCAGAGAACTCTCCAATACCACAAACATTATTCAGTAGGAATGAAGGCTGTTGCTAGGCACAAGCTCAACTATTTCTTGTTTGATGAATTGTGCAGGTAGTGTCTTCAGCAATAGGGCACCAGTTTGTAGAGCAACGAAAAAAGGCTCGACAATAGCATGAATTGTCCAAGGGTTGACATGCGACCATGTGGGTAAACAACTGTACTGGATGCAATCCATTTCATAAAACTGGAGACTTCATTTTCTGTCAAGAGAAGTCCACTTGAAAATCTGCTTCCTCCTTCATTATTATAAAATTTTATTTAGATCACTTTATGTGTATATATTTTAGGAGCTTCTACTCTAATAGGTTTCCACATGACCTCTCAGATGATTCTTAAATTTTCACTATACTTCTTCTATGTCCTCCCTCATTATTATTCACTCCAAAATCTCATTTAGTCCTTCTGATCTGGTTTATCCCTTTCCTGAACAATTATATCAATCTATTTTATTTCCATTTTTATAGAGATCTAACTCTTTGTACCTAGACCTTTGCTCTATACTTAGCCTCTGTGGTAATGTGGATTGAAGCCCCCTTAACCAAGAATTAAAAGCTGACTATGAAGGCAAATGCATACCACATTTGTCTGTTTGAGTTTGGATTTCCTCACTTGGGTGATTTTTTTTTTCTAGCTCTATCTATTCACCTGCAAACTTTTATTATTTTATTTTTTAAACAGCTGTGTAAGAACACATTATATAAATATAATACATTTTTATCCATTAGTCCAGTTACAGACATCTAATCTGTTTTCTATTTCTGGTTATTTATGAATAAAGAAACACAAATGATGCTTGTCTTTTCAAGTGCTGATATCTGGTCTTGTGTTTGTTGGATGGATGTATCATTCCTTACCTTCTGTTTTCCCCTCTTTTTCTCAGGGAGTCTGGTGGCTGTGGGTATCCTAGTAGGAAGTGCTTCTGAGTCCCTGTCAGGTATGGTCACTGGTGTTCCTGAATAGAACCTGTTTCTAGGTATGGAGAACTGTAAGAAAAAATGAGGATTGACTGGAAGGGCATGGGCTGAAAGGATCCTCAGAAGGAAAGAATTATGTGTCTAACATGTGGACCTTCGAATTCCCTGTGACCTGTCAGAAAGAGGGGAGCAAAGTTCCTGTAAGTTGTATTTTACAAAGCTGGTGATAAGGCTGCGGAAATGAAATTGGAATATGGGAAGGAAAGCAAAGTGATTCTCCTATATGATTTCCAAGGCAGACTAGCATCTGAGACAAAGGGCTAGTGAGGGAAGAATGATGTAAGAGAGGACCATAAAATGAGGGCAGAGAGTACAGAGGGGTCTTTGTAGAAGGTTCTGCCGCTAAGCTAGGAATAAAACCAAGGAAATAAAATTGGAAGGCAAGAAAGAGAATGAAGAATGCCCACCATATTCGCTAACAAGATTAGACAGTACATTTCCAGATGGAATTTAGATTAAAATTTTGATCATTATAAATTAGTCTTGAAAATTTATTTCAAGTGTCATTTGCAGTCACATAAATATTTATATAGGTTGTACATATGGGCTTCTTATTGCTGAATAAAATGAAATTATCTAAGATATAAATAAGACATGACAGTATAGTAAGACTGAAATTTTTTAAACTTTTAATGGAAGTATAGTCAGGCACTTATATTTAAACTTGCAATAAATGAGCAGAAAAGACTAATTGCACTGCATTTTAGATTATTATCTAAGTTAAAAGTAATAGTATTTAGTTTAAACAAAAGTAATTTAAACATCGTTTTATATTTATATTAAATAGTGAATATAATATATTTTCAATTGTTTCAATACAAAAGCTAAGATGGAATTTTAAGAGCAAACACTCCTTATAAGTATTTATTTTTTTTATTAATCCTTTAAGGTTGTAACAACTCTGATGGTGAAAACAACAGCCATAGGTTTCAAGAAAAGAGATTTCATGGTGAGAACTAACAATGTGAGGAATCTGAAATAATGGAGGAACAACCTACTTTATTAAGATTTATTATTTATCATTTAAGGAACAACTATGGAGAAGCACGGAGGAGTTGCACAGAGAAGGGATGGGACAGAGTTATGCAGGTGACAACCTGTGAGTTGAACAACTTAATATTCTATGACTGAATTATTGAGAAGCTACATTGTTACATGGAAAATGGGGTGTTACTAAACTCAAGATAAGGATTCAATTTTATATTTTTCTGTTTATATTTAATGATCCCTCTCAATCTCATTTGCTGTGGGATTATGCTCTTGTACATTGTCAATATTTGTCCCTCCTACTGGTTTAATAAAATGCTGATTAGTCAGAAGGCAGACAGAAGGTATGGGCGGGGCTACCACTCTATGACTTTCATGGGTTGACTGTGGCTGATTCTGTTTTCTGATATTCCAGGCTTATTTTATTAAATATAAACTATATTTTATAATGACTAATTAGGTATGACATATAAAGACTTTTCTCAGTTTTATCAAATATAAATGTAAAGTCTGTAAAAATTATAATTATTATCAGATTGAATTAAGAGATCAGTTCAGCAATCCTTGAAATACAGAGGATATTAATCAACAACAAATAATAATAATGATTTTTTAAAAAATTACAATTGCAACTTCCTTTTGTTGATGGCATCTTTTGTTAGCGTGCCACTTACATCTAACTGTTTTATGCTTAGATAGGTAAAGTTTTCTGTCTAGACCACAGATCAGCTATGCTCTGCCATTTGCTTCTCAAATATCCAAACAGAGACATAATATTAATTACAAATGATTAGCTGATAGCTTAGGCTTATATCTAGCCTGCTCTTCTAATGTAAATTAACTTTTTTATTAATCTATGTGGTGCCCTATGGGTTGCTAACCTCATCCATGATCAATCCTTGTTGCTTCTTCCCTGTCTGTCTCAGATCCCCTCCAACTATTACATTCACCTGGTGTTCTCTCCATGCCTCCAGTCTTGCTTTGTTGTGGGTCATTCAGACTTTTAATAACAATGTGAAAAACACATATTTGCAATGTACATAATTACTGTTCCAAAGCATGCTCATTATTCCTTAAGACAAAAATATTATTACTAATTTTCCCACAGTACTGCTGAGAATTCTATACTTAATTATTTGTCTCAGATTACAAAAAAATAATAAATAAATAAAAATAAAAGCTTAAACACCATTAATCTCTAATGGGCTATCTTAGATGTTATTTTATCTAATGTTCATTAATTAATTTTTTTACCCATCATTCTCCTTTTTCCAAACACCCCCTATAGGCTAAGACTTTCAAAAAGCATCCTGAATATTTCCACTAACCTTACAGGAATTGCCAAATGACAAAAAATGTGTATGTACTAAATAGACTCCTGTTCAAATGTTGGATTTGAAGAGATTCCAGGAAGAAATAGTCACATAGAGCATACACTCACTATTGTAAAACAGATGTTAAACTAGTGGTCAACTTAAAATAAAATTATTCTTAAAACCCAGACAGGCATGTTTACTAAATGCAGCCTTGAATGCTTGGTATAGCATTGAAGAAGTATTAAACTCAACTGAGTCATTTACAAAAGTGATTCAAGGCCCAAAATTAAACTTCATTAATTTCTTACAAGATTGACTTAGTAGTAAAAAGGATGCTATAAAATTCAGAAGCTGAGCAAATAATGATTGAATCTCCGGCTTTTAAAAATGACAACGCAAAATCCAAAAAGATAATTAGGTCATAAGAGTTACGATAGCACCCTTGGAGGACTGATTTTAGGATATAATTAATATGGAATCTCATAAGCATGATTATACCTGAGTAGGAAAGGTTATTTCTAGAGTATTAAAGAAAAATGAAAATATCGAATGTTACAACTTTGGAATAAAAAAGAACACCTAAAATGGACTGTTAATAGGGCATTTCTAGGAACAATATTTTTCTAAGAATAACCCAAACAGAGTACCTCTTCCTACTGGAATATGCAGAAGGTGTGGCAAAGGCTATAATTGGACCAATGAATATAGACGGATAAGGGACATGCAAGGTAGCTTTTTGCTGTTGGAAACACCCAGAGGGTCCTTGGCCTCTAACAGATCCCCATATCAAATTAGGTTTAGTCCTATCCTGTAATCTTGGGAAAAAATAGCCTCCCAGAGCAATTAATGAACCTAATGCCTATTATTAAAAAAATACTGTTCTGAATGTTAGAAAAACTAAAGAAGACAGAAAATCAGGAGAAATCATAAATGAAAACTTTATAAAGCTTTCATATCTTCAAGAAGTCAAAAGGTCTTAGTCATCTAAATGTCTAAAGCAGAATAGAAGAAAGGCTATCCAGAAAATAATTTACAAACAAAGAAAAATTGGATTGATTGGTACCAATACCCTCTACAGATTTTCTTCAGTGAACCATGACAATGCATAATTGTCATCTTTGAAATCTATAAAAGAAAGATGGGGCCCCTCAATGATGATTTCATACTGAATATAATAAAGCCATTGTGTTGACAAACAGTACCCAAAGATCTGTTTTTTACTACAAATTTCTCAGGGCAATCTTAGGTAGCTAAGATGAATCTCCCTTACAAACGACTCTAGTCATAGTTTCTCTAGTTAAAGACTGAGAAATAAAACTTACAAAGAGGTATAAGTTTTTAATAATAACAAAAGATAATTTTATAATTGGTAATTCAAGTTAGTGAGTTAATTAGGTGCAATACTTTTGGCTCAACAAGATAGAATAAATAATGAAGTATTTTTTCTGAATTTGTCAATTAATAATGAGCTGGACATTTTTATATTATTATTGTTTGTATACATTGTATATAGTTATTGTAATTATTGTACGTAATTTTTCTTATATTAGTTATAATCTACACTTTTAAACTTTTGCCACAACAAAGGATATGTTGTGATATACTGCATATTTAATAAAGCTTATCAGAAAATCAGATGTCAGAGTCAAGCCATGCATGCCGGGAAGTAGTGACCCACTCCTTTAATTCTAGCACTCTAGAGGCAGAGATCCCCTGCATATTTGTGAGTTCAAGGCCAAACAGAACCAGAAGTTGGGGGCACACGGCTTTCGTTCTAGCTGTAGGAAAGTTGAAGAAGGAAGTGTGACAGCTGGGCAGAGAAAGAGAAGTCGGGAGTACTTCCCTTAGCCTGTGGTCCATTCCCTTAGCCTGTGGTCCATTCCCTTAGCCTGTGGTCCATTCCCTTAGCCTGTGGTCCATTCCCTTAGCCTGTGGTCCATTCCCTTAGCCTGTGGTCCATTTCCACTGAGTATAGAGAGGCATTGGCCTAAGGATTGCTGCAGACCAGATACACCCTTTTTCACCTGAGGAGATGGCTAGGTGAAAGCTGTAAATGACCTTCAAAAGGCAGAAAACTTTGTCCTCTATAACTATAATCTGAATGATGAAAACCCATTTAAAAAAGCATGAATTCTGGTGAGGAAATATTGGATGTCTTAACCTCGTTTGAAATGTAGAGCTCTCATGAAAACCCAGCTTTCACATTTATATTCAAAAGGAAATAAAACAGGAAAAAATAAGTGTGCTTCTCTTCCATTTTTAAAGTATTAAGAAATATTTAATATAAAACATTGGTATACTTCTATTATACTTTGGAGGTTCTATTATCACATTAAAACTTTTATTGAATTCTAAAATGGTTGTTTGCTTTGTAATAGTTAATTTTTTGAATATTTACATTGCTATCAAAATTTTTTACATGGCTTTTATTATAAATCATCTTTTAAGTATCTAAAATATTAAAGAACTAGTATTATATTCTTACATATCAATATATTATTGATATAAATAATTATAAAGACTACTTTCTGCATACTCAGAGTTCACAATAGAGTTTCCTTTATGCTCTTTGGACATTGTTTTATCAGTTTCTGTTCCTAATGAAAGATCTTTGTATCTGTAGACTAGATTTTTCTCATTACTATATGAGGCTCTGAATCCTGTCTGTTTGTAATGGCATATATACTGATGTCAATTTAGTTCCTACAGCATATGCCTTGTTAGTTAATTATGTGGCCTTAAAATTAGGTATTTCATTTTTTTCTTAGTTGTATTCTAATATTCATAAAATTTAAACATTCATAGACTATTAATCATTGATAAATATAATTTCTCTGTAGGTGTTAGATTCTTCTACAATGTATGTTTAAAGACTGCCAACTTGTTTTGGTTAGGGTTTTATTATGATTATCTGTGAAATTATCAAAGAATTGTCTTTTAAAGAAAGATGGTAGGATTTTTCCTTCTATTTTCACTACGTAAATAAGTCAAATTATATCTAGACACCATACTGACAGTGAGTTTCTCTGCCACCTTCTTCCTCTCCCTGGAGGTATTTCTTGTGCCAATCATTCCAAAAATGCATTAACATTAGGACAAGAATGAGACTGCATTTCATTTATGACATATCTTGTAGTTACTCAATACTATACAATACTCAAAAGTGTGTACATTTCATAACTTTCAGAGTCAGTTCTCAGGAAAACAAATTCTCAAAAATACATTTTCATGCTGCAGGTTATGTTGTGAAAGAATTTGAAGCTGTGGTGCTTATTTTGAGGTGACCAGACTTCTGGGTGTCACCGATTTACATGACCATGGTTGAAGAGATCCAATGCCCAAACTCTTTAACATAAGCTTTAAGTTTAAGTTAAAGAAATTTTATTTTCTAAAAGAGCTTTTTGTTCAAAGACAAACCAGGTGGAAATTACAGTGTTTCCAGATAGCTAATATGTTCATGTGTGCAGAAAGAGAGAGAGAGAGAGAGAGAGAGAGAGAGAGAGAGAGAGAGAGAGAAAATAAGAAGGAAGGGGAAGAAGAGTTGTTGTAACATAGAGAGAGAATTTTCTTTAAATTTTTCTATTGAGTTTCCAGTTTTTGCTTTTATAAAACAATGATATGTTCAATATTATAATATCATACATTTTTTGCATTATTTAACAATCCATTGGACCTTATTTACTTTTATATTCTGTTAGTTCCTGGTAATAATTCAAATGAACATTTTTATATTTTATATAACATTCCTTTCAAAATGCCATATAGATTAAGTCACACCATATTGTAGTTTTTTCAGATTTTTCAATTTAATAAGATGCACTTGTTTATTCTATGTTCTTTTTCTTAACTTTTTGACTTGTTTCTTTTCACTAATATCTGTTTTATTATTTAGATATACCACTGTTTATTTACTCATTATATCTTGGCCTCTAAGCTTTTTGCAAGTTTTAGTAAAACTATTAGAAAAACTTGAATATGGATTATTTGCTGGTTAGGCATAAATTTCACCACTGTTAGATAAACATGAACTTAAATAAGCAGGAAACAATTCAGTGTGCTACTGTATTGTCTACTATAGGGTAATACTATGTTTTGAAATTTACTCGAGCATAGCTTATCAGCTATTTAGTTTTTCATGGATTATACCTTTAAAACTGCTTTAAAGAACCATAGCTACATTCAAGGTTATGTAACCTATACCCTCTGCTACTTTCTAGATAGTTTATAAGATGTGGATATAGAGTTGGGTCTGTGCTTCATATTCAGTTAACCTTTTATATCTTCTTCTTTGCTTTGTGTATGAATGCACAGCCTCCGTGCAACTTTTTTTCTTATAACAAATGTATTTTCCCATTGCGTATACTTATTTTTTAAAGTATAGTATAATTCTAGGTGAAAGGGGGACGGAATAAAGGATTGCACATTGAATTTTTCTTACCCCGTTTTCCAAAAATGCTTTAATAAAAAGATCGGTATTCTCAGAAAATCACATTGATAAACCATTAGCTTTCACATTACATGGGAGATACACAGTGCATGCACGTTCATTCTTTAAATTCTTGTTTATTTGTTTATAACAGTTGTTCTTCTTGTCTTTCACTTTTTGGAAAGCATCAACAGGTTTTAAAATGAAGAACTATTAACTCTCTTGTACCAATCTTGACATATTGCACTGCCTGATTACTTACGATGGAGATCAGAAATATGCACTAATGAAAAACAGTGCCTTGAACTATGATTTTAAGATATGAAGGATGTAGGGACAGCAGTTTTAATTCTAATCAGTGATTAACTTCTATAAATCAGTGGGAAATAATTTTGCTAAAAAATAGCATGAACTGTTACTGTACAACAGTTGTGTTAATTATTGTGATCATATTTAGAACCAAGATGGAGACAGTTATAAATTTATCAGTACCTAATATATGAAACAGAAGAGCTACTTGTTATATATTAATGAATAAATAAGATGAAATAGTGCTTAGAAATGCTTAAATATATGTAGGATGAAAAACAACAATTTAAATTATTCAAAAAGTTTTCTCTCTATATATTTTTTAAAGGAAAAACTTTGAGACACAGTATTTATTGTATTGTTTCAAAGGCTACCCACTGGTTGCTGTGTATCTGACAGTAGCATATGTGTTGTTCAAAGAAGAAAAGCAATCACATTACACATGTTTGAACCTGTAACCTTGCTAATACATTGGAAATATGTGAGTCAGAAGTGAATGGAAAGTCAAATATTTCTGTTATAACAGAATTTCAGGGTAACTAATAGCAATATTTTCCAAATTAAATATATATATGGCTTGAAAAGCTGATTGACCTGATCCCTTCTGTAGCCTTACATCCTGAGGATATTTAAATTAGACTTTCTTAGTTAGCATTTTGTCTCTTAGACCTGGTATTTCATCTTATAATAGTTATAGTTCTTATCTGGTTTGCAGTCAAAAGAATTATCACCCTGATTTATTGTACTAGCCTTCATAATAAATTGTCTTAATTTTTAAGTTTTTATGTTTATAACTACGTTTTTCCTTCACTTTCCTATCTCCTCCAACATAGACTCCTCCACTATCATTCACATGTATGGCTTCTTCATTCTTTGTGTGTTATTGCATGTATTTGGGTATGCAATATGTACATGTACATTTGTAAACCTAGCCTGGCCAACTCATATATAATGTCCATGTTTTATGTTTTTAGGGCTGGGCTAGGAATTTAGCCCTGGAATACCAAGTGGTGCCCTTTTTTCTGGGTCAGAGTACCTATACTTTTTATAGCTTTCCTCAGTGACTTCTAAGTAATTTATTCTATTATGATTTTGTTAATTTTGTAAGATAGTGATGTTCTGTAAAAACCTCAAAACCATTTCAGGTTCTTGTATTATGGAACAATCAGTATTTCAAAGACATACAGTTACAACAGATTCTAGAAATAGTTCCAGGAAAAGATATACTTCCTAATGGTGAAATAGAATAGAATAGTCTAATCACAGGAAGCGTTGGGACTTTACATTTAAGGAATATAGGCTTTGGGCTCCATTTCATAGTGAGAACATTCATGAGCATGCTCTCTTATGTGTTCTTCCAAATACAACTTCTTTTACAATTCTCATTGACTTCTTAAACCTCCAGCCATTGGATGTTTTAGTGTTTTAATGTGCTAAAAGTAACCCTCAGACACTTAGGAGTATCTCTGTATCTAGGAAAGAGAATTGCTTTTCTTAATCATAATCTAGGATTCTTATCTGAGGATACTTTTGCTCCATTCCTTTACAGATTGGATTTCTGACATATAAACTGTGCTTTACTTAAATCATCAGAAATTTACTTCATGTTCTATTCTTCTGAATCACAGTAATATCTCAGTCAATTCAGGTAACTGAATGTGACACTGACAAATTCCTTAAAGGACTAATTTTGGATCACAGGTACAGAGTTTTTAGTTTATATTAATTTGATTTTGTCCTGGGCATATCTCTGGTGACTCAGGCTATCATGATAAAAGAGTATGTGGCATGACTTTGATGCCATTAATGGTGATAAGTGGTAAAGAAACATAAAATAGTTGTATTTGGGGGGAGGGAGATATAGCTTATAAATACATGCTCCAGGAAATTACTTCCCTTACTTAGACATGATCTTCTAATACCCTATTCAACTAAATATTAAAAAACATAAAGAGATTAATCTCTTGAAGTCTTCAAGATCTACTCAACCTTAAAATCTTATTAGGGGGTATATAAGTGCTTTTAAAAATTGTATTTAAATTTAAAAAATATGGAAAAATATAAAAACAAAATTAATTTGGTACTCATTTATAAAATTATTATTAGATATGATATATTTGTTCTGTCTTTGGAGTCATGACATATCTTAACTCATGCTTCTTGTTTGTAGTTTGGTATTTGACACATTTAGCATTGTCTACAGCATCATCATTGTTCTTTAAAAATTTAAAGTGACCAGTGAGGTGTAACTACTTATAGAAATAATAGTAACCCATTATATCTAGTTATAATAGATATATGTGTACAACCTACGTCAGCGTGCAGAAAGTTCTCAAAATAGTGTCACAAAAAAGTCTTCTTTATTCCAATATCATTTTTGTTTTCATTTTATTTTAGGTAAAACTACACTAATTATTACTAATGTAGTCTTATGGTTTTATTTTTGTTATTCCTTTGTGAAGAATAATAAAAAGAATTTGTTTGTGGGGCTACAAAGCAGTACAGAAATTATAAAGTTCACAGAAACAAAACTCATGTCTTAGTTTATATAGACACAGAAACAATTACATGCTTTCAAAATATCTAGAGAAGACTTTTTAAAATTGTAAAGAATCTGAGAGATTATTTTCACAAATTAGGTTATGATGGTTTAATACCTGTCAACAATGTCTGATATCAGAAATAGGAGTCATACTATGTCCTTAATGTACAGAGCAGTTTCCTCTTTCAAGATCTAAATGGATAAAGCAGACGTCAACAAAATTAGATTGTATATATATAGTGGATTGCATCACAGCTAAGAACACTCGAACTAACCGTACCTTCAGTAATTTAAATGGACTTCCAGGTTAGCTCATTTGAAAACATTGCTTTTATCCTAATGAGCAAAAGTAGCTCATGAGGCTACTGACTAATGAATTAAAAAAATTAAAAGATGCAAAATTTTTTATCAAAGCATTACAACACAAACAGTCCTGAAAAATGTACTTCAAAACTTAAACTGAAATGACATTAAATTGTTTCTTTTCTTTAAGAGATACAGTAAAATATCAGTATATGTTTTATTGCATTTGACAAATTAGTCTGTTTACTATAATATTTTTTAAAAAAAATTTAGTTAACTCTATTAGCATTTATGTCTACAAAACAAGTAGCCTAACATAGTAGTTACATAAAATATATTTATTAATTGACATATAATTGTGGTGATATTTTTTGAATCCTCTAGGAAATAAAGCTTGCCCAAAGATCTGAGGACAAACATGGCCACAGAGTTAGCCATAGTGGCAAACAGTGGTGTCACACACCTTTAATCCTAGCACTTAGGAAGAAGAGATCCCTCTGGATCTCTATGAGTTCAGGGCCATGCAAAACTACATGATTTTAATTCAATCTAGAGAAGGTACAGAGGCAGGCAGTGGTGACACACACCTTTAATCACAGCATTAGGAATGTTAAAACAGGAAGTGAAAGGGCTGGGCAGAGAAAGGAACATAAGGCTGGAGAAGACAGGAGTTCGGACCTGCCACTTCCCTTTTCTTTTGTGTGAGGACTCAGAGCATTCAGTCCAAGGATTCATGGAGACAGGATCTACCTCTTTCACCCTAAGGATTCAATAGCGACAAGAATTTTCTCTAGTGGCTTGTTCCACTGTCTCTCTATCTTTCAGCTTTACCCCAATATCTGACTCTGGGTTTATATTATAAGATCAATTAGGATTTGAACAACATATTATTACTTCTAAAATTATATTCTTAAATAATGGATAATCTCTACGTTGTATGTGAGGAATGGCTATTTTCATTTTCCTCTTCACCAGACATCAAGACCAACACTCTCATGACAATACTAAATAGTATTAAGAAAAAGGTAAATTAAAACGGCATGCAAGCTAAGCAGGCTGTATTTATGTATTAGGAATATATATGCTTAGTATGTACGTGTATGCACACAGAATTGTGTGTGTTTGTAAATACTCCTAATAAAAAAGGACATGTATTTAAAAGAGAGAAAGAAGGAATAAATAAAATTGCTTAAACATGGGAGTAAAAGAAAATGTAAAGGATGTAATAATAATCTCAAAATACACTAAAGCACAAGACTGTAAAGAATATTCCCGAGATACAGATGTATTCAGAAGTAAATCTCCGAAGAGCCAGAGAAAATTCTTCCTGTGTCTTTGTTTGAAGAAACTGAAGAGAAAAAGGAATGCAATTAGATATAAAGCTATGGCTTTAACTATAAAACTTTTCTGTGTGTCTAGGTGAAGGATGGAATAGAAAACACACTGGATTGTACATCTTGAGATTGACTATATGATCTGCAGTCTGAAGGTAAGCTACACATACCTTATGGTCAGCTACTCCAAAAAAAAAATAATAAAAAGAAAAAGAGGAGGTAAAAATATTTCGAGATTCTTTAATTTATAATGACGTAGGGAATTTTTGGTTTCTATGAATTACTTCCGTGAGAGAAGAATGGCATTGTCATTAGGACAGAAATATCTACAGTGTTTCCGATGCCTTTTCAGTGTCATTTATCCAAGAACACTAAGAATACTAAAGTGCAGGCAAGGTAATACCATTTTCTGTGTCCAACTATAAACAAAAGGCTCCTAAAGTTGAAGAGGTGTTATTTCCATCCAAAACAGCTGAAAAGAGGGTGTTGGAAAGGAGACAACAGATCTGATCAAAAACATCCTTAAAAGACGTGAAACACTTAAGAAAATCTGAGTCTTCTTCACCGAGTTTCTAGAGTTGGAATTTCTTTCTTCCTGAAACAGAGAAAGTGGCAGCCTGAACAGTAGAGGTTTTCTTCACTGATATTAATTATTCCTTGAATTGATTCACAATTTGTTTTGATTTCAGAACTTATTCTGTTCTTGAAGCTCCTCAAAACAATTATTATGTTAAAATGGCACAAGATGGATAATATACTCTGGTTATGTACAGTGGACACACACCTGGAAGTAACATGCTAATCCCACAACAACCCACTTTTCTGTGGACATATCTACATCTAAGAGTTGCTAGGAGATGTAATCTAGCTCATGCTTAGGAAGGGCTACTAAGTTTAGCATTTCATGCCTCTTATACCATCAGCTTAGATTAATGAGCACTATACTTAGGCTTTAAAAAAAAACTACATCTTTAGAAGTTGTTAAAAATATATGTGTAATTGTATACATAGTTTTGTGCTGTGCATTGTATAGAAACAATATGGTACAGAATTAATTTCAAATATCTTTTTCATCATTTAAATTTAATTTTGATGTGACACAAATGCATTATTGGTTAATCCTTCATATCAGATATAGAGATTTAGTGGATTAAAAAGAATGATTTAAATCCAACTCAGAAGAATGTTTATAAATGCATGACTAAAACATAAGCATAAAAGTAGAATGAATAAAAGAATTGTGGTGGAAAGCTTGTTCCCAATGGAATCAAAATAATTAAAGAATCAAGGGATTTAACTAAATGCTTTCTTATTTTTAAAGGAAACAGAAAAAAAAATCAGTTTGACTAGAGTGAGTTCTGGTTCAAAGATGCATACCATGCAGAGAAGAAAAAGAAATGGAATAATGTACTGTAATGTCAACCATGGAAAGCTCTGGCCATGTACAGAGAACAAAAGAACTGAATCCATTACCCCTTGGTGATTCAGTCCTTGTGATCTCCTTCAAAAGAATCCCAATGAGACACCCACAGTGTATTGTAGAAAATATGCAAGTTTTATTGCAAAGTATTATGGAGCACTGTTCAAAGGTCGGAGTGGTCAGTGGCCAAAGGGGCCACTGCAGAGAATACATGAGGGCTGAGAATGGACCATTGCCAGAGAGATCACTAATGCTGGCCTACAAATTATATAGATTTTTATGCTGTTTCTAAAATATCTGGAACACTGAGCTTTTCTGAAGAGGAGTCCAGATGATGAGTAAATCTGTTTGAGTTGACTTTTATAGATGAAGCAAGGTTATTCTGAGTCTCCTAGATAGTATTCCTGAATAACTTCTGGCTGTTAAGATTGAAACTTATACACATGGCCTGAGATACAACATTTTTCATCAGCTATCATATATGGAATAAACTAAAAAGTAAAGAAAATGAGAAATCAAAGTGATTGGTTCTTTTAAAAATGTCTTGGAGGCTATACCCATAAAAGCCTTAACAATATGGCTACCTAAGACATACTAAACAAGACTGACACTAATGGACTTGCTAACACAGAAGGGAGAAACTTCATTGAGACCCAACTCTAAAAATGAACTACTATAGGCAATGAAGAGAACAGAAGTAAATATTCCTCACCAGGAAAAAATACCCTGCAGTCTTGGGTTTGCAATCTGTAGATCATAAAGGGGGAAGAGGTTTATTCTCAGTGATAATTAAGTCTAGTATTATGTAGCTACTAACCCATTTCTTCACAGTAAATTGTGACCTAATGTGTGCTTTATATCTTTGAAAACAATTATCAGAAATGTCTTCTCCTTTTTGACGGAATAAAGGCACATCAGTATCAACAACGAGACAGCAGACTTTTCCATACTCACGACTACTATACTCTTGACTTTAAGCTTTTTAAAAATAATAACAATAATTCGTTGTCTTTCATTACATTGTAACTCTTCTCAAAATATCAATTTTTAGTACAGTTTAGGTAGGATCTCTGCTTTTATATTTGCATTTTTTTCAGCGTTACCCAGTCATCATTTCCTCTCACCTCTATGTACAGTTTATAGGGTCTGTTATGTTCTTTTTTCTTTCTCAAAATAACACTACTCTTTATCTTTGTGAATAAGCAACTCATAGTGAATAAACATAAAATTCTGTGTAAGTTAACATCAGATAATTTTATTATTATATAGAGATGCAAGAGTACTACAATGCTACTCTATCTGATGAGAACATTGGAATGGCTCTCTTCAAAGATACTTAAAATTTAATTAAACCTTTACTTAGAAATTTGGAGAAAAACATACATGATTGGCATTTTTATTTTTCTTTTTTTCTGTTTTCCCATCTGTTATCACATGCTGTTACATACCAACAACAAAAACAGTACCATTAGCTTCTCACTGACTGTCAGAGGTTCAAGGCCAAGCAGTCCTTTCTTTCCCTCAGCAGGTTTCTGGCTGAAGAAATATGTAACTGGGTATTTCTAATCAAATGGGGTTTAAGTAGCAATTTATTAATTTGTACAACTTGAAATGCCACAATCAAGATAATTATTCCTACATCAGTATGAAAAAAACCAGCTGAAGCTTTTAAAACCACATTGTGCCTGTAACAACCAACTCAGTAATTTAATCTCTCTACTCACCTATTTATCTAGGAAAGCTGTGTCTAAAGATACCTAATACACTAACACATTACACTAACACTTGGCTTCATTTGCATTTATCTGCAATGGGGATCAATAATCCAAGATCACCGTTGTAACTTTGATATAACTAGTAAGAAAAAATAATGTTTTTAGACAGGATAAACTCATTTACATGGAATACAAAACAAATCTTTGCTGATAAGCTTAAAGAAAAGTAGAAATGCACAGCGAAAATAAGAGGCAAAATACAAGGTACACTGAGGGAAGAACACACAAAGCCTGTCTGGGATTATCCTGGTCTTCATAGATGACTGTTAGCTGTCATTTGTATCAGTATAATAGTAAAGGCAAAAGATTAGGATTGCAAAATTGACTGTTGCCATTATCAATGTGCGTCATGCAATGATACATTCAGAAAACACACAGAAGAGGGAAATAAATCACATTCGGAAAAAAATACTGGCTCAGTCCGGGAGTGGCTGGCTTTTTTTTTTTTTTTTTTAATCTGACAAATGAATGAATAACTCTTGCCTCCATTAAAGTTTGCCACGAAGTGAGCTTTTAGACATCTGTGAGACATAGCACCTTTGAATAACCTATACTCACCTTGATTGCACACTTTCCCTTGAAAATAAAAATGTCTTTAAGTTCCTTATGTTGCTTCCTCTCTGAATTCTTTTGCAGAGTCCCAAGAACCTAGACAAAAATGGAAGATAATTGAGCCTGCACTTTCCATAACTCTAGGAGCCCCCCCCCCACACACACACACCATACTTCAAGCAGTCACAACAAGATTAGTGCTAACTATGCTTATGGGAGCAGCTTTTTATAGTTCAGAGCAAAACAAGAAAAAAGAGTATGGGAAATGGTTTTCTTTAAAGTAACAAGTATTGAGTACCCTTTTGAAAAATTGAGATTTTCAGTTTTCCCAGAAATTATTATATATTTCTGCAGCTATTGTCACACAGATCAAAATAATCAACTGTGTAGAAAATTAATCATCCTGATCTTTTCAAATCACTCTGCCTTTCCTTCTCCTTCTCTGTATTGAAGAATCCACTGATACAGATCACATACCTCTAGAGCCATAGAACTGGGAAACAGAAAGTTTGGTAGAGGAGAAGCAGCAAAGTCCTCATTATCCCAGCTTCCAGTGTACTCTTACATGATGCTATGTAGGCTCTTCTCGCCCCATATGGCTTGACTATCCTTTCTTTTCTGCCTCTGGCACATGAGAAGCTTCCTGTATATTATAGTTTTTTTTTCTATTTTATGTTTCTCCCTAAAAAAACTTTAAAAGACATATCTTTTTAAATTTTTGTATATCATTGCTCTTTAAGTTGGTATAAGTTGTGAAGAAAAATGTGAATTTTTTCCAGATCATTTTCTATATATATAAAAAATTCTAGTAAATCTGGTTGAATTCTTCCAGGTTTTGTTTGTCAAGAAGACCAAATATAAAAACCTATCTTTCATCTCAAAGAAAATATTGTGGGACACTTCACTTAACTAGACTCATAAAGTAGAGGAAAGTTAAAAGCCTCTTAATTTCATTGCATAGTTTCATCTTCAACTATTTAGATTTCTTGACAATTTATAGCAGATTTACTACCTTTTACTTACTATTTTTAGTACTCATGGTGGAATAAACAATATTTTAAAAGAGAAATATAGTAAGGTCCATACATACTAAAGAATAATATGAGACCAGAGAATACTAGGTTGAGACAGGACAGTAAAGATAGATAGTTGCCTTTGCCATCTCATAGCAACAGACTTTAATATATTTTATTTACTGGTGTTAAGCAAAATAAATTTACTAGATTAACAGCTATATTCCATATACCAATTGATGTGTTGATTTACTCAATGTGAATACGTATATAGAAGCTTCAATTCAAATCAGTAACTAAGCCATTTTTTAAGGGCCATCTGTTCCCTGCAGAGAGCAAATTGATGAGAATAAGGATTTCATGAGGATAACCACCAGTTCTTTATTCAAATTAATGATGGTCCCTCTGCAGTTGTGGTCTTGCCCTTGGTTTACTATCTTTGTAGGGATGTTTAATTCTAGCTATTGCTGATTGATCTTTTCTACAATTCTAGCTCTCATTCAACAGGTTGGGTTACCGATGTGTGGCTCTTAACAGTTGGCAAATTAACCTTCAGCATTTATGTTTTAAGGAAATGCAGCTATTGTCCAAATCTAGGGTTTCAATTGATTTACTTTGATGCATCTTAGATAAAATTCCATTAAATATGATTCCTATAAGCTCTAATTCTGACTGGTAACACGCTATGCCATTTATGCTTCTTCGGATTTGAGTTAACTGAGAAGCAAATATCCTATCTCTCTGGAAAAAATAATTATTTCTTTGTTTTTATTAGCTACACTAATAGATGGAAATTATTCTAGGAAACTAAAAATTGACAATATAATCTTATGTGTTAGGAATTTTCTTTTCTCAAGGGAATTTGACTTCTTTATTGAAGGTATTCTAAGTTTTAGGGTTGTGAGTTTAGCAAAAGCATTTTATCCTTTATTTTTTACTTGCTCAGAAGAGTGATACTAGAGCTCTTATGGATGCTATGGTTTTGTAGTGAAAATTGTATACTATGGGATCTTCTAGGTGAGATGAGCAGATCTTTTTCTGACTAACTACTTTATTATTTTAATTTCTCTAAGCCACGTGAATATCTCCATTTATAGTATAGCAACAAGTTTTAAAATTTTTAACTTTAGTTGAGTTACATTTAGGATTATATTTTATCCAAACAATTAAAATAATATCAAAATCCAAGCTAGGCTTCATAGTAGGACTCTTAGAAAATAACAAGAAAATGGAATCTCTTATTTCTGCCCTTCCAAATAACCAAGGCAGAGAGGACACAGAATAATAGTTCTTACATAAGGTTCTTTGATACTAATTAGGCACTTTCTAGTCTTTGTTCTTACTTACAGTACGCTTATAATTTTTTGTTTTAGACACTAAAGTATTTAACACTGAGATAGAGTTGTTAAAACAAAGATGTAGAAATGTAATTAACATGTCTATAAATAATATCCCAAAGAGACATTTATTATTTAGATCATTGGAACAAGGCAACACAAGATATTAGATTTTTCTTCAGGAACCTCTTACTAGGAGAAGCAAAATGCTGAAGGCTAGTATCAGTCAGAAGCAGTAATTATATCTGAGAAAGAGATTTCACACAGTGATCACCCTTGTCAGGAGAAATAAAAGTTGAGATAATCATAGGCCAGCAACAGGCCAAACCACACCTTTGAACAAACAATATTTATGTGTATATGTTGTCTTATACATTTACCTTCATGGCAGGACCCTGAGGACGGCCTTGTGAGGATTGTTGGATCAATTTGTTCCTCTTCCTAATGTTAAATAACTTCCCACATAAAATAAATTTTCTTTTTTATTTTTGTTATAAAGAAACAAATAACCCCCCATATAATATATATATATATATATATATATATATATATATACACACACACACACAAACACACACACACACACACACACACACATATATATATATATAGGCTTGACTTTATGGTCAACATGTATATTAGAAAATCTCTGCTTAGCAAGCCCGTTTCAATAACTTTGTTTTGCATTAATCACTATTCCACAGTTAGTTCCTCTACATTATTCCTATTTTTTTACATCTATATACAATGAATATAATTTTGCAGTTGTTATCCATGTAGAATACCTTTGCAGACATTGCATATAATATATCACTGCTAAAAATATTGCCTAGTAATATGCCTTCAAAAAAAAAAAAAGCTTGGTGTAGAATAATCCTTTACACTGTGAAGATGTGTCATTGTGACTGGTTTATTAAAAAATCTGAACACCATTAGCTAGGCAGGACTTTGGCGGAAAGAGAGCTCTAGGAGGAAGAAAGATGTTGCCAGTTATATGGAGAGGGATCATGATTGGCAGTACAGAGTAACTATAACAAAGCCAAGTAAAAGAACATAGATTAAAAGATATGGGTTAAATTAAGAACTAGTTAGGAACATGCCTAAGCTAAGGGCAAGCTTTCATTATTAATAATAATTCTCTACGTTATTTTTTGCAAGCTGGTAGTCCAAAGGAAAATCCATATACACATACTTAATTGTGATAGCTCATTAGTGGAATCAGTGATGACTTGCAATGCAAATATAAAGAATATCATACAGTTGTATAGATAAAATGGGGCTCCTGACAAAGACTGCTCAGTGTAATTTAGGGGCTTAATGTTTCCAGACCTTTCAAGATGCACTCATATATCACACATGCATTTCATGAGTTCCATTAACTCCTAGAGGCAAAGGAGATAGAGATCAATTTATATTCTACTCTGACCATTCAGGAAATGAGATTCTGAATCTGCTTTCCAGAATCTCTATCCTGTGTGTACAGAAGAAAAAGCTTATTTATAAGCCAGAAGTTAAGCTCAGATCATTCATGGTCAAAATGAGGTGAGATTTTGAAATCCTGAGAATATCTTCTTTCCTTCATCCCCATGATTCTTTCCATTGATAGAAAAGAACCAGCCTAAGTTTGAGCATAAAGAAGAAGGTGTGGGTACAAAGTCACACCCCAAACAAGAAGCTATTTGCCACTGATATCAGCTGAGAAAGAGGAAAATTTTTCTCAGTTAAATGACATAAAGTATATTAACAAGAGTATAGGGCAAGTCCAATGCTTAGAATAGATGGGTCGTACAAAACCGAACCCATGGATTTTCTGCGTGGCTTTCTTCTGTTGTTGTTGGGTTTTTATCCATTTATTTATTTGACTTTTAAATAGTTTTGAGCAAAGAAAAGAAAGAGGTTGAAGGACTGTGGAGTACTTAAAGGAGGAAACTATGTCATCAAAATAAATTGTATAAAATATTTTTTGAAAAGACAGCAAACCAAAAAATGAGTAACCAGTTTATTATAGTTCTCACTTTGACTGTCACAACTTCTCTTCCATATTTATGATGAAGGTTATTCAAATGCGATATTTTATATGCCTTTGTTACTATATCATGTTGTGTATCATCCATGTCTTATCGGGATTGAGGGTCATTAGTGACTTCAAATCTAATTATCTTGTAGAATTGACACAAAATTTAGACTACTTTTAAAACAAATCCCTTCTATGATATCCGTCCTTGTTACTGTTATTTGAATAAACACCATGACTAAGACAATTCTCATAAAAGAGAGCGTTGAATTGGGACCTTACTAACACTTTCAGAGGGTAAGTTCATTGTCATCAGGGTAGGGAACTTGGCATCACACAGGAAGGCATGGTGCTAGAGAAGTTGCTGAGAGGTTTGACATCCTGATTTGCCAACACTAATTGTGGAGAGAGAGACACTGGACTTGGCATGGCCTTTTGAAACATCAAATTCAGCTTCCAGTAAAACATTTCCTCCAACAAGGCTGTACCTCCTAATACTTTCCAAGAAAGTTCATAAGCTCAGAAAAAGCATGATAGTATGTGAGCTTTTAGGAGAAATTCTCATTCAAATTAGCATATTGTACTCCCTGACTTCTATAGGCTTATCGCCATATCATAATGTCAGATGTATTCAGCCCAACTTAAATATTCCTGTAGCCTTTCGACCTTAAGTCTATTTAAAAGGCTAAAGTCTTTTCTGAGACTCGGGCAATCTCTAACTGTAACCGGATGTGTTAACAACAACAACAAATAAAAACAACAACAAAAACAAAAACCAACTACAAACTTTGAACATATAATGAAATGTAATATTTAATATATCACCATTCAAAAAAGGTGGAAACGGAACATAGGGAGAAAACTCTGGACCAAAGAATGATAGAAAAACCAGCAGAACAAACTCCAAATTCAGCATCGTTTCAAAGCATTCTTCAGATGGCCAACTCCTTCAGCTTTATTGGCTGCAACATACTTTTCTCTTTTTCAGTGTTTTAATACCTTATCATCAGTTCCCCTTAGCAGATATCCCAGGACTCTGGCATCTCTAATGTTTCTAATATCATACAGGCTTCACCTTCAATGTTTCCAACAGTGGCTTCTCTGGACCTCCATGCAGGAACTTCTCTGCCGAATCTGGCCTCAGATTTCCTCAGAGCAAGATTACGTAACTCATTTCCCTCTTGACTCTAAATCCAGAAACACACGGTTGAAGTTACCAAGTCCCTCTACTTCCTTGGGTTGGAACCTGGGCCCCTTTTAATGTGAATTTACTTGAACCTCCCTTATGGACGTGTCGCTGTACCTTGGACTTTCTTTTAATTCCTTTTCATAACCTGAAACCTTAGCTGAGTGGGGGCCTGTCCTTCATTTTATTTTGCATCATGCTTTTCTTCAAACATTTTGTCAACTTGGGCAAATTTTCTGGTACTCCTTTTTTTTCTGAAACTGCCCCTTTTTATTTCCCCTTTCTCAAACTTGCTGCTTTTCATTTTAATTTGGCTTAAGAGTGACCACCGATAACTACACAACACAGTCAATAGTAGGCTTGACACCTCCTCTGCCAAGGGAATTAGGATAAAACTGCATTTTAACCTCAAGTTTTTTTTGTTGTTGCTCTTTGTTTTTTTGGACAAAAGCAAACTACAGTTATATCCCTTGCAAAACACTGCAGGAATCACAAGAATTGTCTGTTGCCAGTTGTTAATACTGTTCTCTCAATACTGCTGATCTGGGTTTCCTTGACGTAACCACCATCAATACTTCTGTCTCCTGTGCTTACACTAGGGTAGCCAAAATCCAACTGCTATTCCAGGCCAGCATCCTAAGGTCTTCCGTATTCCTCAAAGGATGTGGAATCAATTCTCCAGTGTTGGCCTGCTCTAAATCTCCCATTCTCATACTAACTCATCTTAGTTATTGTCCTGTTGCCGTGAAGATGCCAAGGCCAATGCAATATCCTAAAAGAAAGTGTTTAATTGTGGCCTTGCTTACATTTTCAGGGGATTAATCATTATATCATGGTAGGGAATTTGGCAGCAGGCAGACAGCATGGGACTTGAGAAGTAGCTGACAGTTTTACATTCCATCTGCAAGCAGCAGGCAGAAAGAAACACTGGGCCAGGCATGGGCTTTTCTCATAGCCTGCTCTAGTGATACACCCCTGCCAGCAATGCCACAGAATCTGCAAAAGGGCTATACTGCCTTTCAAACAGTTGATCAGCTGGGGGCTAAGCATGCAGATAGGCAGTGCTATGGTGGGGGAATCCTTACTCAAACCACCCCTGCCCCTCCTTTCCTACTTATATCCCATCATTAATGTCTGATCATGCTTCTCTTTCTAGCTGTCAAATCACTGAAGATACAGAAGAAAAAAATAAACAAACAAAAAACCATTTAGACAGACAGCTAAGATTTAAAAATTGCATATAAAATCAGACATGTCCATACTGGGAAATTCTTTATATTCAAATGATCTATGTTGAGCAACTGTAAATCACAAAAAAAGTATAAATAAAAGCCTGAGAGATAGCTCTGTAGTTAACACACTTGTTGCCCTTGAAGAGGACCAGAGTTTGGTTTCCATGCTCTACAAACTGTATCAAAACCATCTGTAACTCTAATTCTAAGTATTCAATAACTTTTACTGACCTGTGTGGTCACCATGTAAAGTGTGCTGCACATAATATAACTGTAGACAAAGCAGCCATACTCATAAAATAGAATAAATAAATCTAGAAACATAAAAATAGTCTAAAAATAGCTAGTAGACTATAAGCCATAAAATCTAATGAATTGCTTTCAAAAACCTATTATTACAAAGGACAATGTGATATAATAAAAACACTGGGTGGGAATTAACTGCTTTTAAACAAACTGTTTATTCTAATAATCTTTATCAATTGCAAAATTTTATATTTTCATAGCCTATGAAATATGAACCAGATCTCATGTACACCACTAGTGATTAGTAGCATTTCTTTACATAAAGATACAGGAGGAAACATCAATAAAGAAATTGTAAGTGTCTAACAAAATTTCCCTGCAAAAGTATTGATTGACACAGCAAGTTAGTATTTTTTTATTAATTGATTATTTGACAATTTACCACATGTATAAAATACATTAGATAACTTAATGTCAACTTTTTGTCTATATTATAACTTTTAATTATCCTGCCTTCATTTGGGCCCCTCTCACAGAGTCATATCTTTTGATTTGTGAAACCTTGCATTTAGCTAGAGATATTTTGGTGACCATGTATTTGAAACTATCCAATAAGGCCTGATAGTCTGTGTATCCAGTGGCTCCATTCTTACAGAAATTGATTTATCAAATATAGTTCTGAATGAATTATATAGGCATATTGTTGTGGGATTCAGGTGTCAGCTGATAAGGTCCAAAGAAGCTTATCCAGGGTCCCGGCTCCTGGAGGGGGTGTGGCCAACCCCATTGATAAGGGGCTGCTGGGACGCTGAGAGGCTCTCTTCCTGGTTCCTGGCTGCTGGAGGGAAGATCCCATCATCCGTCCGTCTGCAGACTCCAGTTCCTGTTCAGGTGCTACTGTAATCTGTTGCCTGTACCGTGAGTGTTGGTTTATATTTTAATAAATATCTATCTGGTATTGGTGTCCTTGTGGGTAAACTCCGCCTACATCTGGCGCCCAACGGACCCGCGGGTCGGGCTTAGAACGCACTCGCGCGACCCGCGTCCTCACCCCCCCACGTTTCCTACAGCTTCCTCCTCTGCTCTACCAGCCGCGCCCCGCAGCCCCGCTGCCTAGCTGTACGGCTGCTCAGTTCATTTTAACCGAGTTTGAACTGCGCGCGCCCTTCCCCCAACCTGGCTGGCTGGTTTTGACCCAAAAACTGCAGATTCAAGCGGCTGTCTTGACTTGTGAGAATTTACTTTTCCCAAGGATTCTATTCTGCCCGCTGAGACCCTTTAACACCTACGATCTCTGAAGAGCGTGCTGAGTGTCTCCGCATCCACCATACAGCGGGGCACTAAACGTTATTGTGACATCTTCTGACCACACAGCATCATTGCACCTGGATTGAGGTAATGGCTGACAACTATTCTTTTGAGGAATTCGGTATATACTTTTCCACGATGGTTGACAAGTTTTTAAATGAGTATCTTGAGGTATTCAATACCCCAGTTTTACTATTTTTTGGTCTGTTTCTGTATGTTGTGTTCCACAATAGAAGGGTGATGACTGAGGTCACGAATTCAAACCTTCAATTGCAGTCCAAACTTGGTATTATAGAATTATCAAACGCTATGGTGTCAGATGACGTTAAGCAGATGCAGAACTTAAATCGGCAGCTGTTGTCCAACGTATGTGAATTACAACTCTCAAACTCTGCTATGTCAAAAACGATAGATACTCTACAAATTGATTACAACAAGCTTTCTCATTATGACAGCACTATACGAGAACAATATAAACTCTACGTAACTGATGAGAACAAGAAACTTGTTGACCACATTAATAAAGTGGACAAGAAAATCATTAATTATGTTAATGATGTAGATCTCAAAATTGCTAACTTGGCGAGGTCTTTAGAAGGATTACTTCATCAAGAAAGTCAAACTTTGAGACAGATGGTATCCGAAATACAAGAATTTGTACCTGCAATGTCCAAATTCCAAGAATGGGAATCCATAGTGTCCAAAATCCAAGAATGGGAACCCATTATATCCAAAATGAAAGAATGTGGGGACCATATTGCAACACTACAAAACGGCAATGATACATCTTATGCTCAGAACAGTTCAGGTCAACCCCCAATGGGGTGTTATGGTACTGGAAATACTTTACATAAATTTGGAAACCATCACGGGGATACACCCTTCACCACCACTATTGTTCCCAGCTACTATTCAGACAAAGATGGCACCAGGGGGTTCCTCAGAATATGTAGAGTATAGTTATGAGCCACTACATATGAAAGACATCAAAGATTTTAAAGAGGCAATATCCATGTATGGTATTCACTCTACTTATGTAAAGCAGCTCCTGAATTCATGGTCTGCAAAAAACCGAATCCTCCCCTTCGATTGGATGCAGCTAACGGCTGCTGTCTTGGACCAAAGTCAAAACTTACAGTGGAGAAGCTGATTTAGAGAGGAAGCCAGGACCTTAGAACACCAAGAAAGAATTAGGGGTTTCTTTGCTTCTCAGGACCAAATCCTTGGTGAAGGAATGTTTGCTGATGTGAAGACTCAAACTACTTATGACGAACATACTTTATTGCTATGCCGTACGGCCACACTTAATGCATGGGAAAAGATTTTAGACCCAGGTCAAAAAGTTGAGCATTAAGCTAAGGTCAAACAAGGTTTGAAAGAGCCTTATACTGACTTTCTACACAGGCTTACCACGGCTGTAAATAGAGCAATATCAGATCCAGAAGCTAGAAAGCAAATAATACTTTCTTTGGCCTTTGATCATGCTAATCCGGAATGTAGAAGAATGCTTCTGCCTTTAAAAATCAGAGCCGCACCTCTAGAAGAATGGATTCAATATACAATCAATGCTGAACCTCTCCATAGTAATGAAGACAATTGGGTAGACCAAGCAATTGATAAGGTAAGGAAGAGGAACCAAGGAATCACTTGTTTCAACTGTGGTAGACAAGGCCATATAAGACGAAACTGTACACAAAGTACTCTTGGAAACGATGCCCGATCTAGGTTTAATTCGAACAGAAGGTCATTGCCTTCTGGATTATGCAGAAGATGTGGCAAGGGACGGCATTGGACCAATGAATGTAGATCTACCAGAGATAAAGAAGGCAGCCCTCTGCCATCGGGAAACGCCTTTTGGGGCTTCCCCCGGGAAGCCCCCCAAAATCAGACTCCAAATTCGAGGATGGTGAGATCATATCCGGTCGTAGTAGAAGACCAGCATTCTCAAGACGAATAGAACACCCAATATAGCAGTGAATCTGTGGGGTCGCGACCTCCTAATGCAATGGAATACCCAGATTAAAATCCCTCCTAGTTATGATGTCAGCCGGAGGCTCAACTATGTTTCCAAAAATGAAAAAAATTCACCAGCCATTCAAGTTGTACAAAAAAATTGCCCTCTTAATAAGACACTCACAGCACTGCCTTTGAAATGGTTAACGGAAAAGCCTATTTGGGTTCAACAATGGCCTTTGACAAAAGAAAAACTTCAGGCTTTGGAACAGTTGGTACAGGAGCAGTTACAGGCTCAGCATATTGAAGAATCAACCAGTCCGTGGAATTCTCCTGTTTTTGTTGTCAAGAAGAAATCTGGAAAATGGAGGATGGTGACAGATTTAAGAGCAATTAATAAGGTGATTCAACCTATGGGCTCCTTACAATCTGGTATTCCCCTGCCTTCTCTGCTACCTAAAGGATGGCCTATTACAGTTATTGATTTGAAGGATTGTTTTTTTACCATACCTTTACAAGAACAAGACAAAGAGAAATTTGCTTTTACAGTGCCTACTCTTAATAATTCAGGGCCAGCTAAGAGGTACCAATGGAGAGTCCTGCCCCAAGGAATGTTAAATAGTCCCACCTTATGCCAATATTTTGTACAACAACACTAGAAATACTGCGCAAGTGCTTCCCACAATCTATCATTTACCATTATATGGATGATATTTTGTTGGCAGACCCAAACCCACAGACATTAGAAACATTGTTTGAAGAACTACAGAAAGTATTGCCTAATTGGGGACTACAAATTGCTCCAGAAAAAGTACAGAGGGGAGATTCTATCAATTATTTAGGATATAAGATAGGTTTACAAAAAATTAGGCCACAAAAAGTAAAATTAAATAGAGATAAATTGAAGACTCAACGATTTTCAAAAGCTACTAGGAGATATTGCTCATATACGGCCCATGATTGGTATAAAAAACTATGAACTAGTTAATTTATTCAAGACTTTAGAAGGTGACAAGGGTTTAAATAGTCCAAGAAAACTATCTGATGAGGCCGAGAAAGAATTAGAGTTGGTAGAAAGAAAACTTCAAGAAACACATGTGGATCGTGTGGATCCAGACCTGGAATGCATACTTGTTATTTTACCCTCAAGACAATCTCCAACAGGAATCTTAATGCAAAGAGAAAGCATCATATTAGAATGGATATTTCTGCCACATAGGCCAAGCAAAAAGATGAAGACATATATCGAAAAAATTGCTGATCTGATTTTTAAAGGTAAATTGAGACTCCGCCAATTGACTGGAAAGGACCCTGCAGAAATTGTTGTGCCTTTGACTAATGAAGAAATTGAACGATTATGGGCAGACAGTGAACCTTGGCAAAAGGCTTGCAGTGACTTTTTAGGGGAAATTAATAATAAATATCCCCAAAACAAGAGAATTCAATTTATAAAGGAAACTAATTGGATCTTTCCTCATGTAGTACAGGATGAACCAATTTCTGGAGCCCCTATATTTTATACAGATGCAAACAATTTAGGGAAGGCTGGCTACAAGTCTGAAAACCTAACTAAAGTGGCTCAGAGCCCTTATAACTCTGTTCAAAAGTCAGAACTATATGCGATTATTATGGTGTTGTTGGATTTCACAGAGCCTCTTAACTTAATTACTGACTCTCAATACGCAGAAAGAGTTGTTTCACATATTGAAACTGCTGACTTCCTTCACGATGATACAGACTTGACCTTACTATTCATACAACTACAAGATATCATCAGAGGTAGGATACATCCTATGTACATAACACATATCAGGGCACACACGGGCCTCCCAGGCCCTCTAGTGCAGGGTAATGAGGAAATAGATCGGTTGCTAATAGGAAGCGTGCTAAAGGCCACAGAATTTCATGAAAAACATCATGTTAACAGCAAAGGGCTGAAGAAGAGTTTTCCCATCACTTGGATCAAAGCAAAAGAAATAGTAAAAAAATGTGACACTTGCTCTTTCTATAACCAACCATCTTTACCTGCAGGAACTAATCCTAAGGGTACACACGGAAATGAGATATGGCAAATGGATGTGTTTCACTTTCCAGAATTCGGAAAGATGAAATATGTACATCATACTATTGACACCTATTCTGGAATGCAATGGGCGACTGCCCTGAGTTCTGAAAATGCTGATGCTGTACTAACTCACCTTTTGGAAGCAATGGCCATAATGGGAATTCCCACTCAGATTAAGACTGACAATGCTCCAGCTTACGTCTCCGAAAAATGAAGATAATTTTTGCCTACTATGATATAAAGCATATTACGGGGATACCACACAATCCTACAGGACAGGCAGTCATGGAGAGATCTCACCGCACATTAAAAGAGATGCTTTATAAACAAAAGAAAGAAATGAAAAAACCCAGAGAGAGGTTGCATAGTGCCTTATTGACTTTAAATTTTCTTAACGCTGATGAAAAGGGAACATCAGCTGCTGAGAGACATTGGGTAGTAGAGAAATCTTCTGAGTTAAATCAACCCATTTACTTCAAAGATGTGTTGACTTCCGAATGGAAGCCAGGGTATGTGCTTCGATGGAGTAGGGGTTTTGCTCTTGTTTCAACAGAGACAGAAAAGATATGGGTACCGACAAAACTAATAAAAGCCCGCTTCGAAAAGGAGTCTCTTCCTGAACAAGAAAAGTAACTGTTCATCCTTGACATGACAAACAGATGCATGGTAAGGAAAACACACTTAACAAACCTGGGCCAGGGTCTCTCAGTTTTGTCTTTACAGGAAAATGGATACAACTATTTTTACAGCATTGACTAAACATTAAATAATTACTCACCTGCAATAGAAGACAGACTGATGATTAAAGAATGTACAAGACGGACTACGAGACCAACTGATACACACATGCACCACTGGGTAATTTCTCACTTTTTACTGCTTTACATCTTCCATCTACACCTCAAAAAAAAAAAAAAAAGTGGTCCTGATTTGACTATTAATAAGGCTGGATTTGGATTGGGAACGTGTGGCTTTCTCCCTCTCTAAACCCAAGCATATTGGTAAAGGAATATGAAAAATTCTGTCTCACATCATAAAAGCCACCTGGTGTGAGACAGAAGGCAAAATATTTAGGGAACAATATTACTGTGACTTCATCTTAAACCTTGTTCCTCCCTGTTTCTGTACCTCTCAAACATCTCATTCTGTCTGCTTCCAGTCTCCTAAAGTCATGAAAGATATAAATATCTTTTGAATATCGACAATGCTTAAGTTTTCCACTGTAAATAACATTTCCTCCTATCAGTTATCTACAAAGAATCTGGAACCGAGATGGGGCCTCCACCGGAACAACTCCTGCTAGTAAAACAAAAATAAAAGAAAGAGTATGAGAGAAAGAGAATAAGAGACAGATAGACAGACAGCAGAGACAAAAATAGAAAAATCAAGAACCTGGTGTGCACCAATCAATAATTGCTTTCAAGAAATAGATTATTCAAAAACAGCTGCAAGATAGCTCCTTATGATAATCCTTCAGATCACACTGCTAATTAAGTTTCCAGATGGAGTTAACCACTATCCTAAAAATGGTTATAGATGTATGTGGTCAGTCCATTAAGAACTAACCATTGTTTTAGCTTTTACAGGATCCCAAAGAGATGCCATCGCCCTTAAGTCAGCAGGAAGCAACCTTATAAATGACTACGCCCCCTTTCCCAATAAGTTTTATGCTCCTAAGGTTGTGGGTAAAACTGGGTAAAAGACAAAACTATAATATACCATCAGAGATCTTTTTTTGAAGAAGAGAGGGGGAATAGATAGGATAGATAAAGGTAGACTGTTCTACCTACCTATACTTCATTTTAGCTGAATGTATGGGCTAAGCTAAAGACAATTTGCACTGTCATAGATATCTGTATATTGATACTAATGCAAAATCATTTTATATGTTTAATTGTGATAATTTGTACATTGGTACAAAGTTTAATCTGAGATTGTTTTACGTAACCAAAGCAACTTGTACTTCGATATAAATCTGAATCTGTAACTATTATGTAAAGCTGAATCTGAAATTGCTATATTTTATGTATGCTTCTACCTTTGTTTAAAATATTTGCACATCATTGTCATGTATACTATGCAATTACTACCTTCATTTAACTATACTAGATATAATGTATGATTGCACTAGTTATGATATATGCACAAGATGTTTTATATACCTCTGTTTGGATGATATATATGTATTTACATGTCTAAAATGCTGTGGACACTTTACCTGGTAAAATACCCCTGGCTAATGTTCGATAGTTCTACTAAGGGTCATTGTTCAGAGATTGTACACCCCTTATATAGGTATTCTAATTTTTAGTACAGGGTTTATTCCTTAAGACGATAAGATCTGCAGTCAACACTATTTAAGGTATCATATCCCAGTCATGTCAGATACAGGTTAGAATATCATAGATGGACAAGAATCTTCAACCGTTTCATAGACCCAGAGAATATGGCATTTAACATTTAAAATTCGGCCACAAGAGACACGACAACTCCTGGTGTCACTGCTCCCTTCACGAGACGGTGTTGAGCATCAAAGATACTCCATTGGAGTTGGTCCTTTTGGCAAAAAATGGCCGGTTGAGTAAGGAACTGTCCTTACCTTGATTGCTGACAGTACACACATGATGTCAAGCTGGATGAACAAGTTGATAGATGGAGACTAACGAAACCTGCCTAGACAGGATAAGACAGTCCCTTCAAAATTGTTCTGCTTGTGAAAAGATCTGTCAGATACCATAGGCCTAAAGCCAATCCGATAGATGCTCTAATGGTGCACAAATCCAGAGGTGATTGTCCAGGTAGCTGTGTTGCTGTCCTCTCCCAAATTTTGGAAGTAACTACTTCCATATACTTCTGTCTTTCAGACAAATTCACCTTCCTTCTCAGGTCTTGAAGAGGTTGAAGAATAGATGTTTAAGGTTTTCACCCTAGTATCCCTTAGATAAGAACACTCAGGTGTTAGATTCTCACTTTCCCAGATTAACCCTTTAAAATAATCTATACACCCTACTATCTACCAATATTCTAGAACTATTAGATGTACCTTATATAAGTTAGGCTTTGATTAGCAATTATACTTTGACCTCTCCTAGATACTACCTCATAATAATTCCTACTGTACATAGTCTTAGTTTAGAACCTTCTTAGTTAGAAAAAGGGGGGAGATGTTGTGGGATTCAGGTGTCAGCTGATAAGGTCCAAAGAAGCTTATCCAGGGTCCCGGGCTCCTGGAGGGGGTGTGGCCAACCCCATTGATAAGGGGCTGCTGGGACGCTGAGAGGCTCTCTTCCTGGTTCCTGGCTGCTGGAGGGAGGATCCCATCGTCCGTCCGTCTGCAGACTCCAGTTCCTGTTCAGGTGCTACTGTAATCTGTTGCCTGTACCGTGAGTGTTGGTTTATATTTTAATAAATATCTATCTGGTATTGGTGTCCTTGTGGGTAAACTCCGCCTACATCATATTATACATACAAACATTCTGAAAGATAATTTAAAATATTCACATATAGTACATCTTAAAATTTAAGAACAACTAATTTGTTTTAAAATTTGGGGCTGATAGTGGACAATTATATTAATTTCATGTATGAACATTTATTCACTATTATTCACAAAGGTAATACATAGATTGGCATTATAAATCATAACATTTGTTTTTTAAGAAAATCAAAATATTTATATGTTTAAAAATACTGTTCTTTTAAAGCCACGGTGCTTTCTTTTTTTGTTTTGAAAGTTCTGAGGTGATAAATAAATATTGATAAAGCATTTAGTGAGGTGTGTAACTATCATAGCTCCAGAAGGCAAGCTTCTTGTAAGCACTCTAATACATGGAAATTTTCCAAGAAGTTTTCTAAGTCTCATAATTATCATCCCAGATGCTGGATTGTATCTGCGTGGGATGAGCTCAACGTGCTGTCACATCCAGCAGAGCTGCCAATCTTAAACCAACTGTGACTACTCTCTGTACATTTGTCTCTCTGGGGCATTATAAAAAAAAATCTTAATTAGCTTTTGTTTCCAAGCAGGGCTTCATTTTTCATGATATTACTTTCATTTTGCTGGGATTTTAAGAAGCAAATTGACCTTGACATCTCATCTATTATATTAAATGTATTGTTTATGCAATGTCTAAATTCAAGTTATTAACCTTACTAAGATAAAAACCAGAGGAACATTAAGAATATACATTTCCCTTTAATGATTGTTATATAAAATAGGAATCATGTTGAGAATCTCAAATTTTTCAAAACAATTAATCGGTTTTTGAAGACATGATGATGACCTAAAACAGTTAGTAAATATACAAATTGAACAAAAAGTAGATATGATCTTATAATACACTTATATTTATAATAGAGTTTTTTAATTCTGCATTTTGCAACTGCAAAAATACTTAAGAATATGTGCTACTTGTTCCAGAGAAAAGTTTTAAAAGCCTCAGTTTGAAGCATTCAAAGATTCCAAGGGCAAAACTGGACCAATTCGATATATTCAAGTATTACTATAAATCAAACTTTGAGAAACTTACCTTAAAATGTATCTTTATTAAATAATGCCAATCCAATGGGCTTCAAATTTTTCACAAGGAAAAATCTGATTGACTTATGCAAATCAAATTACTTCTGCTAGGTTAGAGTTCAGGAGCAACTTAGATACACTTGCTAAATCAACTGCCAGTGATGGTGACGAGCAGACTTTCAACTTCAAGGGTTGGCAGAATCAACTACCAATGAAGGTAAAGATTGCCATTTACCTTCATGTACATTAACAGTGTGTTTAACAAGTAACAATATGCATCTTGCTTTTAGCAGAAATGTTTTCTACTAATGACATCTCATTGCTTCACACAGCAGGGGCACTCATTCTATTTGGGTATAATGACTGAGCTAACATCAGTTTTTAAGAATGTGTGCTATCATTATTCATTACAGGATTGCACTGAAGCTTCTTTGGGAGGCAATAAAGAGCAAAATGTATATTTTAAAGATCCCCATTTTCCTCCTAAATGCTTGAATTAAGCTGCAGTCTGTGGTGCTCAGAGAATTGAGTTATGTCCTAAAGCAATACTTCTTTTAGAGTGCATCATGCCTGGAGATCGGGCTCTGATTAGCCTCTGCATTTTCTAATACAGTCGATTGATTTTCTGCTACTGTAGCTACTATTGGCTTCTGTGTGCTGGCATGGACATTCTGTCTTTTGCATGAATGATGAATGGTTGTCTGTGCGGCTCCATGCACATACTTATTTCCTCTTCAATAAGATCAACCGTCAATATTACTTAAGCAGAGAAAAACACTGAGATAAACCAGCATGCTTAAAACAGTTGGTGTTTTCTCCACTCCCCTTGTTGATATGATCTACTAAACTCAATGTTCTGAGATCTTCATTTTCTTCCTCCCAGGTAGAGAATGAATAAACTTTATTAGAAACAGAAACCTGTCTTTTTCAAACAATATTTGGAAAGCAATTTCATTTCTACCTTATATTGGCCAGGACACACAGATTTCAAATGTAGTCTACAAGTAGAAAATCAAGCAATAACCTGAACTCATTAAAAAAAAAAAATGTCACTATAAATGAATGTGCAAAATTATCTGAGCCTCTTATACTCTATTAAAGAATAAGTAGGTAGTAGTCATCATGGGAGGATAAGGCTAAGGAAACATTACTCTGAGCCCAGTTTGGATGATGTAGCAAGATCATATTGAAACTATAATTCAATGCCAACTGACTCAGATATTTCCCAGACTGCCTTAGTTCAGGTTTTCTGTAAACAGAGTTTGAGCAATGTATTCCTGTGCATGTTAGGGCCAAAAAATAGCTCCTGAATGGTCCAAGAGTAAGGCACAGAATCCAAGAACAGGGTAGGGGACCCATGGGCACAGATGGAGTCTGTTTTCACTCTTGTATCTTAGGGAATCCTAAGATATGCATGTTACCAGTCATGTGGCCCCATGTGAAACAAGGGCTCGGACTGTCTCAGTTCTTGGAAGTACCTCACTGTAACAGACTGGCTCTGAGGAAAAACAGGAGATAAATTTCCCAGGGCAATCTATGCTCATAAGTTTCCATCATCAGAGGGCATTATGCAGAGGAAAAGAAAGCTATGATCTGTCAATAGCCAACAATGAACAGCTGAAGAACAGGCAAATCCAATGTTCTAGAGACCAGAGTTGAGCTGTAAAAGTGTTTTTCAACAATTGACATTGATGTGGCTTATTCTTGCACTGAACACCAATATAGAGTAGAATACCCTCTTTATTTAAAGTGTAGTTCCAAAATAGAGTTGATTAACCATGGGTAAACCACTATCAATCTGAAGTTAGGCTTTAGCGTGTGGATTTACAAGAGAGAGAGAGATTTTGTTGTTTTTTTTTTCTTTTCTTCTACTTGTAAATGAAAAAGAATCACAGTGTATTATGCATTTATTGACTCCAAATTTTTATTTTTGTAATTTGAATATTCCTAAAAGCATAATTATGAAGCAAATAAACAATTTATTAGTGGTTTGATTTTATTTTTCCAAAAAACCTACAATGAAATATATTATTTAATTGCTCAAATTGAAAAAAAATGCTAAATAATACATTTTCAGTTTTAAGTAGATGACGTAATCTACATATACCAGTGACATAGAAAACCCTCAAAGAAACTCAAATTCAGTTAAATGTTTTAAATCTACAAAATTTTTATGGAAAAAAATTGCAATTATCATTCTGCAATATTTCATTCTGTAAAATGTTACATGAATCTAAGTTAGCATGCACACAGGCTCATTCACAGGCAATAACCAAATTGTACACTAAGGATGAACTATGGATCTATTTTTTTTCTAGATATGAAGTATCAAATACATATTTACTTGATGGGATTGTTTTGCTTCATAGTGCTATCTTTCTGAAAACTTAAACCTGAGCCATTTACTGCACAACAACATGAATTTTCCTTTCTTCTCAGATATATATTCTTTGATGTTTATGTTAAATAATTTCATATAGGACAAAGGTAATTATTTTGTTATTATAAAATGTTATTGATAGTTCTCTAACTGAATGATACAAGGATCCCTAATTAATTCATATTACAAATGATATATCCTGAAACAATTTCAAATCACCACATGCTAATGGATAAGGCTGTGCTTGTAGGTCCAACGCAACGACTCAAGTGTGTACATTAATATCAATCTCATGTTCTTTCAACTGCTCGATTTAAATGCTACACAGGAACTTTCCGTGTTGATGGCAAATCGGAAGAAGCTGCACTGATAGGCCCCCATCTGTATTCTTTCTAAAAGTAAACTTTTCCAGATATCCAAAGTTAATGAGGCAAATTCATTATAATATAGATCTTCCGGGCATCCCTTTACTTCAGTTGAGAAACTAAGAAAATGGAAAGGAAGGAACATACAGCATATGATGCATACACATCTTCAGACTGAGTCCACACAAAATACATAAGGAGATACACATGTTGTGGCATACATTCTCAATAAATTAAAAATAAATACAAAAATTGTGAAAAGAGAGATGGGGGTGTGTTGAACAGATTTTTCAGTTGTTAAGAGAACATGCTGCCTAGGTTCTAGTTTGATTCCAGCACACACTGGACAACTCACAACTACTTGTAAATACAACTCCAGAACTTCTTTTAACCTCTTCCCAACATTTTGGACACCTGTACACACATACAAACACACACACACACACACACACACACACACACACACACACACACACACATATTACTACTATTACTGCTAAGAAACAAATCTGTTTTTAAACAAGGAATTATTTTATAAGAAAATAAAAGAAAGTTTTCTCATAGACATGTAATAAGTAGAACCAACATGCCATGTCAGAAAGTCCAAGATGAAAGAACGTGCCCTTATCTGAAAAACAAGGTTTACGCTAATCTTGGGTTTTCAAATCCTCTGATTATTTGTTCAGGATTGTTGTTGACTTACAAAAATCACAAGAATAGTACACAAATGGGTAAAATCAAAGAATTTTAAAAATGCTATCAGCAGTTGCTATGATGCCTTCTGAGAGAGACTCTAGCTGCAGGTAAGCAGTGTTTTCCCTAAAATTACATAGAAATGGGATTGGATGAAACCAATATCAGAGCAGGCAAAATACATCAAACACCTCCTACTGATTAAAAAATATCTGATATGTTAAAGATGAAGATAATAGGTTTGTTTTTTTTTTCTTCTTTTTTTGAGGTTTTAACTTTCTCTTGAATAGTTTCTCATGGATACATTTTTTCCCTAGCTGCAAATGCAACTTTAACAGCTTATCACTGCTCACAACCAAGGAAGTTTGACATTTTTACAGATGCCAAGTACCTGGAGTCCTGGGTCAGGTGTGATTATCGACAGCCAAGTCTCCATTTCAGTTCATACCATGGAGCTCTAAGATTACATATATGATTCTGTTCTTATTCTACACAGCCAAAAAGCTATCTGCAGCAATGAAACTGACTGAGAGCCCTTCTCTGATCTACTCAATATATGACACAGTTTATTTGTTTTTATATTCTGTTTTTCTAAAATGGTTTTATAGTTATCTACCAAAAATAAAAATACAAAGACAAGAAGCCTTAAACTAATTGTATATCTTTCTGGGACTAAGTCCCAGGAATTGCAGGTTGAAACCGAGAATCAGTTCCAAAACTGTACATTCTAGAAAGTCAAGTAAGTGGGCAAGATATCTACTTTTTGTCCAAGTAATTATTAAAAAGCATATCAGGGCATCTCTACCAATTTTTTATTGATTATCACTGATTATTTATATACAAGCTCAAGCACACACCTTTCTTCATACAGGGACACATCTGGAAGAAGCAAATTCTGATTCAAATGCTTATTTTCATTAATAAATGTTTTGTGATTTGCTGATACCTTCATGGATTTTAGATGGGCAACAGAACAAGGAGGAGTTTCTTGTCATCATGTACTTTAACTTTCAAAACTCAGACTTTAATATTCTAATAAATCTTCAGATGTTATCATTATAACCAGTTTTTCTGTGCAAATTAAATCGCACACCAGCTTAGCCCCTCAGATACCAACATATTTGTAAATATTTGCTTTTAAATTTATTATTTTAACTGGGAATTGTCAAATAAAGGTAACTGATGTGAAATTGAACTCTGCTTTTCTCTGAAATATTTATTACTAATATTTGGTCATTTCATTTAACAAGTATAAATGTTGTATGGTAGAAGACTACTAAGACACAGAGTTAAGACAGGAAAAGTCTTTATTATTCAGCTGGCCATTACACAATATGATCAGGATCCCAATATAGCCCTGAGCCTTCCTCATGGTGGGCTTTCTTATTTTATGCTATTAAATGTTTTGAAAGATATTTTTCCTTTCTTTGTTTTCTTTTTGGTATATGTAGCCCTGGATGTCCTGGAAAAAGCTCTGTAGATAAGGCTAGCTTCAAACTTACAAGAAATCTACCTACCTCTGCCTCCATGATGCCAGTATTAGTCTTTTTTACAAAAATTTACATTCAGAGTGGGCACATTGCAAATAGAAGGTAAAGTTAGCAAGAAGCAGAACTACCACAGCCAAAAATGCAAGATAATTACGTTTAAGAACTTTCCTAAAACTAAGGAGTTTGATGGATTAGGTCTTTGTTTTCTTTGCCAGGTGTTGCTGCTTATGTGCTGGATTCTGAAACTCTACATGTTATTTCCATTATGGTATCAGTTGTATCAGGAAGACCTTAGGACCTACTAAGGTCTAGGGGACTGTTACTGTGTTGAGTGTACACCAAGCAAAGAAAATGAAAGCACCAATGAACAATCTTTCTCCTTCCTGTAATTGCTGCATTAAAAAGAAATGTAACAACTCAATTGTTTTTCCTGTGTCATATACCTGACCTTTACTTATTTACTTCAGTGGAGTAACTTAGTCTTCATTTGGTAATGAACTGATAGGATAGAATGTCAGAATCTGTAAAGCAATGAGTTCATCACTTTACTTTATTCCTTCTCTCCTTTATAGCATCTCCTTTGCCCCTCTGTAAAAATGTATGACTCTAGAAACAATATTATAATACTTGTTTTTGAGAGAACATCTTTATTAATTCTTTATGAATTTTACACTATCACATAATTTATTTGAATTATATTCACTCTAAATCCTTTCTCTACTATCTTCCAAATACATATTCAAAACCCCATCCCACATCCCAGGTTTCTGCCATTTTTTTTAGTACTCACTATATGATGGATTTAGAATACTAAACTAAACTCATTATTGAAGTAGACAATAGAAAATGAATAGAAGTATACAACAAATTACATCTGCTGTTACATATAATCTTCAAAAGAGTTAAGAGGTCGATATTACCATGGGTTAAGAAATAAGAGATAGCAGATAAATCTTCATGAGCAAATGATGCAATTTTATCCTAAATAATGGAAGACTGCCATTAAAATGTCCTTAATCTTCACTTTTCATATCATGAAATCTCAATATTTTGCCATAGCTACTTTTAAATTTTTAAGACATATTTGTTGAAAATATATTTACATATCCCATTTCTATTTCTTTCTTTCAAAACCTCCCATTTAATTTCCCTTTATTTCTTTCAAATCCATGGTTTCTTCTTCTTTAGTTGTTGTTAAATTTTAAATATATATGGATGCTTCTGTTTTTTAAATAGACCACTGAGTATAGTTGATATGATTCATATATGCATGGATGTAGGGCCATATAATTGGACATGGCCAAACTGGCCAAACTACTAGGTGCTACATCCCACAAGAAAAGTGACCCTTGCTCCCCTAGAAGTCATCAACTGTCAACAGTGCTTCAGCTAGAGGTGGGGGTTAGTGTGCACCCCTCTCATCTATTATGTAATGTTGGCAAGGTGAATCATGTGAAGACCTTGCCCAGGTAACCACAGCACTGATCTTCAGATAATGGTTTTTACATAGTGTAAAGGTAATTGAGTATCTCTCTCAAGGACCACGTAACAGAAGACCAGTCTTTGAGTTCAGAACTAAAGTCAGTGTCATGAGGATTTATGTAAGTCTCTAGAGTAAAGGCAGTTAGACATGGATTTTAATAATCATTTTTCCAATACTTGAATAGGCTCTACTTACTAATACATGGGGTAATAATTGTAACATACTAAAGCATATCACCTACCAGGAGTGAGCAGGGCATACTTGGGTGTGGGGGCTTAAGCAACACTGTATAGATTTTCCACCCATGATTGATATGATCTGGGTTAGTCTGTAGGGAGCATTCATACACAGATAGTTCTGCCTTCCTATTACTTGCTCCCAAAGTGTAAGACATGGAAAAAGAATGCACAGTGGGAAGTTACAAAGTATAGGTATGTAGCAGGGGAAATGGAATTGAGGTACTAGAGAATCTCACTGTGAGATTATGCTTTTGTATACTGTAAATATTGGTTTAATAAAATGCTGATTGGTCAGAAGCTAGACAAGAAGTAGAGGTGGGACAAACAGACTAGGAGAATGTGAGATATGGAAGAACAGAGCAGCAGACACCAGACAAACACAGAGGAAGCAAGATGAAAATTCTACACTGAGATAAAAGTACTAAGATATGTGGCTAAACATGAGTAGTAATCATGAGTTAAAGAGTAAGAGTTAGCAAATAATAAGGCTGAGCCACAGACCAAACAGTTTATAATTACTATAAACCTTTGTGTGATATTCTTGGGCTAAATAGATAATAACCATGGAAATGTCTACTGGGACAAAGAAACTTCTGAGGACAGAATCTACTAAAACAACTGTTCAAAATGCCATCTTGCTATATTATATTGTGCATGCTTATGAAAACAGTAAAGATAAATTTTGTTTAAAAATCCCATAATAACATAGAATTTCAAATGATAGTTATGAATTATTATGCCAAAATATATATGATCGCAGTAGTTTAATTTTTATCTTGCTCTATTTTCCATACCCTTTATTTGTTTATTGGGGCATGCTTTTGTACACTTTGCAGCAACATTTTATCACTAAATGTAGATTTGTATTGCCATTGATCATACACATTGAGTATACATCATCTCACTACATGAAGAATACTTAGTATAAGAATTATCATTTCTCAAAGGTTGTAATAAAATAAAGCAGAAACACTAATTGTTGCTGTCATGGTTAATTAATAGAATAATCAATTAAAATGTCACTTTCCTACTCCTATCATTTACTTTATGAGCTATCTTGAGGATGCAACTTGGTAAATGTGAAGAAAATTATTAACATAATTTCAATGTACATTTATACTAATATATAAACTAATTTAGGTATCACTTGCAGGGGGTAATTAAAACATCTTTATTTTAAGTCCATTTTATTTAATCATTTCTACTTTGTTATTTTCTTTTTTGTATACGATCTTACTGTGCAGCTCTTGATAATATGGTATTTTCTATAAAATGCGGGGTAGTTCAACTTATGAGTCCTCCAGCCTCAGTCTTCTAAGTGCTTCGACTACATGTTGGATCTACTACTCCCAGATCATCCTGTATTTGTCTTAAGGCCAAAATTATCATACTACAGTAGTGCAGTCAGCTATCTGTCAACAAGAAACTTATCTTTTCACATAATGCTATATATTGCACTGGGTGAGTTTTAGCCCTATTTCCTTTCCTTCTAATAAAGACATTGAATAAGTCTTTCACTTTAAGTTGTTATTATAGAATGATTTCAGCTAGAAACTCATGTACATGTAAAAGCAATTTGATGAATTCTTCTAAGAACCATAATTAGATCACAATTGTCTCACTTGACATTTAAAGACCTCCAAAACCTGGTCAGTCCCATTTATCCTCTTTAATGTAATTACATTCTATTATATAAAATATGGTTCTTTATAGTTGTACTATGCCATTCCAAATGTATTTTATTCTTCTAGTAATATGCTTGTTTTATTCCCTCCTTCTTCCCTTCTATATCCAGTGATAATGTTTCCATCATCTCAAACCATATAGAAATTCTATATCTTTGCTGGCACTTTTGAGGACTAACATTGCCTTTCCTGCCTGTCCCATTTTCACATCCTTTACAGCCCACATTCCATGAGATATCTTAACACTTAAGTCTTGCTCCATTTTCTAAGCATGTAGTATTTGATTAGTATGTATTATGCATCTCAGTGTTAACTTCATCACCTGTGCATCAACAATACACCTAAATACTATATTTATTTTAGTGTATATGTATGTATTTTGGATAAAATTTAGTGACTGTAATGGTTATAAAACTTTATATATATGTATATATATAATGATGATTATATATTTGTAATTTAAAGGAAATTAAATTTGCTAGCATTGTTTAAAAGGAGGTATGGTTTAGACAAGCTGAATCTTGAAACAATTGACCACTTTTTAATTTATTAAGAACTCTGACATCATTTTATGTGGACGATTAGAACATCACAAAGGAGAAACATCCTAAAATTATTGCTAATTCCTTTTCCAGTGATGATTTCAACTATGATGTCCCTAGATTGGTATTTTTTCCACTGTAATTACCTAAGTTACTAAACTTAAAAGTCTCAACAAATAAGCATGTTCATAAGAGTGTCAGTTTCAGAGACAATATGAATGTAGGCACATTCTTTAGCTTGATGTTTGGGCATAAAGTATTGGAAGGATTTGTCTTTATTCTCTTTAACTATTGGCTTTATATTTTTTGACAGAAAGCTTTACCTGGTTTAAACTTCAGCTTTGTCTTCAACAAAACAGGCAGAAAGTTCCTAATTTAAAGTGTCTGTGTGTGTGTGTGAAAATAACCCAAAATTTACAGCTACTTATATAAAGTATTTTCCAGTTTTTAAGATCATCCTAACAGTTTTCTATATGATTATCAACATAAAATTTCCCTAGTGTTCACCTCTCGTTGTAGTTGTATTTGACTCAGCGGTGTATGATTTTTTTTTCGTATAGATATTATGCAATAGAAACTTTAAATTAGAAAGTTAATTTTGTAAAAATTAAGTATGCTACATCAGCAACAATGTTTATAACATACTTTATTGATATATCTAATGATCTGGTTCCTGCTTTCTTGCAAGTTAATTGCTTGCCAACAGGAAGTTTGGGGGCTATAGGACAGAAAGAAACAACTTCTCTAATTCTATTATTCAAATAACAGTTCTACAATGCATGCCACATATAAAATAATGAAGTCCATGATTATTTATAATAAAGATAATGTAATAATATTATTTAGTATAGATGTAATGGCAAGCTGAGGTTTTCCAATTATATCCAAAATGCTGACACAACAATTCCGTTATCTCATACATGTCATTAGGTAGATTTGTGGCTGACTGAATATCATGAGACATTTTCATGTGATTTAAGAAATATACCTTCAATTAATGGCTCTGCCCACAATCTATTGAAGAACATCTTGAAGAATGATAATTATTTTTATGTGTATGTATTTGGTAAATGATGCTATAAATGAACTCAGACCAAACAATTACTAAACAAAAGAAAAGATGAATCAATTTTTTTATTATCACTGTGGTATAAAAAATTAAATGATGTTCTAATCACTTACCTGCACCAATAGAATTGCAATAATTATCTTCTGCCAACAGTACATAAATTAAACCCTTTGTAAACAGAAAATAAATTACCTTTAGTAGTAATTAATTATTTGTCTCCTGATTATCTTTTACATCTTTAAATGATTTTAAATGGTTTTCTTTTTAGTGTGAGTTTTGTCCATTTGTATGAATTTCATATTTTCTATTGCTACTTTAGAGCTGATGAAGATACAGCATTCAACCATATCTGAACAAAATACAAAAACTCTAAATAACAAGGATGGAGTCCCCCTTTGCTTTATTTTGTTTCCTTTTTCCACCCCCCCTTCCCTTGCCTTTCTCTACTTGACCCTCTTATTTTCTCTTTCTCCCTTGTTTCTAAATCAATTACTAAGAACATACTGAAAACAAGAGGGACTCTTCTGTTTCAGGCAAATGGTAGGCAGGGGAAGAGTAATAAAGTATGTAATTGACTCCATGATTACATTCAGTCATAGAATTAGTCTTAAGATTGAGATGAAAATTGTCCTTGTCAGACAGTTTCAGAAACTAGAAATCCAATGGCAGATAAAGCAGTATTCCCTTTAACAATTAATTAGAAACCATATTCTGCTGTCTAGTTTTCTGTCAACTTGACATAAGCTAAACTAAGCTGAGAGGAGGAAACCTCAATTACTATAATGCCAATGTAAGATCAGGCTTTGGAAACCTCTAGGACATTTTTTAAATTAGTAATTGATGTAGTAGGGCCCAGCTTACTGTGAATTGTACCATTCCTGGTCTTGTGACCCTAGTTTGTAGCAGATATTTCTGTTCCTCAAGCCAGCACCCAAATAAACCACATAGAAGCTTATTATCAATTATAAATGTTCTTAGCCCCGTGGCTCAGTTTATCACTAACTAGCTCTTATAACCTAAATCAACCGATATTTCTTATCTATGCTCTGCCATGTGGCTCACTACCTTTACTCAGTAAGGCAAGTTCATCTCCTTCTTCCTCTGCATCTCTTCACAATTCCTGAGACTTCTCCTCTTCCTCATCATGCTCTCATTTTGTCTACCAGAGCTGCCTGACTTCTACCTGTCCAGCTAATGGCAAGTAAGCTTCTTTCTTAAACCAATCGCAATGACATATACAGTGTAAAGGAATATTCCATACTGGTTTCTATAAGGAAGTAAGAACAAGCCATGGGAAAGAAGCCTGTAAGTATGAGTCTTTTATGCCCTTTGCTTTAGTTCCTGTCTCCAGGTCCATGCCCTATTTTAGTTTCTTCTCTGGCTTTCCTCCGTGTACTGTGATTCAGGATCTATAAGCCAAATAAACTCTTTCCTTCCTAAGTTATTTTCCATCATAGCATTAGTAACCTATAACATGGAACTCAAATATATTTTATTATCAATATAAGATCAAGACCAAGGATCTACAATTTAATTTTAAATGCATTAAAATAAACCATGATATATCCTGATAAATGAGGTTAAAATTTGCTTTTGTTTTTAAAAATGTTTATCTTGCATTAAATAATTTCCCCATTGTTTCTCTCTACTTTTAGTAGAGGTAAGAAGTCTCTAAACTGGCTGGCTCCTCTTACCTTTTTGATGTGCAAATGCCTTCTGTATGCTGTGAATATCAATCTTTAAATAAAGGAGCTGTTTTGGCCTATGACAGGCACCATAGAAAAAGTAGGAAGAGAAATCAGAGCATAAGTAGGAGCAGGGCGGAGTCAGACAGACTGAGCTGAAGCCACCCAAAGGAACACAGGTAAGCCACGGGCCACATGGCAGGCAGATTAATAGAAAGGGTTGATTTAAGATGTAAGAGCTAGCTATCAATGTGCCTGAGCCATAGGCCAAACAGCAAAAAAAGTTAATATAAGCATCTGAGTCATTTCTGGGGGCCTGAGCTAAGGGGTCTGGCATGCCATGGTCTGGGCCTCTGGCTGCCTGGGACCAAGAAACTTCACTACAACACCTTTTATTACAACAATGGATTTTTATTATTAAATTAGAATTTGTATTACAGATATTAATTAAGTAGGTTAGTAATTAGTAGATTAAGTTAAATAACCAAGCTACAATCCACTGACCTAGAGAGGTTCAGAAAGAGGGTGCTATGGTATTCATAGCTCTAGTTATAGGGCTACAAAAAAATCAGATGGCTGTAAGCAGCACATTAATTATCCACCAATTTTGAAAATCTATCAACCAGGTTATCCTGTGATTAGAATACTGAGGTTTTTCATCCTCTTTGTGGGTTCTCAGAGAGAACTTGTGATGTTGCATATTTAAGAGGTCTTTTTCTATAGGACCCAGGATTCTGTTCCTGTAATTGTTAGTAGACTCAAGAGGAGCCTGTCCTGAGAACCTATTGTCCTTTCTGCAGTGCTTGTCCCTGGATCTCTATAGCTCAGCATCAAAGGCAGGAACATCCCACTTTCCCCTGATGAGCAGTACCTGAAACAATCTTCTGGTGCTTAATTTCTCTACCTGCAGCCTTGACAGATTCTGTACTCTAAGGGCTTGGGATTAGGTTTATTTCGTCCAAGGCAAACTCTTAGACTCTAATTCTGGAACCTTAAACATAACTACAAGGGCCACATTTTTATGTTACATATTCAAGTTACAAGGATGAAGCTGAAAACATCTTACAAGGGACATTATTCTGCCTACAACCTACAATAATAATTTAAATAACTCAATGACAAAACTGATATGTAGAGAGAAATATAGGGAGAAATAAATTCAAGAATAAATTGTGAAATTGTGAAAATCGTGTGTAAATATTGTTGATAAGCCACAAGTTAGTAAAACTATAACATTTGGATTGATCTCTCAAGGATAAAATTTGTCTAATTTTAAAATTGGAAATTATTTCCTACATTTCAGTCTTTTTACATTAATATATGCTCCTTTAGAAATAAATTGGAATCACAAGTAATTGAAACAAATAATATTTTTATAGTAAAACCTTAATATGTATATTTTTAACGTATTTTTTATCTTCTCCACTCTCTTCACACTGTTAAATTGTGGATTTTTCGTTAATAATTTCTTGTTAACTTTTTTAAATGTTGATGTTACATGTACAGTAGTAATACATAATACAGTAACATAAATTCTAAAGTTAAAAATTGACTAATATTTTACCTGTTATAATTAGATACATGAATATAAAATTAATGTACATATAAAGAATGTTCTATCAAAATGTATTTAATGTATATAAGTATACACATGATATGGTCATATGTATATAATTGTGAAACTTTAAGTAAGTTCTTACACTTTTTATTTAAGCCAACTGTAAAGTCTACATTAAAAGAAACCAAACCTGGTTGACCTTAATCTCTTTATGTAAGATATTTTATAACTGATCATGATTATCTTTAAAAACAGAACTATTATCCTGCATAGGTCCTTCAAGAGAATATGTGATTAAGAATTGTGTCTATATGGATATTTAGAAAGTGAAATACACATTCTTGTGACTAAGCCAATGATAAAGAGTGGAAGACAAAATACAGTTTGAAATTGTTCAATAGAAGAATCTAGAATTGAATACATATAATTAAATACTCTTGCCTGGGAGAGAACAAAAAGATGCATTTGACTTCAGTTTTGAGATGGGTAGAGAGGCATTAGTTTAATAAGATATACAAGTCATACACAAAAAGACCTGTGAGGCTCAGATGCTATTCCAATGGAGTTTAGATATTGAATGATCATAGGATGAAACAGAAAATGTGGCCAGGGTCTTGTTCTAAGAGAAACACACTGTGCAGTAATGAAGATACCATTTCCTCTCCCATTTATTTTTTGTTTTGGGAAAGTTGTTATGTATTTAAATTTCTGATAAATCAATAAAGATATCTCCTTCTAATGTTGTATTTATTCTCACATACTACAAATATGTATGCTTTGAAGTGTCATTGGATAACAAAAGACTTGTTTTGGACTATGACAAGGCATCTTAGAAGTAGGCAGGAAATCAGAGCACAGATAAAGGGGAAGGAGGGTGGAGTCAGACAGAGACTCCAGCAAACACCAAGAAAAGAAAGCAAAATACTGCTCTGAGAAAACAAGAATAATGGGTTGAGTTAAGATACAAGACCTAGATAACAATATGCCTGAGCCATAGGTCAAGCAGCATGTAACTAATATAGGCCATTGTGTGATTATTTGGGACCCATCAGCTGTGAGCATTTTATTTGGGACTGCTGGTCTGGATCTTGAGCTTAGTCTGGGCCAAACACCAATTAGTACATGGGTCCCTCCAACAATATAAAACATACAAAGATTATTTTATAAGACTATGATATCAGTATGAAAGATGGACTGGAAGGCAAAAAGGTTGGAAGTGTAGAAGCCATAAGAATCACCACTGAAATATTTGAAGGGCTGAAAAGATTTGCTGTGAATGTGGAAGAGGACATAATGGTCAGAGGAGATGAAAATACAGAGCCCACTAAGAGGGTAACATGAACTAACATGTGACAAAAGAAGGAAAGGGAAATTCAATATACCCGGAGATTCTTCATGCAGAGAGCATTTGATTAGTACTGGTAACAAGTAAAATGAAAGGATAGAAAGGAAACAAGTCAAAAAGGTAATTTTTATTTAAAATGAAATCCTTATTTTATTATAAAAAATTAATAAAAATAATTATGCTATAGTTAATTTGAAATTTAGATTTGCTTTTCTAATAAATTCTTACAATAAACTATTAATGACATAATTGTACAATATTTTGATCTGTAAGTAATTGTTTTATTTAGTTTTCCCAAGGCCATGAGAATATCTAAGAGAACCAACTTGTAAAAGGAAAGAGTTATTTGGCCTCTTTGTTACAGAGAGATTTCAGGACATACTAGCAGTAGTTGGTGACAGATATGCCCAGGTTCTGAGGTAAGTAAGACCCTTGAATTGAGAATTCTATGAAGCTAGAATGTACCTGGCAGCAGAGGGAAGAAACAGGAATTAGAGGTGAAGATAATTCATTCTGGGGTCTAAAGACTCAAAACCTTACCTTATGAGGAATATATCAAATTTAAGACAATACAATAATTTAATCCCAAAGCAAATATCTATCCAATTCTGTGGATTTATGACCTTTCTGTTGTGGTGTGCCTGGTATGCGTTCAGGAGTGGTTTTGTCTCTATGTTCAGGTTATTTCTACCCCCCCCCCTTGGGTGAGGGGGAAAAGATGGAGGAACAAGTTAAAACAAGCATGTCTAATTTTATTAAGGAAGGGAAGACCTGTAATACTTTTTTCCAGATCCTCCCCCAGCCAGGGAAAAGGGCTTTGATTTGTTGGTATCTATGGCTATATAATCTCAGATATTGCTTGGATGGCCAGGAACTGGAAACTGAATCACCCAGATACCTAGGGTATAACCAAACATAACTAGCCTAAATGATAATAATAATAATAGTAATGATGATGATTTTTGATATACTCATACACTGGTGCATTATCCAGTTATCAACAGAGATGATGAAATGGAGTGTCTTTCTGTATGCTTTGAATATGCTTTATTATCATTTGTTAATGAAAAAAAAACTGTTTTGGCCTATGGTATGGCATCTTAGAGTGTTGGGAGCCACTGTCCCCAGCCCCTCAAGGCTGGCGCCAATATCAGGTGCTGGCCAGCCCGCCTGAGTCAGTAAACAAGGCACGGCGCATGCCTTTGGTAATTTTCCGAGACTGGTCTCTCCGCCTCTCCTGTGGCGTCATGTGGGGTGATGAACTGCAGCCTATAGAGAAGTGACACGTCCAAGGCGGAGGTCTTTGGTCTATATAAGGGTTGAGTTTTTCCTACCTCGGGGTCTCCATTTTCCGTAAGCTGATGCTCTCCCTCAAGACGCATTAAAGCTTTGCTGCAGAAGGATCCTACATGTGTCCTGCCTTTTCTTGCGGGCAAGAAGTTGGTGCGGGACATTAGAGGAAGGCAGGAAATCCAAACAGAGATAAAAGATAAATTAAGGTTGACTCAATGATGCTACATGCTGATACCAGAAAGTAAGAAGTAATGAGACACAGTTAAGCCACAGAGCCATGTGGCAAACATAGATTAATAAAACTTGGTTGAGTTAATTTTTAAGAGCTGGTTGGTAATGAGCCTGAGCCATAGGCCAAACAGTTTTTAGTTAATATGAGACTATGTGTGATTATTTGGGACTAAGCAGCTGTAAGACTGCCGATCCAGATTTAAGGGACTGGCAGGGCAGGACAGAAAATAACTTCTAGCAAAAGAGAGGATATTTTAAGAAGCAAATGAGAGTGGATACCCATAGAAAGTCTAAATAGGGGGCTTCTATCAGGTCTTTCCCATTGCCACTCAGGAAGAGGGGATGGAAAATTGTAAGAATCAAAAGAGATGGGAGAGACAAGGAGAACATGGCCCATGGAATCAACTAATCAGGGCTCATAAGGACTCACAGAGACTGAAGAGAGAAGCACAGGGCTTAAATGGGCTTCCACCAAGTACTTTGCATAAATGCTGTGCCCCTGCCCCTATGCTTACTGTTTTTGTATTACTCCTAACTAATGAAGCTAGTGTATCTCTCACCCTTTTGTCTTCCGTTGAGACACTATTTCTGTTGTTTGTTTGCCTTTTATCATTTTGGTGTGATGACTTTTGCTTTGTCTTATTGTACTTTGGTTTGTCTTGTTGGTTATTATCTCTTGGAGGGCTGCTCCTTTCTAAAGAGAGTCGATTCCAGAATGTGGGGAAGTGAGGAGGGGCTGGAAGAAGTTGAGGGAGGGGAAACTTTGTCAGCATGTATTGAGTGAGAGAAGAATCTACTGTCAATTAAAAACAGAAACAAACCCAAAAAGTAGCCAAAATAATTTGAGCATTCTATTTGATTGTATATGTTGTTTTCATGCTTACCGGGGCAAGAAGAGAGTTCTGACAGCCTGGAGATGAAGTCACAGGTACTGGGGAGCTGCCACCCCTTGTAGGTGCTGAAATTCAAAGCAGTCCTCTAGAAGAACAGACTCTTCAAGGCTGAGGCATTTCCCCTACCCCAAAGCTTTGCATCTCACTTTTACATGAGCACCCCAGTAGAGATTTCTGACAGAGATCAAATTACCTCAGGAAGAGAGCACACTTTTTCCTGTTAACTTTGAGATCCTCTCTCAGTGTTTTGTTGTGCTGTTCACAGCAAAATATTCAATACATATTATAAACTTTAAATGTAGTCATTTATTCAATCTTGTCTCTAATTGGCTAATTAACTTCTAATTTGGTCGACAAGAACTAAATTAAGAGATCTTGGTGTTCAGGAGGACTGTTGGAAACTTCATTTAAATCATACAGTACAGTCTGTCTCCAAAATAAAATGCAAAGTCCAATGCAGGCCTTCTCCAACTGTCAAACTTATTTGTAGCAGCCAACAGGAAATAATTAAGAGGTTGTGCTTTCAGGTCCTGGGACCCACACTGGATGTAAGACCTTAACACGTGGTCCCTGTTCCCAAACTTCCATGACTTCAGAGTGAGGTGACGTTGGCTTCCCAGTGATCTCCCTGACCCAGGCTGTGTTAGTCACTGTTTTCCTCTGTTCATATTACTCGGCCTCTCAAACACACCATAATGCTGCCAAGCACAGGCTCCTAGTAAGTTTTTATGCAGTGCAGCTTCATTCTGGACAGTTTAATCTGAGTAGAAGGCAGCAAGAGCTGATGTGAACACCTCTCTTTAGCAACAGCAACAGCAGCACCTGTGTGCTATCCTGAAAATAGTCACAGCAAATGATTAGGAACACAAGGGCAAAGGAACAGGTAAGCCTGCATGCTAAAAGACCTTAAGGTAATTATTTAAAAAGATATTAAAAGATAACATTTCCCTACCCTAAGAGTAAATGCCCGAGGGGCTGTTACTCACTGCCCAAATTTATATAGCATCCCTTACATTCTACAACATCATGTACTAAGTCTTACTCATTAGGCTAACATTTGTTTTAAGAAGCTATAAGACAACAACAACAACAAAAAACTTTAATCTTGTACAGACTTTTAAAAAATATGTAAATTAAACAAAATTTCTGAGTCGAAAAGAGTAACATTTTTGAGTCAGGCTCAAGAAAGTATAGCAGTGAGGGAAACAGGTCAAAGCTACTTGGGATGAGAGAAAGTGGTAAGCTTATGCCACGGACATTTAAAGACAAGGAGAAAATATCATATATATTTAAGATAATGTTGCCTTGCTTTTCAGTTAAATTATGTCATTTCCATGGAAAGTTACTTTAGAAAGGTTATTTATTAATATTGTACAACAAAACAGGTAATGTAATATTTTAATATGAACCAAATATCAATATTCTAACTAAATAATATACTATGAGTAACTTGGGAAGACATAATCTGCTTAATGATGAGATTATGAAAGAGTGTTTATACTCCATTTCCCATTGTATGAACATTACGAAGTGTCCCAAAAGAGGCTAAATTGACAGTTCAAATACTCTAAATTGTATGAAAATGTAAGAGTTGATGAGTTAAATACAGTATTGTAAGGATGCTATGGGTATACATGGCATAATTGTTTTCAGAAAAGTTTTTAAAGGAGTCCTTTACCAATGAAAGCACATATACCAGCAAACGACTTGTTTATTATCTTCTGCATTCATACAATCAAGTACATAGTAGGTGTGTTCTTTATACCATAACTGCAAACACATAAAATTACATTGCTGTATGAACAGGGAAATAGGGATTATGAAAAAAATTGCCACAGTGATGGTTGGCTGGAGCTCTGAGGGGCTCACAGAACCAAGAATTGCCACTGAAGATTCATTGGGAAAAGGAACTAGGCCCTCCAAGGGCATGCAACTGTTGACTGTCATGGGTAGTATGTTGAACCTCAAGGAGTGGGATCAGACTGTGTTCCTGTGTGTGGGTTGGCACCCTGGAGCCCATTCCCTGCAGAGGAACACCTAACCCAGCCTTGATTTTGGGATGAGTAAATCTGACTAGCCTGCAGTTGATGTACCACGCTGAGCTGACCCACCTGGGAGCTCTTGCCCTTTTGGGGGAGGGGATGGGTGGAAGGGGAGGGGCAAAGCTGAGGGATGACTGGGGGGAATTAAGAAGTGGGAAAGGAGGAAGAGTAGGGGGATACATAGACAAAAATGACATTTTTAAATTACACATACACACACACACACACACACACACACACACACACACACACACACGCCTAAATACATTGCTGAACACCACTGCTTACCTCTACTTCCTACATAACTACTACAAGTCACTACAAGGTCATTACAAAGTCACTATGTAATGGGAATGTTTGGGCTACGTACAATTTTGTGTTTATCACCTCACTGGCTGAAATGTTCCTGTAGGATGTAGACAGGTTTTGTTAGAAACCCTGGTAGTTTGTTTTGCATTCTGGTACCTCATGCAATCTCTTAATAAAAGATTATTTAAGTGTTTGAGTTCAGAGCACATCTGACATATTAGACAGCGTTATCGTCTTTCATATTATTTTCCATTATACTTTCTTCTGTGTGTTTCTTAATGAAAAAAATCAACACATATGACAAAGTTATAATAGTCATAACGTCTCTCTTCTATTATTTTTCCCTCTTTCCCACCTTTTCTCTTTGATATAGGTTCTCCAATAACTAAACTAGCTTCAAATTCTCTCCAAATTGTGATAACCTTGAAGATGTAATATTCTTGCTTCCATCTCAAATTTCTTCCTTTTGTGATGTGGTAGCTTTCCAACACCATGACAAAAATTACTTTAGAAAACCAATATAGAAACCCCTGGCTCACATCAAACTAAGACGTTCCTGGTTTCTGAGACCCAGGCCCTGAGACACCACGCTTACAACCCTACTCCTCCTCAGCTCTGCCCTCAGAAGTTTACCCTGCTGGCCAGAAGACCCAATAAAATTAGTTTGCTGGACACCCCCAGCTTCAAAACCATGCCCCCTTCCCCAAGCCACACCATCATCTCGCAACCGTAGCAGCAACCAGAAAGCCACAGAACCTTGGCCCACATCAAACAAAGAGCTCCAAAACCCTACCCCATTCCCAAACCCTCTCCATAACAGGGTGACTTCAGTGGCAACTAGAAACCCATGGATCCCCTGCCCACAACAGACTAAGAGACTAAGAGAAGTCCTCTGATTCTATTGGATCAATAGCGGCGGCCTGAAACCCCCAGTTTCTCAGCATCTATTGGAACAAAAGTAGCCACCTGGTACCCACACTGTGTCAGAACCTATTGTATTGAGGGGGCTCATTGTGACACATAATATATTACCTTTAAGTGGACCAAGAACCCAGTCTGGATCGAGAGAGGCTTCCTGAGACACAGACCCAGCCAGAACAGATTGCACCAAGATTAGCTCCCTGATATATGGACAAATCCTGCAGTGAACTGAGGAACCAATGGGCAGACATCCATGTAAGACGCAGACACCTATGCAAGAATACATATAAGAACATGGCACTAGCAGAATTTGGTGGTTCTAGAACTACAAGCCTTGAGCATGGCAAAGGAGAAGAAGCATAAAGAAAGGACCTTAAAAGCAACTTTATAAAGATAATAGAAGAAATTGCCTTAAAGACATAGAATAAAATACAAACAAAAAAAATGGAATAGATCAACAAGTATCCGAAAGAAAATAAATTCAAGAAAACCAAGAACAAGCAGCCAAACGGGTGAAGGACACATTTCCAGATTTAAAAATTAAGATAGAAGAAATAAAAAATAAAACCCACAAACTGAGGCAATGATGGAAACAGAAAATCTAAAGAAATGAATAAGAACTACAGATGCAAGCATACACAACAGAATGCAAGAGCTGGAAGAGAGAATCTCTGGTCTGGAAGGTTCAACAGTGGAAATAAACACATTAGTCAAAGAGAGAGAGAGAGAGAGAGGAGAGAGAGAGAGAGAGAGAGAGAGAGAGAGAGAGAGAGAGAGAGAGAGAGAGAGAGAGAGAACTAAAGACAAAAAGGCATAACACAAAACATCCAGGAAATATGGGACAGCATGAAAAGACCAAACCTAAGAATAACTGGAGTTGAAGATGGAAAATACCAGCTCAAAGGCATAGAAAATATATTCTACAGATTCACAGAAGAAAACTTTTCCAACCTAAACAAAGATATGACTATAAAGACACAGGTTTAAAACCTAAAAAAAGATATGACTATAAAGACACCAAATAGACTAGATCCCAAGGTCTGCTTGCCACATAATAATCAGACCACTAAACCTACAGAACAAAGAAAAAAATCCTAAGAGCTGCAAAGGAAAAAGGCCAATTTACCTATAAAGGCAGACCAATCAGAATAACACCAGATTACTCAAAGGAAACAATGAAAGGCAGAAAATCCTGGTCAGATGTTATACAGACCTTAAAAGAGGATGGCTGCCAACCCAGACTACTATATCCAGCAAAACTCCAACCTAAAGAAGCTAGATAAATCCATGAAAACACAAGCATTAGAGATGCCAACAGAAGAATATCTCTAAGGGAAGCACACACACTACCACCAAAGATAACAGGAAATAACAATCACTCATCCTTAATATCCCTTAATATCAATGGAATCAACACACACACACACACACACACACACACACACACACACAGACACAGGCTAACATGATGTCTACAAAAGGATACAAAACCAGAATCCAGCTTTCTGCTGCATACAAGAGACACATCACAAATTCAAAGACAAACATTGGCTAGGAGTAAAGGATTGGGAAAAGTCTTTCCAATCAAATGGTTCTAAGAAACATGCTGGTATACCCATCCTAATATCTAGCAAAATAAACTTCAAACTAAAATCAACAAAAGAGACCAGGATGATCATTTCTTACTTATCTCAAGAAAAAAAACCACCAAGATGAAGTCTTAATCCTGAATATTTATGCCACTAACATAAGGGCACCCACATATGTAAAAGAAACATTACTAAAACTTAAATCTCATACAAACCCCAAATATTAATAGTGGGAGACTTCAGTACCCCACTCTCACCAATGGTTTGGTCAAATAGACAGAAACTCAACAGAGAAGTAAGGGATCTAACAGATGATATGACCCAAATGGACTTAATAGATATATACAGGACCTTCCACCCAACCACAAAGGGATATATCTTTTTCTCAACACCCCATGGAACTTTCTTTAAAATTGACCACATACTCAGTCATAAAGCAAATATCAGTAGATACAAAAAATGGGAATATCTCCCTGTATCCTATCAGACCACCACTGTCTAAAGTAAGAGTTCAACAACAACAAAAATCACAGAAAGCCTACAACTACGTGTAAACTAAACATTGCTCAAATGAACCACCTCTGGGTCAAGGAAGAAGTTAAGAAAGAAATCAAAGACTTCCTAGAATTTATTAAAAATGAGTCCACAACATACTCAGACTTAGAGGACACAATGAAAGCAGTGCTAGAGGAAAATTCAAAGCACTAGATGCCTATATGAAAAACCTAGGGAAATCTCACAAAAAACACTTAACAGCAATGCTGAAAGCTTTAAAATAATTAGAAGCAAAGTTACCTAGAAGGAGTAGACAGCAGGAAACAATCAAACTCAGGGCTGAAAATAATATTTCTAGTATTGACTTGAATCATCCATTCCAACACACCAAGCTCCTTAAGAATTACACAGTGTAGCAGACCTAGTCTCCACTGTCATTGACCAACTGTACGTTCTTTTCCTGCAGTGTTTCTTTTTGGCTTGAGTTCCTTTAGTCATACAATTAACACTCTATTTCTTTACTTTTTGAAAATCTAACTTAAATAGTCTACATACGTCTTTAAGTTTTAGTACAATATTTTACTTTGTAAAATATATTTTAAAAGCATAATTATGGAAAGTAATAATGCAAAATAAAGACTACTAGATTATATAAAGAAAACCAAATTCTAACTAAATCTTGTTACATACAGCCTGTAACAAAAGTTCGCCAACTTAGATAAGTCTCTAAAATTTTGTTTTTTCACCCTTAACAGAGGAATGGAGAAATAGTCCATTTCTGTACTACACATTATTTCCTTTATGTAATGAGTTGATGCATCAGAAGGTGTTAATACTGACCAATCATGATAATTCTTCAGAAGTTGATTCTAAAAGTAGACATTTTTGCGCAGACTGTCTCTTGCCTCAATAGTTAATCACAAGAATAATTAAATCAACTATGATGAAGGAATTTTCAAACAGGAGACCACATAAGACCATGCTAATTTATTACCCACATAGAACAAGTATATGAATAATTTGGGCTAGTTATAATTCTGAGTTATGGGAAGTTTTCCATGCTTACCATAATATAGCAGAATGTTCCAGAATGTAACCCGAGTGGAAATTCTCATTCAAATAACTTTGTAATGAGTTCTGAGTCATTGTAAACTCTATTTCTTTTGTAGAGGAGGGAAGGCAGGGTTAGGTACTAGAAGGAGTATTCAAAATGCAAGACATTGCTAATATTGCATATGTGAAAGGATTCCTGAGTTAATTTATACTGTGAACTTCCTCATGTTGTTGATGTACAGTATTTCTTCCTTGTTCTGATACCCACCAGTGTAGGTAATCTAGTGTATGTGATGAATGATCCTTATGTACCTATAGTCATAGGTACAAAACAAAATCATGTGGGAAATGTAGAAATCACATATGATTGGCTCATTTTTCTTTTTTATTCTTCCAGGTTTCAAGTGGTTTATCAGGAAGCTCCTGAGCTAGACTCACCTAATTTATACAAGTGTACTGTTGTGAACAGCATGTCAGCTGGGGACTGTAGTGGATGTGTTTTTCAGACCCTGTATGAGAGAATCTAAAGGCTCCTGAAAATCACTCTCTGTGATTTTTCTTTTAATGTTCCCTTTGACAAACTTGCTGCTGGTAACGATATCTGTCCTCCAGTCTGAAAATCTAGGGTAGGTATGAACCTGCTCCAGCCTCATGTATAAAACATTAGCATTCCATCTTCCATTTTAGGAAATCAGTGCCTTAAGGTTAACCATACGTTTTCTGAAAAGCCACAAGTTAATGTTTGTTATTAATTTTATTATATTAGATATATAAGATGGTATTTTTGTCCCTACCCAGACAAAAGGAAATTCATGCACATATCTTCTCTTTTGTAACTTTCTTTACTTTTATGCTGAGAGAACTTGGCTTGCTCATCTTGAACCTTTTTCTCCATTACATGCTGCTTTTTCACATTGTCATCTTAACTGAAATTCCAGACTGACTAGAAAGATTCCTTTTAACAGCTCCAGGGTTTGCAGCACAGGTGTGAATCTGTACTGCATGGCTTTCCATCCCTCTGTTACTCCTGCTGATACCCACTTTTTAAATGAACTTGCTTAAAGAACTGGAACACTAGCTGAATTTTCCACAAGGCATAACCAGAGGAAAAGCAGGTGATGTCTAGGGACAAGACAAGGGTATTGGAAAGATGCATCACATGTTCCATGAAAAAAAGTGATTCAATCTTATAAAATGTGTCAAAATACTATAATTATGATACTCGCAATAGAGCAATGCTAGTGCATTAATATGGTGAACAATTATTAATTTTATACAACTTAATGATTACTCTTTTAAATTCTTGTACAGGTTTTCTAAATTTTACATAATCAAAGATAGGCATTATTGCAAATGTATAAGTGAATAAACTACCTAATTAGAACTACGAGTATATGTTTTGGCTATAAGATACATCCAAAGGACAATAAAGTCACAGTACTTGGATGTTATTCCTGAGAAGAAATAAACAGATGCATAAGCTGTAAAACTATATATATATATATATATATTGAGAAGTCTATAAACATGTAAATTTCCAATATTTGTAGATATGTGAAAGCCTTTAATAGTAGAGATGGTCAAAGATGGAAGAGGTGGAATTAGAATCGTTTTAAAGTGTGTTATTTAGAAGAAAGGTGCTGATGGAGATGGTGATGTGTTATATTTGTGTAGCTATGGCTGGATATATAAGCCCCTTGTTGAATTTCAGGCACCGAAAAAAATAATGACAGCTATACATTTACAAACTATAGTGGATGTGACTTTAAGAGTTAATTTACAAACAAAAACACCAGTAACAATGTATTGAGAAATTTCCTTTTGTACTGTTGGTCAGTAGAGTCCAAGGAATTCCCCTGACTGTTAGGATTATTGCCATTGCTCCTGGTTGCCTCTCAGAAACAGAAAGACAGTGAAGACACAAGACTTCCTTTCAGATACAGAACTCAGAGAAATTGTACTAGATCTGACTCAAAAGCCTGTTCCCTAAGGATAATGCTGTCTAAATTGTCAAGGGAGTGGCAAAGTCAATATTCCTATCCAGCTCTGACACCCATGAACCACAACTGTAATCAGTGTGGCAAGATATTCGTGAAGTGTACTGGTGTCACTCATAGGTGTCACTCATAGTTCGGTAGCAACTATCTATTTTCTAATTGGACAGTGTCCACTCAGCAAAAGAGAAATAATACTTGGTATGGAAAAACTTGTCAAATAGTCATGTCTAGTGAGGTTATGGATATTATCAGAGAACTATTACCACCTTCCATAATCAGCAAACTGCCGCACTGAATTTCAAATACTCATCCTTAACCCCCCATATAACTGTTAGTGTCACCCTTCATTCAAGAAGATTCTTCTTTCAGCATTAAACAAAACCACATCTAATAAAAATACTTAGAATAATTAATATATAGTATTGACACTGTATGAATACATTTTCATCACATGTGCTTTTCCCAAGGCTTGGGGAAAACCATAGAAGATGTGGCAGAAAAATTTAAGAGCCAGAGTATCAGGACATCTGCTAAGAGATTGTAACTTCTAGAAATAACAGAGAAGCTAGATCAATGAAACTTCAACAATATGGCTGAAAACAGGACATGTTAATGTGGAATGGAGAAATCTCAAAGGGATCCAACCACAGACAAAGTGGTATAGGTATTTAATGACTGCTGATACACAGAGAATTAATCTTCCTCAAGATGAGTACCTATAATTGGTTATGGATTACAAGCTTATAGCCCCAAATTGTACATGCAGGCAATATTGAACACGCTCATTAGGCTATATTTATACATGTGAGCATGTGTGTGTGTAATGATAATAATTAAAGAGTGGGAAGACATAAATGGGGGGACACATGTAAGGTTTGGAGGAAGAAAGAGAGAAAGTGATGTAAATATATTTTAATTATTTTTCAAATAACACAATAGTTAATTTACCTTGGAATGAAAGAGATAATTCTTCATGATGAATGTCTTCTTTTAAGTAACTTCTATCACACAGGATAGGACTAGAAAGCCTTAAACACACACACAAATAAAAACACACAAACATACATACACACAGACACATACATTTTCTTCTGGAGGCATTCAGTCAGTTATTGCTAAACCCTTTAGGAAATCCTCAAAAGTATGTTGCTAATACTTTAGAAAAATCTACATAAAACTTAGTAAATTTTTTTGGGAGGTCAATGTTTTTGTTTTTCAAGGCAGGGTTTCCCTGGGTACCCTTGCATATCTTGGAACTCACTTTGTAGTCCAGGCTGTCCCCCAACTCATTGAGATTCACATGCCTCTGCTGAGATTAAAGGCATGCACCAACACCACATGGCCAAACTTTGTGATTTTGCCTTTTATATCCAACAGTATGCAAATGTATTATTTGCACTCTGTCATACTCAGTTGTCAAGGATGGAACTGAGGAATGGCTAAGAAAAATAAAAAGATGGTTTAGGCTGAAATTTCTTTGTATTTATCTATGAAGTTCAGTAATTTTAACAATGATTGGGACCACAATGATTTAAGTTCTAAAACAGCATTATTTCTTGTGGTGGGATTTAGGTGTCAGTTGATAAGGTCTGAATACTCTTATTTAGGGTTTTGGGCTCTTGAAGGAGGAGTGCCCAACCCATTAAAAAGTGACTGCTGGGATCTTGTGGTCCTGGGGGTTTTTTTTTGGTTTTTTATTTTTTGACCAGGAATCCCACAAACCCGGGCCGCGGCAGTGAGAGCACCAAATCTTAACCACCAGACTGAGCCAGCCATCCCCCCCCCCCAAAAAAAAACCTTATAAAAAATACAAATAAGCCACATGACAGACTGATTAATAAAAATAAATTAAATTAAAATATAAAAACTATCTAACAATATACCTAAGCCATGGGCCAAACAACATAAAGTTAATATAAGTGTCTAAATTATTTTTAAAAGCCTAATTAGCAACGGGCGGCTAAAGAGTCTAGACCTCTGGCCACCCAAAACTAGAAACCTCATTGTAACAATTTCTAACTACCATTATAAACTTAAACGCTAAACATGGTAATGCTGATGTGCATTCTAGAGAATTCTGTATACTGCTGTCCTCACATTGCTCACATAATTGTGTTATTGGTTTTATTTTCAAGATAGATTCAGAATTTTCATTCTGAATCATAATGAACAAAGTTGAGTAGCTGTAATTGCAGATATTAATTTTTTTCAGGAGAATACTAAGAACAAGTAATTTGGTGAAACCTTATTATATCTAATTGTATTAATGTAACTGTATTTAATTATAGAAAATGTTTAACAAACATTATTATTTGCCTTGTGGTATATGTTTAATAAGTAAAGACTGAAACAGAAAATTTAATTACCCCAAGATGTTACTTCTTATGATAGTCATGTTACAATGGGTTTAAGCTGATTCAAATATGGTACCATAGTGACTTCAATTGGACATTGAGCCTAAGGTCCTGTTCCCATCAGAAAAAGAAATATGTGCTGCTTGACATTTTAACAATCAAGTATGATGTTTAAGAACTAAAATTATATTAAAAGCTGGGAAAGGCAACTCAGTGTCAGATGTGAACATTCACGTTTTCTATGGATTTTCACTTCATAAACACTGATTTAAGAGAAATGAAAAGCTGACTATAAAATCAGTGGTATTATGATCTAGAGCAGTAAAGATAAACATCTTGTTTATACTAGCCACAGAAAAGGAAACAATATTCCTCAAAAAAAAACACTTTGTGAATCAGTTTATTAAAAGGTTGTTAATGAAAGCTATAAAGATAATAAGTCACTTAATAAATAGAGGTTCTCATTCATGTGGATGTTTTTAATCTATAAAGAAAATCATAAAGCAATTTATTTCTCTTTAATTTGGATGTGGAATGTCCTTATTTTTTTTTTCTTTCTGCTACCTGGTGGTAAGATTTAGCATTCTTTATCTGTAGATAAAACTTCAAATATCTCTATCAACCCCTTGTGAACATTATAAAATAATCACAAAAACCCACAGGACAACAAATTTGTAATAAAGCTGAATCTTGCAAGGAGCAGTTTGAATACTTTCAAAGATGTGATTATTGTTCTTTAGCTGTTATAAACAGTAAATTAAGAAATACTGCACCAGTTAGCTTCACAAATTCATCCAGATGAAATAGCTCCAAAACTGTTAACAAGCATTTTATCTGAAGTCTGAAATTATATTCACTGTTCTTAAACTTTTCACTCAAAGATACAAGCAGGAGCAGCTTTATTTTATAGAATATAAGCTTATGTGGAATATGTATCTCAATTCATTGAGTTGATCAAACTAAACCCTATCTGCAGATGATGACTTAATTTTCTTTGAGGGGAAAATATTGACATAAATTGACTATCTAAACCTCAAATATTTCTGGGACACCGTTTGTAGGCTCATTTTGTAGCATCTTATAGAAGATGGACTTTGGTGTTCTGACTAGAACTCAACCTTGATTCATGCTCATGCTTCATGATGGTTAAGGTCTGATCTCTCTCCAGGTGGTTCTCAAGATTCAGCATGCTTCAGGATCAGCCAAGAGGAATGTTCACCCACACCTTTCCATTTCTTATCACACTTAGAACAAATGAAAAAAATGTGTTACTAACACTTGTCAGATTCTGGTAAGGCTGGTCCAGGAAGCGTATTTCAGACATTGTTCTAACTTCTCGTGGTTTCTGACAGATTGCATAATGTGTCTTGTCTTTCTCAGTTTGCTTATTTTATTCTCTCTGCTTAGAAAATAACACTTTGTCTCCCACATGTCTATTTTTGAGTTGTTTTTCAATAGGGAAGTGGAGAAAAAAAACTGAACAAATTCCCAGTCTTTGAAACTAAATTAGAGGCATCTCTTGTGTACATTCATGGAATGTTGCACATTTCTGAATTAATGTATATAACACAAGACTCTAAAGTTGCTTATACTGTGATGCTTCTAAGAGACTGTGAAGGATTCAAACACAAGCACCATATATATAACTATTGTCGCTGTTACATTGCTATGATGAAATATGAGGCTGAGTACCTTAATAAATGGGTCTCATTTAAAACAACATTTTTTTTGTGGATAATGAAAGTCCAAAACTGGGTAGACTCATTAAATTAACTTCAAATCTTTGTTGGAACACAATGTGTAGGCACTCTCAGTAACACCTTGTAAATAGTGGAACTTAGTATTCTGATTAGTACTCAAACCTGATTTATCACCATCCCTCATGATGCATAAGGCTCTTTCCATGGCTGAATTATATCATGGTAGATAACCTCATAGTAACAACACAAGTACGAGAGAGCTCACATAATGAGAGAAGAAATTCTGAAAGGAGAGTGAGAGAGAGATGGTGGAGGATGGACACAAGCTTCATGTAGGTCCCATCTCTCTAAGGTCCCACTACCCACTTAACCTCATCCGCTGAAGACCAAGCTAACAATACCAGAAATTGTGAATGGCACAAAACAACAATAGAACCACAAACATCCCCAAACTCATTTTTAAAATCCTAATTTGGTTGGGAAGCTCTTTATGTCTTCAATGTACAGACTTTTAAATGTTTAATTACTATGCAGACACTAAAAGACTATGGTATATAACATTCCAAATGTACTCAGAATGAACAACATGGCAGATTTGAACCATATTGAGATATCAAATAGATACAGTCTTGGTCAGACATTGATCTAGTCTCATAAATAAATAAATAAATAAATAAATAAATAAATAAATAAATAAATAAATAAATAAATAAATAAATAAATGAATGAATGAATGAATGAATGAATGAATAAATAAATAAATGAATAAATGAATAAATAAATAAGCAAACAGGGCTCTCAAGATCTCAGCAGCCCCTCTTAAACGGGGCTGACCACACCCCCTTCAAGAGTCTAAGACCCTAAATAAGTGTCTTCTGACCTTATCAACTGACACCTAAATCCCACCACAATAAGCTTCATAAAATGAATTTAAATAATCACAAGGAAACTTTGCTTTGCTTCATGTCTTATTGAAATACTGTTTATATTGCTCTTGAAGTCTATAAAAATAAGTTTCTTAGATATTATTTTTTTTATATCTGGATTAATACTCGGTATTCTGAGATGACTGTTATACGTAATTTACTACAACCCCATTTCTGATATAATTGAAAAATCACTGTCTTCCACTGTTTATATTTTAAATTACACTTTAATCACCTTACAGTGGGAGCTAGAGGGAAGCTGTTCTCTAGAATTAATTTATCTAAAAGAAAAACAGAAATCTATATATGGTATAACAAACAAACAAACAAAAACAGGGAGGGAGATCAGAAAGTCAAAAGCCTAGAAACTAAGATTGGCTACTTTTACCTTTAGTTTCTATAACAAAGGTAATTACAAGTCAAATAAAAGGTAGAAATGAGTAAATATTTTCACTAAATATTTTTCTAGTATTAGATTCAAAAATAATATCTCATCTCTCTGGGAAGTAGTCTGCCAGACAGTACTTTTATTGGAGATAATTAGGACTCACAAGAAAGAAATGTGATGATCAATAAGACTCTACGGGTCATACTAGCTTTATAATAATACCCAGGAAACCCTAGGTCAAAATAATAATATTTGTGTCTGATGAGTCCAGGTTCTCTAGCCTTTTATGCATTAAATGCTGGTGCTGTCATTTAGAAGGCAGAAAGTATGCAAAATCCAGGATGTGCCCCAGGGTGTGTGATGTACATATGTTGGCAAGCTGGGGAATCTGCCTTGAGACCATGGTAGCAGTACATCTCTTAAGAATCCAGATACAGTGAACATTGTTTTCTCTGTCAGAGAGCTGTGAATGGCTACCAAGGCTCTAGGCTTTCAGGCACACAGTTGAGGACTCGTTATTAGTTTTACACTATCCTGTAATCTCAGCCATAGCTCCTCCTTTCCAATGCTCTTCTCAAAGCTGAGAAAGCAGGTGCTTAGGATTAAACACTGTGTCTGTGTCTCCATGCATGTGTGGGAGTTGGTATTCCTGTGTATGAGTATGTATGTGCGTCTGTGCATGTGCTTTCATCCATGCATATGTGTTTGTACATGTGTGCAAGTTGGCATGTACATCTTCACATGGATGCATGCCCCAGAACCTGTGTTCATGCATTTGTTCATATGTGTATGTGAATATAGGTGTGTTTATATATGCGTGTATATGTACACGCATATGTCTGTTTGTTGGGGGTTGATTTTGCAAAATTGTGAGACAGAAAGAGGAATAAAAATGTCATGGCGGGAAAAATGAAGATCACTTCTGTGTCTTCAAAGGAGGGCTTCTCTTTGCAATTCATACTTAAAATGTCACCTTATAACTGTGTTAAGCAAAGATCCATCTTTGAAAAATAAATCTACTAATTTTAATCAGCCGCTAGCATATGCCTTTAATATTCCACCCTATGATTTGAAAGTAGCCTCAGTGCATTCAGCTAAAATTAATCAAGGGAGATGGAAGGAAAAAGCATGTTTAAAGGGATTAAATTCTTGTAACTGCAAAAGAACATTATGACTGAAAATGTCAAGAAAGGATTGGAGTATTTTAAATTTGTCATATTAAAACCTGCTGTTTTTAATCATCTGCATCTCTCTATGTGCATGCTATATGCTGTTTTTTCTTAGTATAAAGCCTACATTTTTCCATCAGAAGGCTCTTAGAAAGCCTGCTTTTAAAATGTAGAGGGTTTTTTTTTTTTTTTTGGATAATGGTGACTTATACTTTTTGAATGAAATTTTATGTTTTTCTTGAGATGTAGGATAGACATGTTAGTGAGAGAAGGAAATAAATTTAATGGAAAAGATAGTAGAGATGGTCCCCTTAAGACTTTTTCCTTTATGCCATAATTATATAGAGGTCAAAATCTTATGATTCTGTTCACCCTCTGAGAGCCTGTCTTCCTTCCCAAGTGTGATGAATTTATTTCAATGCTGTTTCCAGTAAGAGACAGACAGATTGATGACATCTTCACTCCAACCTTCAATTCAGGAACTGGTCCAAAAGACCCACCACCCCATTAATGACTAAAACTCAGGGTCATCCTTTAAAAGCAAAAGCCAAGCTCCATATTATTTTATATCTTCCCTTAAGGTCAGAAAATTTGACTCCTTTCTATCACCATTTATCGCTTCATTCAGCAAAAATTGTCTCTTCTGCTGATTGACAAGAGATGAGAACATAAGATAAATGGTCAGTTTTGGCTTTCTGTAATACTTTTTCTTCTTGGTCTGCAATAATTTTTAACATTTTTAGCATCACCACGATACTCTGTTGTCCCATATTTTTTCTATGACTCTCTATAGCTACAATTAAGTTAAAAAAAAATCCATAGTGTACTTTTAAAAATAGGGTGGTCAAATTTTAAAAAGCCTGAAACAAACAAACAAAAAACTCAAATGGAATTATTTTTAAGCACACATGAAAGGGAAAAGACCAAGAATGAAAATATATGAAAATAAATTATTTTATCACCACTTAGAAGCCAAAGAAATATGTTCAAAATATAAATACTGATAATTGATTAAAGTAAGGATGTAAGCATTAGTAGTAATGGAAGCAACCTAGTGTAACTCATTGAGTACTAAACATGATTGGGCACGTTTATTATTATTCAGATCTAAGAAAATCACAAGTCAAAAAGCTGGTGAAAGGATCCAGGATATCAGCAGTCAGAGTCATACAAAGGAACTTAGTGTATATAGTGGTAAGCCCAGAGAGCTGCAAAGCCAAGTAGCAGACTGGCTGAGATACTGACGAGGTAGAGTATGGGGACATTTCAAGAGAAAGTCAATTGCATTTCTATATGAACAGTATTTGTTGAGTTTGGGTGAACAAAGAGACTATTAATTCAAAGGACAAGGGTTATTTCAGTCAGTGGTGAGCTGGACGCATGGCTTCTAATAAAGACTAAGACAAGGTCATAACATTCCTGTATGTACATTAAAGAAAAACTATTGGGAGACTGAGAGATGGCTCAGCAGTTAAGAACACTAGCTTGCTTAAAAAAGACCTCGGTTCAGTTCCCGAACATGACAGCTTTCTGTAATTCCAGTTACAGGGGTTCATCAGTTCTTTTCTGGCACCGAGAAGCACTGTATACATGTAGCACACATACATCAATTTAGATGAGACCTTATGAATTTTCCCCAGCTACTCTGGGATATCAGCCTGTGTTGTCATTATTCAGGTTTTCTTTATATAGTCATATTGTTTAGATTTCATGAATCAAGCTTTCCCGTGATGTCTGTAAGTTTCTATCAGGAGATATCCAGATCTCTGGCATTTAGAATCTTTCAGACTCTTGTTTCATAATTTTTCCTGAGAAATATATAAGTATCTTTTAAATGATATATTTAACTATGAATTTTAAAGTGGGTGAAATGCTAAAAGAAATAGGTGGTCAAAGCAAGGGAAAAAAAGGATAAGTAAGAGAGAAGCAAAGATATTCAGAGTGCTGACTATTAGAACAGGTCTCTCTAGATGACTGAAATGTAGGTCACATTAATAATAAAGCAAAAAACTTTAAAATAGATGAGTTTCAAAGAATGTTAAATAGCAACCGCAGTAGGCATCTATCATTTTTGTGATGTTCAATATCTGAGATACTTAAAAGAAAGTACATTTCAACTTTTCTTTTTTGTCTTATTATTTTTATTTTTTCCATTTAATTTTTTCCCATACCTATCCCTGTTGCCCCTTCCATTCCTTCTGCCAGTCTCTCACACTTCTCCCTCAGCCTCCTTACCTCATCCCTGCATCCACTCCCCAAGGAAGGCAAGGAGTCCCACGGTGGGTCAGTTCTGTCTGGTATATTCAGTTGAGGTAGGTCAGAGTCCCATATCCAAGTATAGAGACTGAGTTAGGTGTTTCTCTGTTAATCATGGGCTCAGAGACATCAGTTCATGTACCAGGAACATAGTATGATCCTAATGCAAGAGGCTCCCCAAAATTCCCATGCCATTTGACAGGAATCTACATTTAGAAAATGTAGTTCATTTCCAGGAGCGATTATTTCAGAGTCAGTGGGCTCATCAATCATCTCTGTTTGTCTCTTCCTCACGATCTTGTTCCCTTTGCTCATATACTCCCCAACCCCACCTCTTTTCAAGTGGACCAGGAGCTTAACCTGATATTTACCTATGGATTTCTGCTTCTGCCTCTATTCATTGCTGGATGAAGGTTCTATACTGACAATTAGGATGGGCATTCATTTGATTATACAGGAAGTCCTGTTTAGGTACCCTCTCCACTATTGTTTAGAGTCCTAGCCAGGAACATCTTGTGGGTTCTTGGAGGTTTCCTTAGCACTAGGTTTCTTTGTAATCCCACAGTTTCTTCCTCTATCAAGATATTTATTTCTTTGTTCTCACCATCTGTTCCTCCTCTCATTCAAATGTCTCCATCACTCATAGTTTTTTCCCACCCCATTTGTTTACTTCCCATTATGATCCCAATTTAACCAGGAGATGTAATCTCTTTCCCCTTTCCAGGGGGATTCCTGGATGTTTCTATTAAGTTCTCTCTGTTATCTAGATGTTCAGTGATTGTAGTTTGCAGCCTGGACATTCTTTGCTTTATGTCTAAAATTCACTTATGAGTGAGTACATACCATGTCCATCTACTATAACAACATAAAGAACAACATGATACTATCAGAATCTGGTGATTCTACAACAGCAAGATCTGACCATGGTAATGCAGAAGAAGCAAAAAGAAATTACCTTAAGAGAACTTTATGAAGATAATAGAAGCATTTTACAAAGGATACGAAAACTCCTTTAAAAATAGAAACAAAAATTGGAAGAGATCAATAAATCCCAGAAAGTAAGTAAAGGAATATAAGAAAACCAAGTAAAAGCCCTCAAACAGGTGAAGGAATCATTTAAATATTTAAAAATCAAAATCAATGAAATAAAGAATACACTAACTGAGGGAATGCTGGAAACAGAAACTCTGAAGAAATGAACTGGAATACAGATGCAGTGTAACCAACAGAATTCAAGAGATGGAAGAGAGAATCTCTGGTGTGGAAGGTTCAATAGTGGAAATAGGTAAGTCAGTCAAAGTCAATACTAAAACCAAAAATCATAACATAAAATTCCCAAGAAATATGGGACACCATGAAAAGACCCACACTAAGAATATTTGGAATTGAAGAAGATTAACAGCTCAAAGGCACAGAAAATAAATTCCATAAAATTGTAGAAGAAAACATTTTCAACTCTTCCAACAGATCTCATCATGTATGAAGATTACAAATTTTTGTGGGGCCCCATCCATAGCTAACATTGGCTACATGTCCACAGTAAACTACAGGTTAAATATGTCCCCTAGACATAAAGCTGTTTCCATCTTCCTTGTAATTACACTTCCCAAGTTGTGGCTTATTCAGTAGCATATCCTAAGGAGGTCTATGTTAAACAGTGCTTGGTACTCTAGAGCTTCCAAACCCCTATCACGTGACAAATTCTCCTTTCATTGGAATATTTGGAATTGATGTGGTACATTCTTGACTATTACTTTACAAAACAATGGGATGTTCTAAGAAGGTATATTAGTGCAGAAATATCTAATATACCTACAGAAAATCTAATAAGGCACTAGAAAGGGGAAACAAATAATCCAAAAATAATCGTATAGTAATAATTCCTTAGTAAGTGATTTTTTTGCATATGAATAAACTAATACTTTGAGGTGTTTTAACTGTTCTTTAAAGTATAGACAGTGACCACAGTCATAGTATAGGTACTTAATAAAAAAAAATAGACAAATATTTATTGATGAGCCTCTATGTTTTTCTATTTCACATTTAGTTTGGGGAGATTTTTGTTTGCTTTATCAAAATTGTGGAGAATTCCTTGGAGGTAAAAGAGATTCAACCAATTTGTAATTACATCCCAGTAAATAAAAATTGGATAGTCACCAGAAAATTTCTCTTACTTGGCACTTCTTTCTGGACATTGTGAACATATAATTGTAGTGAGACATTTCTGGCCCCATCCAGTCTGACCTAGCCCTTAGATCCAGACCTGCCCACAGCTGCTTTGCCCTAATAATCACACAAAGGCTTATATTAATTACAATCTGTTTGGTCTATGGCTCAGGCTTTTTCTAGCCTGGTCTTTCAACTTAACTCAGCCCATTTTCATTAACCTGTATATTGTCACATGGCTCATGGCCTCCTTTGTTTCTTTACTGTTACAATGAGGTTCTTGTCCCGTCCAGCCAGAAGTCCAGACCCACAGACCTGCCATCCTAGACCACTTAGGTGCCCACTGCTTCTTACGCCCCCAAAATGACTCACATACTTATATTAACTTCATAATGTTTGGCTCATGACTCAGGCACATTGCTAGCTAGCTGCTTCATCTCAACTCAACCCATTTTCATTAAACTGTCCTACCACGTGGCCTGTGGCTTACCTGTGCTCCTTACATGTTTCTTCTTTGGTAGCCGGACCCAATCTGTCTTGACTCTGTCTTTCTTTTCCTACCTATTCTGATTCCCCACCTACTTCTTCTATGGTGTCTGTCATGAGCCAAAACAGCTACTTTATTTAAAGATTAATATTCACAGCATACAGAAAGACATTCCCACATCACTTTACATCTTGCTTCCTTGACTGGCAGCTCAAAGTGTCTCCTTCTGACTCTGTCCTCCTTCTCCTTTATGTATGCTGATATTTCCTGGTTACCTCTAAGATGACTTGTCATAGTCCAAAACAACCTTTTATTAACCAATGATAATTCACAGATTACAGAACAACATCCTACATTGTATAATCACTTTCATTAGCATCTATACTATGTCAACAAATCAGGGTTATTTCATTCTAGATGTCCTGGTCTACCATCTCCTTACAGAATTTACTAACATTCAAATCACATAAGAATAAAGAGTAATTCGCCTTTGAAAACATTTTATGTTCTGTCAATAAGATAAATTTTGTATACAATAAATTACTATTTAAGATGACATCTTAATGAATATTCATCTTAATTCAGATTAAGATCTCCTATTAGGGCAAGTGAAACATAATGCTGACTATAAAATAAGAAATTCTATAATAAACTACTTTTTTAGGAATGCCATATGTAAAGAGTAAAAGTTAACAAGCAGTTGGGCACTAGTAACTCTCCTGTCAGAGTGATAGACTTTTTTATATCTATATTATTCCTGTGTAGTCCTTAAAATTACTTCAGTAAGGAAGCTTTGAATACAAATTGCTAGAGATGAGAAAACACATTTAAATCTCTTGTACTTAAAAAGTACATTTCTCCCTGTACACTGACACATTATAATGATGTCAAGGTCTTGAAAAAGGAGCATGACATTAACAAGATGGAAGGCTAACTTAATGGAAGTTCCATTGATAAAATGCCATCCTCACAAAGCTAGTAATTGTTCTCTGGCTATTATACCCTTACCAAAGAGGTAATATATCAGAAGACTGTTCATCTAGGCATAACTCTAAGAGATTCTCAGACACTGCAAGTTATATATCACTAAACTGTGGAACATTAAAAGCAACTAACTTATTCATTAATTATTGTATATTACTGATGTCACATAAAAATTATGACAGAAAATATAATCATTAAAAATCTCATGCATAGTTATTTGAAAATGTTTTCTTTTTAAATGAGATACATTCCTTGAAAAACAGATAAATGGATATCTACTCTGTAGAAATTAATAATGCAATTTTGATGTTTTACTTTGAGTTGTCTCTATTAATATTATTAAAAATATTATAGGGTACATTTTTAACACTTTTCCCCCCTGGTCACTGAACTCCTTAAAATGAAAATTTTGTAGAACTTATACCAAGAAGATTTTCTATGATTATTAGATTCAGCAATAGCAATTACTTATAATAGAGTGCATTGTGTAGAACAATAGGAATTATGGTTTGCTTGATATGATAAAATGTTACCATAGAACTTGTGACTCTCCCACTGACACTTAAGTTTGATTGCTAACAATCAAATTATATATTTTTACTTCAAATGGAAGCCAAAAAGAAAATAATAGTGCAATGATCAAAATTTGCTTGAACTGACTTAATCAAAGATCTTTTTTAAACATTCTTTCTCACATTCCCAGTGCTTATTCATTCCATGTCTCTTTTTAAATCTTTACAATACAAAACACAATATGAAAAAAAATCCCATTGCTTTAGCTTGTTTCTCTGATATGCAGAATCTAAGATGAAGTTTTGAGGGAAAAAAAAATGTGGAGAAGTCAGATAAAGAAGATTAAGAAAGCAAGAAGCCAAAAATGTTAAGAGGATCCCCAATTTCTTCCTGTCTCCACTGATTTCTGCTTTGGAATAGCTCTCTATCAAACTAAAAGACTGACACTTACTTTCTATCTGTTTAGTTATCATATTATTTATCTCCCACATTCTAGTCTGCCTGCATCAGAAAAAGTTCCCAGGCCTGCTGCTGTCAGGGCAGAACATGGCTATATCAAGAAACTAGACATCTTTTGATGCCCAAAGTAGTGCACAGGAGCCTGGAGAGCCTTTCTATGCCTCTACCAAGGGAGGAACTCCGCTATCAGGGAACACCATGCACAATGTGAGTAACATAGCTACTAAAAACAGTACTAGTTCTAAAAATACTTTATAATTTATTTTAATTAAAATCAAGTAGAAAGTTAATGAGCTAAATTTTGTTAATATTTATGACTACTGCTACTAACAAAAAAAAAAATCACTTTTTTAGTGATCCTATACTCAGTTGGTTATACAGGAATGATATCTGGTCCATGGCACAATCATTGTGAGAGTTGTTAACACTTATCCTTAAAATCACCCAAATAAATTTTCCTTTTAAAAAACTTTCTCCACAAATGTGTTTGGATAAGAGCCATTTTGGAACGACATATTTGAAACCCATATGGCTAAAGGCTGCTAAATGCCTAGAAGATTATCTTGAGAAATTCTGCACTCAGTTTTATACTCACCATACTCTGTTACATTTGTGATTGTAAAATCAAGGATGAGTATAAATGAGAATCAGTAAAAGGTATTGTGAATATCATTGAATTAGCATGCTCTATATTAATTTTAATCTTTACAATTAGACAACAAATTATCTGTTATGATTTTCCTGAGAAACCAAAGACAAAAAACAATTGTTCTATGAGGTGATGTATTGGCATCTAGTAAAGCTTGCCTGAAGATCAGAGGACTGAGCAATGCACAGATTTAGCAATAGGGGACAGGGAGTGGTGACCCACGCCTTTAATTCTAGCACACAGGAGGCAGAAGCAGAAATCCCCCTGGATCTCTGTGAGTTCAATGCTAAACAGCCAAGTGGTGGCTGCATTCACTTTAATCCAAACACTTGGGATCTCATGCCTCTACTCCTAATTCTTGGAAAACGTGTGTCTTTAATCTTTGCACTAGGGAAGTTGAATCAGGAGTGAAATACCTGGGCAGTAGAAAAGAATACATAAGGCAGGAAGAGGGAGTTCAGCCCTTATCCTGAGACTCCCCTTCCTTTTTGACTGGGTTCTGAGAGGCATTCAGTCTGAGGATTTCTGAGAAAGTGGCCAGTTGAGAACTTGCTGTGACTTGTTCTTTTTTCTCTCTGATCTTTCACCTTTTCCCAAATATATGTCTCTGAGTTTTTAATAATAAGATCAAGTAGAATTCCTGCAATAGATCTCAGTAAAACTGTTCTCGGGCAGGAATTTTTTCTTCTTTCTTTTCTCAAGCTCTTCAAGTTAGTTTTGTCCAACTGGTCAAGTACCCATCTGCTGGTCAGATACTAATTATGGTTTTCTGCAACCACAGCAGATATCTCTTTGACATGAGTTATTTATTATTCTATATATGTTGGCTTCTATAATAACTGCATTAAAAATACTATAGTGTAGCAAACACGTTAACAAATTTTTAGTGATATTTATATTCATGCCAAACAATTCTCTTAAGATCATAATGTCTTTAAGGAGACATTCTTCAATAATTAGGGTATGGGGAAACATATTATTCATCATATATGAAATATAGAAGAGCCTAATACTGATATTAACATATGCAAAATTGAGTCTATATTGTTAGAATACTAGAGCGGAAGTGATATTGACAAAATGTCTGTATTTGAATTTATAAAATGTATTTCACTTAGAAAATTCCTCCTATACTTCTATACCAAAATATATAGAGTATCTCTGTTATTCAAGTTCAACCAATACTAATGTGCATGTTTATGGCTATCAGAAGGCAGAAGTTTGCTTGCAAAGACGAGTAGCAAAAGAGATTGCGTATTCATTATATACTAGCAATGTGTGAAAAAGATGGATTGAATTGATCCCTCTGGCAATTCTCATCATCAATAACAGTGAATGATGGTGTCTTGGGAAAACAACCTGCAGTCAACCTATAATGCTTGCTTCAGTTTAGAGCCAATACACTTGATTTTTGAAGTCAGGGCTAGTTAATGATGCCATATCATCCATTAACCTGAATTTCAACACAGTTTTAGGGTAAAATATTCAGACCAGTACTCTACCTAGTTTAAAAATGGAGTGGATGATGAGATTGATTAGATGTATAACTTAAACAATGCTGTCTGGCTTAAAGTATAGTTTTCTGTTTCTCATATTCATAAAAATGCACCTACCTACAAAATCACTGAATAGCACTAGTAATTAAATGAAAATTATTTAGTATAAAATAACAGAGTCTAATTTTGTTAGGTACTAGTATTTTACAGAAAGCAAACAAATAGATACAGAGGTGAGAGTTCCCCAAGCTACCCCTGAGTGTGCAGAAAATTAACTTTCATAAAGTAACAAATGTATAATTTCTTTTTGGCATCATTTCTTTCTAAATATGCTTTACACAAAAACACAGCATGCACGTGGCAGCCTTCCAAACATGTTGCTCCTGTGAAAATGTATTAAGCTTTTTGAGAATATTATGTTTCCCAAGCAGAAGAACTTTTTCTTGTGTTTGTTAATGTATTCTCTTTGGAAAATATGTTCTGTATTGAACAGTCCATGTAATTACCATTTCTTCTACTTTCTGGCCATATCCTATTCCTAAATCTTGGAAACTTTAATGAAGTAAACACTAGGCTTAAGTAGTATAGAGAATATAAAATTATTAAAGATTTGAAGGTAAGCATGGTTATCATAGAACCTTGTCTGTGTATATTAATCCATTAATTAAAAGTAATTTTCAGGAGTGGGGAGATAAAAATTATGGCTGTTTAACTATTTTTGACCTTCAGAAAAACTAATTTCCCATGTTTTGGTAGAAGTATTTGATATGTCCTTGACAGGAAACAATGCTGTAGATATTTTTTGTTCCTAAGCATTTAGGTTCTGTTAATTGTGTTTGGAGCATAAACCTATCCACATCTGTGACCATTATTTATGTGCTGGCTTACTGAAATATATGCTATACCCAAGAGCTTTGGATAAATTTAGTAATGTTATTCTTATTGAGGACCAAATATACAAAGAAACAATGAACAGATCATATAGATAAAAGAACTATGACCCTCAAATCTTACAGTGATCAGTCCAGAAAACATAATAACATATATAACAATTGACTGAGAGTAAACATATATTTTGAGTCTCTGTTTTTTTTTTTTTTTTTCCATGTAGCTGATTTTCACTTGTCCAATCAGCACTAGCAATTATTTTTCTAAAGTAGTGACAGGGGTGCCTGCCTCTAATTACCCTGCCACCTTCGCCATGACAGCGTGTCTGAGGTGTTTCTTTCTTCTGCTATGAAACACTGTTAACAGTCTGTCTGCCCTTGAGTCTCTACCATGGATATGAAAGAGGTGTTGCATGACTTGCTCTCCCAAGCTCTGAATAAATAGCCTGTTACTCCATATCTGAGTCGGAGAGTCCGTCTGCCTGACCTTGTGCAGAGTATTGGTAAGAGCCCAGGGGTGTTATGATGTAATCAAAGCCTCTTCTCAAGCTTCTGTTTGCTTTGTCCTGTTGCCTGCTGCTAGTGCTGTCTTTCTTCTGCTGGGAGTTTCATAGCTTCTTCCTTGCACAGCAGTCAGCTGCCATTCTATTCTTTCTTCAGTCAACAGGAAAACACCCAAAGCCTCCTGCGCACTGTAAGCAAACAAAACACAGGACACTGGTTAAATATTACGGTGTAAACAATTTGTTGTTTAGTTAAGCCTCCCTATAATACATTTTGAATAATGCTTCTATAAAAGTATTAATTTCTATCTGAAATTTAACTTAAATAGCTTAATGAGAATATTTTTATTCTTTCTGCGCACATTTGTACCTATACATTAGCATACACATTTAAATATATATTTGTGTGTATATCTATACATGGACATATTGTTATATTAAATATAATTGTATTTATATATGTAAATATTAGTACAATATGTGTAGTGCATTTTCATCAGATACAAACTTAATCCTGAGTGCATTAATTTTACATTTTGTTATACAGTCTTATTCCTATATGTGACCCTTGGAAGGTAGTGCTTGTAGCACAAGTATATTAATAAATCTCCACATTTCTCAAACTATGCAGGTATTCCCATGAGAGCCAAGTCTACTAAGTGAGGTTAGGAGAATGGATTATTTCCATAACTTCACAATGAAACTTGAAAGGTCTCATCAGAGGCTTACATTTATGTCTTAGATCTCTGCTCTGCTTTCTTCACACTTCCACTACATACTATCAAGTGTTTGATTTTGAGTGCAACCAAACTATCTTTTTATTCACTTTTCCTTTTCTTTTGTTTATTCAGAAAGCCCCCCCCCCAATGGATACCGATGCTCGCCCTTTGTTCCCTCTTCCCAGTCCCTCCCAGTCTTTCCACAGCCTCTCCTCACACCATCCCCATCCATTGCCCAAGAAGTGCAAGGAGTCCCAAGGTGGGTCAGGTCAGTCTGGTGTATCCCACCTGAGGTAGGTCCGATTCCGTCATCCCCAAATTAGGGCTGGGTTAGGTATTCCTCTGTAGGGAATGGGCTCCAAGATGCCACTTCATGCACAGGAACACAGTCTGATCCTACTGCAAGAGGCTCCACATACTGACCATACTGTTCAACATATTCTTAACAGATTAACCTTTGGAGAGTTTAGTTCCTTTCCCTGAAGATTCCCAAGTGGCTGTTTCAGATTCATTGAGCTCCCAATAGCTCCAGCCAGCCACCTGCCTGTTTAATCCCGAATCCACCATTTTATATGTTTAATACCTTCTAAGATAGCAGACATATGAAAAGCATTATATAATGTCAAAGCCTAGGAGCAAGATCAAAATGAAAAGTATTTCAAAAGAAGAATATTATGTAAAAAAATTAAAATAACACCTAAGCACTAACTTTTCAGGACTAAATAGACAAAAATCAAAAAATCAAAAATAGCAATGTAGAATAAAAGGAGCCAAAATATCACAAAATTGCTATTGTTTGAATGAACTATATTTCTGCAAGAATAAAATAGAATTAAAGAAAAAAAGAGTGTCTGAAGATGCAATCAAAGTCCAAAAGTTTGTACATCTTGATGGGTACATTATATTGTAATAAGCAATTTCCAACTAATGTTATACATAACAATGATATAAGGAGACTTTCTTAATGATAAGACCCAATCATGAATTCATTTCTATTCGTCACTTTGCCTAACGTGTGAAGGATGACTTTTAGAGGTACTAGCATCAGCATTTTAAAATGGAAAACTGACAGAAAAGATATGAGGCCTTTGTTGTTTGAGAAATATCCAATTACAAAAACTGTTTTAATTACACACATTAAATGGTAACAAATTAAGCAGATACATCAAATCACAAACATTAAACACATACAAATCCTATCTTTAATTTCAATATTTACAAGGTAGGGCATCAATAGAGATAATCATAGACATAATTTTGATCATTCTCAGGTTAGGCATGGTTGAAGCAAAGAATCACTGTGTATAAATCTATACTTTCTATCTTAAGAGGAATAAACTGAACTTATCTAATATCAATTACAATGGACACTTCAAAATAGGCATAAGAAAAATTGTTAAATATTTAAAAAAAATACAGCATTTGCTCATTTATTATTAGTGTCAGTGGACACCAGAAGACAATTAATAAGTCTATTTTCCCATCACATGGATCTAAGGGATAATCTCAGGTTGTCAGGCTTGGTGACATGGCCTTGACCTGAAGAAAATAAAATTTAATGATTTTATTCTAAAAGCAACAAATGTGGTGAACATACACTAAGCACCTTGACTTGATTGTTGTACAGTGTATTCTTATATTAAGAGAAATGTGTAGTCAGGAGCCATTGACTGGTGGTTATGGATCAGGGTAACAAGCCTGATTAGTATTTGTAGCATTTGTAAATCTTTGAATTTCATCCCATCACTGGACTTGAGGAAAGGGGGAGGCAGAAGGAGGCAGAGGATGAAAAGTGAGGGGTCAAGGATAGAAAGAGGAGCTGGAAGAGAGAGAAAAAGAAGGAAGGAGGAAGGAAATCAGCGTATTTTAAAAGCTGTTTCTTTTTGTCATAGCATAAAGCTATAGGTGTTCTCCATCATGGTCTCATAAGTATTTGAAATTATTAGATGTATTTAACATGCCCCGTATCCATAGGCTTTTTCTTGATGATGTTATATGTTTACTTTTATAGCTACTTGAACTTGCTAAAAATATTATATTTATATAACAAATATATGATATATAAAAGTATTATATATAACATATATAATTACTTAGCTGTATGCATTGATCCAATTTAACAAATTGCAATATGAACTTATGGAAAGTATATCAATTTAGGAAAAATTACCGTAACTTATGATAAGCTTTCACATATAAATAAGGCTAATTCAACTTCTGCAGAAGTTGATCACAATTAATATGATAATCTCATTTTTCTTCAGGGGCTAGTTAGCTGGAGATAAGAAACTTAATGGGTTAATGAGGAGCTCCTTCCTCTCACTTTCATTAGACTTCCCTGTACAAATTCTATCTGGTATTTTTGTAAAAACCCAGAGTCAGATACAGGGGAAAAGCTGAAATATCAGAGAAACAGGAAACAAACCACAGAATTCTCACCCAGCCAACTCTTCCAGCCTCTTCTCCTAAATCTTCTAACTCTTGAGTTCTCGGTCCTCAGTTGTAAAGGGAAGTGCCTGGAGAAGCTGAATTCCTTCCCTTTGTCTGCCCATCTATGAACTTCCTGGTTCATTTTTCTAGACCTAGGATGAAACGTATATGCTGTGGTAGGCCGTGAACACCAGAGATCCAGACAAATCCGCCCTCTGAGTGATGGGATTTGAGTCCTGCATCACCGTTCTCTGACCTTCATGGCTTAGCTCTGTGGGTGGCTCTGTCCTCTGATAGTTCAGACTATTTTTACTAAATATACAAAATATCACCACATTCATCTCTTCACTGTGTTTCTGAATATTTTTGTCAAACATCAAATAGAATATTAAGAAGTGCCCGAATTTTGCATAAATGCAACAATGAACAGACATGAGTTATTGGGACCAAAAGCAAAAATAAAAATTAGTAAATTCTGAAGAACTTATGGGCCAGAAGATATGGATGAGAGAGAAAACAGGCAGACAGCCATGCAGCTCCAATAGAGTTCAGGCTGACTTTTTAACATTATATTTATCACCTAAGACATGCATTCCAACAAAACTCTTTAAATTATTTTTTATATACAACATAAAGTGCTATCACTATAAAAACATAATTGAATCAAGGCTATTAAGTATCATAAATCCAAAAGTAAAGGGAGACTGGGTGGAGAGAAGGCTCAGCCATTAAGGGAACATGCTGTTCTTTTAGAAGACCTGAGTTTGGTTCTCACCACTCATGTTCAGCAGCTAACAAACTCCTGTAACTCTAACTTCAAGGGATCAGATGCCCTCTTCTGGCTTCCATGAATACCTACACATTATCACACAGCATTGTACACACACACACACACACACACACACACACACACACACACACACACACACACACACACACGTGAAAAAGAGAGAGAGAGAGAGAGAGAGAGAGAGAGAGAGAGAGAGAGAGAGAGAGAGAGAGAGAGAGAGAGAGAGAGAGAGACATTGCTTGGAATCAGAGTACAAAGCTAGTCACTATCTGACCTAAATTAGCCATAGAGGTTTGGAAGACTACAGAAAAAGAGGAGTCAGAGAGACAGGGTGTAGTAAGGCAAGGCTGAGAAAGGAAACTGGCCCTTTTGGATGGAGGGACAATAGAGGCAGGAGGCTACTTGTGGCTACTGCCTACTTCTCTGATCTTTCAGTTTCTTACAATGATATCTGACTCCCAATTTTTTATTGATAAAGATTAATTAGATTAATGCTTCATAGAGACACAAATACATTTAAATAAAAATGATAGAATAAATATTTACAATATATTGTGACAGCAATTCACTGATAATCACTGAACTTCACATTGAAAGCTGTTTATAATAGGAACTTGCATCCTAGCATCAAAGATGTTCTATTGCATTGCTTTACTCCGTGGTAAAACTGTTTCCACCTCTTATCATAATGATTAATATATATATAAAGCTAACAGTATTTCTCTGAATATATAATCTTACTTTGATTTGACACTTAAGGGATATAAGATCAGTGTTGTACTTTGATAACAAGGAATATACACTGATGTTAAATATAATGTTCTCACTTTACAAGTATATACCATTATATATTTGCCTCGACTGTCATAGCAATATAACCATTGTATTATGGTTTTCTAATCTTGTAAATTTTGAGTTTAAATTATTATTTTTTTTCTAATAAAAGTAAGTATATGTTCAGAAATATTTTTAATAGTTTACTAAAGGTACATGTTTAGGGTCCTGGCATTGAGAAATGATATGTGTTTGCCTTAAACACACAGGAACTGAAAACTTTTTTCAGCAAGGATGTATCAATAATCACAAATAATAATTCACTCTTAAATGTGAGTTTAAATTATACATTAATGTCTAGGACATAAATACATTGGTTAGCTGGAATTCACGTTTTAGTTTTTTTGTTTTTGTCTGGATTTGATTTCAAATTTTGTTTTTATAGAAAACTAGACTAAAACAAGTTTATAAAACACATGAAAGTAAAAAATAAGATACAAAGGAAACTTATGGTATTTCTAGTTAAATTCTTTGAAGAGTTTACTCATCTTCAAGTTGTAAGTGAGTCACTGCCTAATGAGCACACAGTAAAAAGAAAAGGAGAAAGAAGGGGTGAAGCACCATTTTCTAAGGTTCCTCATCAGTGATGGAGGTATGATGTGGTTAATAAATTTAGGAATCAGTTCTGACTTCCTGAAACCAAAGCCTTACTCAAATGATTTAATCAAGCCTTACTAATTTCTCTCCTTCTAAGAGGTGTTTTCAGGAAATTGAGGCTTTGTGGGATAACACAAAAGAAAATGAGTTAAGGAAAAGATTGAGATCGAGAGAAAAAAAAATGCAATCTTCAAGCATGATTTTAAAAGTCTTCAGATAGATGGAATGAGATTATCACTATTGCATATTGCCCTCCTGTAATTAGTTTAAAATGGGTCTTTGAATTGTGTTAGTCATCTGAAGTTTCAGGAACTGACTAAAATTGCTTTGGGTAAATGAATATTATAAATGGACATTTGAATATAAAATTGTATATAAACTATTAAAGATATAAGTTTAACTGTAGGGAGTGCTGTTAGCACAGTCAATAACAGGATTTGGACGAGTCGTTATTAAAAGCATATAATTGTTCTATATATTTTCATGAAGATTCCTCATGCTCAAAATTCATGGATCACTAAATCTGTGTGTTCAAGGTGAAGTACCTGTGGAGTGTAGGATAAATGAGAAAGGGTTGGACATGAAATTGCTGTATATGAGTAGATTATCATGCTCCCTAGCATCAAGTGAAAATGTTTTCCAAGCAAAGCTGCTCCTCAGGCAGAGGGCTGAATGTTGAATGTTTACTGTCTCCTGAGTTCACTTGTCTTTCAAAAGTAATTTCAGTTCCATAATATTCCATTAACTAGTATTTTGCATAACTAGAGGGCAAGTTTTGTTACATATGCATTTGTTTTTTATGCACGAAATTACCACTGGTTTTAAATTATTTCCTTTACCTCAAATAAATTTAACAGTTAAATTAATTTAAGGTGAAAATAATATTAAAGCTAACTTGTGAAAAAGAAGGTGAGAAACTTTCTTAAATTCATTTTTAATTGATCAATTTTATTCTTTAATAATTTCATACATGTATATAATATACTCTCATTGCTCTCGCCATTCTACCATCACCTATGTCTCTCTTATTCCTATAAATAACTTCTTGCTTCTGCACCAGTCCCCTCCCCAGATTCATGACTTTTGGTTTGTCTGTCAGACCCATTTAGTTTAACTTGGGCCATTTGTATACGAAATGGAATTTATATGTTCATTAAATTCGACTCTTTTTAGTTGATCACTACTAATCTTTATCTTCTAAGGCTAAATCTCTAAAAGGTAAAGGCTTGGATTTGAATCCTAGCTTCACATGTTAACAGTTCACTGTAGCTGAATTTATTTTTTGTGAATGGAAATGAAGGTAAACTGGGTGTCACAACATACATCTGAAATCCTGGGTCTCAGCAGGCTGAGATAGAGGCTTGCTTCCAGATAGGGTTATTCTTCTCTGTTATATAGTAAGACACTGTTTCAAAACAAACCATATAATGAATAAGGGGAAAAGAGCAGAAAAAGTATCATGGAAAAGAGAATATGAACAATGCTATAAACAATGAGTTAGAGAGTAGCCTGTAGCCTGGTTAACCATTTACATTTTGTTGATGGTCATTATGGTTGCTTCCTGCCAAGATCCATACATAATCATAGGATTAGAGATATCACTGTCTATGACATCCACGCTTAAAAATAAACCCATTCTGGATGTTTCTGAATGAAAGAAAATACACTGGGAATATTATAAAAGAAACTTCATTTTTTATTTTGAGAAGCCTGAGTACTGTATTACAAATATTGATGTTTGTGTAGCTAAGACATGAGCAAGACAATGAATAAAAAAGTTATAATTTAGTATGCTTTTATAAGTCAAAAGTCAAGATCCTGTATATGATAACCCTTACTCATTATTTTAATTAGAGAAGATTTAATGTAAACTACTGAGTATATATAATATATTCATTTTCATGCATAACAGTCTTGAATTCCTAACAAGGAAATAATTCACTTATGACTTAATTCATTTAATAACATCTTGATTATATTATTTTTCAATTTTTGTTAATAATATACTTATATTTCACAATAATATCTATCTAGTAATATACTTTGTTTCTTATATTATCATCAGATAGTTCATTGTTTTAAATATAGCATTTTACAGATGTGCCTATCTGAAACATTCAACTATTTATTTGCAAAGGAAGTATTGTGATATGCATATAATAGGCAATAAATCACCGGCACTTACTTATTATGAAATAATAAATAATTTTGCTGGAGAAAATTCTAGAAGACTGATTGAATCAAATTACGATTGACCCATGAAAGAAAATTAAGCATTTTATGACCTTCAATCACTTCTTTCCATATAAGACTACATTATTTGTTGATTCCTTTCATTGGTGCATTAACAAAAAGTCATCTTGGAAATCTCCAAATATGATACACATGTTTATTATATCTATGAACTACATTGTTAGATATTTTGTCAAAGCAGTACGAAAAATTAAGATGCTAAACTTCCGGATGACGTGTTGTCCAAAATGTGTATGCTTCTTTGTCACAAAGTAGAGAATGAATTAGAAAATTAAAAGATGCAAAGATGTAATTTGTATACAAATTTATAGATTTCAGTTTATGCTTAGCTGTGCCTGTTACTATGTAAAGCAGAACACAATGTATCAGGAATCTTGAGGGCGGGGGAAGCTGTTCACCTCTTGGTGAACAAGAAGCAGAGAGGAGTGGTAAAAGAGCAAAGCCAAGAGACTTCCTAAAACAGGGCATAATTTTAATTAAGATCATACTTTCCTCTACTCTTCCCTATATTAGATCTAATAAAGTTGACAATCAAGATTCGTCATGAATTAGTAATAGTTAAGTAATAGTTGTTTTCCAGCAGGGATCTAAGCCAATTGATCAGAAGGATTCTAAGAAGCTGATGGAGCAGCCTTAATGATTCATTTAACTTAAATTAAGAAATTTTAAGGTGTACATTTCATTAATGCTATTGAAAGTAAGGGAATTTGAAAGGCTAGACAATTTTAAATCACAACGTAATGGGAATGGCCAAACTCTAATGGAAAAGGTCCCATGTAGGGTGTATATTGTTTCTTGAGTCTTTGGATGAAAACCCCAGCCACAGAGTGTATGATGCATGAGATCACATCATTCCACGTCGGTTTAAGTGAGATAAACAATTTTTAAATGGATATAGAAACTATCAACCTCAAAGAATATAAAATTGTTTTGATGTAAGTAGAAAATATTTTTAAAATGTCCTGTGAAGAACATTTAAATATCATGAAACTTGAGGTTTAATTATAAATAAATTCCATAACCATAAAGAAACATATTTAAAATATAGTAAATGATATAAGTATCAAAGATTAGGCTATATTTTATCATTTTGGGAACATGTAGTGATATGTAATACATATTACCACGATGAATTGTAAGTAACTATAAATTGATTCTACTTACAAACTTATTCACATTTTATTATGTTAACTATTTTAAAGGAGTTAGATTTAGATGCAGAGGAACATGATACAGAACTAGACAGTCTTTAAATACACATACCATTCAAGTTTCTTGAGAAGAAAATAGTAAAAAACTAGAAGAGCACATAAGCACACCAAGTTCATGTGAAAAGCTAGACAAGGCTATGGTAGCTTAAATTCTGTTTTCCTAAATGTAAGTTTCTGAGAATTTTAGACAAGTGCTTTGTTTATGCCACTTTAACCCTTCATTCTTCTTCAAAATTCTTCTATTTCCCATGTCCCTCAACTTTTTCTTAAACTCATGACCACTTCTTTTACTTTTTTTGTGTGTATCATGCATAAAGACACGCAAAGACTCTCTCTGTCTCTCTCTCTCAAGCTACAGTATATTGACAGCTAAAGCTAAATGGGACAGTGACAATAATATATAAGAAATTTTTATAGGATTTGAAACACAAATGTTCAGTCCAGCAATTTACCTTCTTTGAATTAAAATATTTAATATAGTACAAATCCTCTGTCATTTAAAACAATTCTTTTAAAACCCTTTTCTTGTTGAATTTCTACTTACTGAGGATACAAAACGCATACACTCTGTTGTATTTATACCAAGGAAACTGAACACAATAATTAGCTGTATTTTCTGTGATAGAGTGAAATAAACCTGAATGTATTTGAGAACAATTCTCTACTCGTTACCTAATTAAAATAATAGCAATTTCAGCTCTTGGAAGATTGAACTAAGAGAACAAACTGCAAAATTATTTATTTAGTTTTTTAACTATATTAATTAAATAGAATTTCAAGCACCTATGAACTAGATATTCATGGAGGGCATTTCAATCAAGCATTCATGTTTCATTATTGATTGATTTCTTAAAATTGATGTAATTGCTCAAGGATTGTTTTCTTACTCTCTGGCACAATGAAACGTGTCCAAATCGAACACTATGGAGAAGAAAAAACAACAGCAACAACCTTCTGACAACCTATTTTAATTTTTTCTAATGGAAACCTATTCAGAGAAACTATGTATTTTTAATTTTTTATAACTCATTTATAATCATTAATATTCTCTTGGTATTAATTTTTCAGAATCTTCTCTTAAAAGTTGTAAATGACTGCTGTTGTTTGAGTGTTAATGATTGGCTAATACAATGTCATCCACAGGAGAAATTTTCCAGTGCTGTCTCATTAACCAGATGACCTGCAGACATTGTCAGTACAACCCAGGGAAGGTGATTGATCATCAGAGAAAAGAGGTTAGTAACACTCCCCTAGGTATTAATGTATAGCATCTCCACTTACCCCTGTCTCAGGCTTTTCCAGTAAGAGATTGATTTATTATGCAGCTTCAATGGGAATTTGTCAAACTCTTAATCAAGGAATTTTGTATAGCTACAAGTAAATCAATGACACTTTCTGGCAAAATGACTTTTACAGTGCATGAAAACAATGCTTATGTGTAGGTACCATTCTCTAATAGTATTGCATTGACATCAGTGCTTCATGGTGGACAGAATGGAAGGAAACATGCACAGTCCTTGGACAAACAGGCGCTTTTGTACAACGGAATGCTTTTTGTCATTTCCCAACAGAGAGAAACACAATTCAGGCCAGAGCATCTGGAGAAATAAACACAGAAGACGGAAATAAGTGAGGGAAACATTATTTAGGGATGAATACCTGAGGTACTATAAATAGAAGATGATGTTAGGAGACTGCATGAGCCTAGCTTTTCTACTGTCCCTTTTTGATATTAGTGTTTTGAAACCCTGAAGCAATGAAGAGTGCCTTGTAAATTCCATGACAGGTATTGTACATGGAACTTCACCAGCTGTCACTTGAGTGGCACTAGCTAAACTTCTCATCACTGAACCAAACATAGTTAATGTGCTTCTAATTAACAATAATGCTGACTAAAGACACCAATGGAGGAGTATGGTCTAGCTTAATCTAGACTTGCAATATACACAACTGCACAACCCTGTTGTACAATGTAATAGTTTGTGGTGTTCTGCTACAGCAGCACTAGAAAATTACAGCCCTCCATGCTATGAATACAGTCTAGAGAGTACTGATAACTGACTGACATGTACCTACTGAAATCACAAGACAGAAAAAAAAGGATGCTGTTAATATTGGGCCTTTTTTGTGAAATAGTTGTATAAACAAAATACATTATTTTTCCTGTGTGAGAGAAGATATACTGTGATTCTTCTGCAAAACGGAATAGTCCCATCTTGAATATGGGTATTTTAGAAGAAAGAGGTCTAAGTGACTCATCTTCTTTTATTTTTCTTATAGATTATAACATTAAAAATTAGCCATTTGATCTGGATTTTTAAAAATAAGTCAAACTTCAAAGTGATTTCTGAGAGACATTTTGATTTCTCATTACATACACAGTGAAAAGCACTCTTCACAGATCTAGAATATAATTCAGAAACTTCAGAGGATCTCAAGTCTCCAGAAACAATGTTAATTTTATGTATTTCATATTATATTTACAATACTTCATCTATTTAAAGAAACCAAATATGACAGAAAATTCAGTGTTACCATAAATGTCTCCTTACAATTAAGCTTCTGGTTTAACAATTAAAAGTACTCCGAAGGTCAACTAATGTTTTGGTGAAGTAAAACCTTCTTCAGCGCATGGAACATTTCATCATTATGTACCTAATGATGTGCTATTGTTTAAGTAGAACAATTGTCTTTGAGGAATTGTAAGGAAATTGGAGAAGGACTTGTAAGTTTCACATATTCTATAAAAATATCATGTACAAAAATAAATACACATACACAAACATTTACATGCAAATAAAAACAAGCATGAAGATATACAAACACCGAGTATACGTAAGCATATATATGCATACATGCATATATTTAATTGCCACAAATATGACTACTTTGCTGAAATAACACACTAATCAAAACCTTCTATGTTGTGGGATGTCTTCCTGTGTGCTTTGAATATACTTTATTACCATTTGTTAATAAAGAAACTGTTCTGCTTATGGCACCACAGACAGATGAAGATGATGAGAGAAGGAGCTATGGAAAGCATTTGCGCTGATGCCCAAGAGGCAAGATGTAATGGACCACAAATGAAGCCATCAAACATGTGGCAGAACAGAGATTAATAGAAATTGGTTGATTTAAGTTGTCAAAGCTATTGGTAATGAACTTGAACCATAACCAAAGAATTTGTAATCATGATAACTATGTTTGGTTCAGTGATGAGAAGTTTAGCTAATGCCACTCAGGAGACCACTGGTTAAGTTCCAAGTAACAATACCTGTCATGGAATTTACAATGTCTCTGAATAATTGTTTTATGTGTAATATAATAATTAAAATTATTAATATTATAAATTTAAATTTTATTATTAATTATTTATAATAATTGTGGTACTACAGGTGGAAGAGCTTTGTCTGGACCAAGGGTCCTGGACAGGACAGAAAAACTTCCAGATACAAAGGGCACCCACTGTTGAGCAGTGTAAAAGTCTTACAAAGATTCTAAATGCCCAGAAATGGAACCATGCTGGGCTTCCTTGTCTCACAGTTTTATGCCAGAAGCATCACAGAGACTCCCACGGCTGTCTGTGAGACCTATCTGGCCACCAACCACCATGAGCTAAACTGACTGGCCAATTTCTTCAGTCACTCACTGACTGCTGCAGTACAAAGAGGCGTCATTGCTTTCACATTTAGGAGCACCGCTGTGAGTTTAAAAACACAGCTCCACAATACCTACTACTGATTGTGAGAATTGGGAAGGTAAGCATAACTCATTGGCACCTCCACCATGTTGAAAAACCAAGTGGGAGCAGAGCCAGCAGCCAAGAGTCTTAGCCACACAGTATAGCAACCTAGAAACTCCCCTGGTTAAAAATGATTAATGATACACAATAAAACAGATTAAATGAAGGAAACCTCTCAATATATTGTAACATGTGTATAAAAAGATAGTAGGCTTGGGAGAGAAAAAAAAGGGTAGAGAAAGTCCTTAAAAATAGAGTAATTCAGACTGAAACGTCTCTGATGGAATGAGATGGCCTTGATGGTCCAATATCACATCAGCTTCAAAGATGCTGATTAACATGATTTAACTTCAGGGTCCACAAAGATTACCAGCTCCCCCAGTCATCAGGAAGTATCTCAGAAAACTATGCCCATATTCACAAAATATTATGGATATTTATTTTTGTTTAGAGGGTTTAGATATTGGTCAGTCAATCTTTTTCTGAAATAAAGAAAACCAGCTATAGATATGATATGATAATAGGTAGAGTATTTGTTGAATCTATTTTAAAAAAGCAACTACTTATATTAAATACTTTATATTCATATTGCTTTTAGTTTACTGATACAAATTTAAGGTTATTTTTTAATGTGTATATATATTTCCAGGCATTCTGCAGGACACAGGGAGAATCACCTAAAAATCTTGCCAAAATAGGCAAATTTAAGCCTATAAGATAAGATGATGTTTCAGTGTTACAAAGGAACTTTAGGTGACTGTTGGGAAGCCAGATGTCTCTGTCAGTTTTAGAATTTGGAATTTGCTTGCAATGTACTTACTTTTTACTCAGTTAATGCTATATCCTTCTGAGACCTTTGAAGGAGTTGAAGACTAGATAGTTATATTTTTCTTTAGTCATTTAAAAGATAAATTAGATATGAAAGTTTAGACTCACAAAAAGAGGAGTGATGATAGAATATTTTCTTTATAAAATACAAATAGACTAAATATTGTATCTGTAATTCTTGATTGATAACTGTTTTATTGTATGTAATTTTACTATGTTAAAATCAAAATCTTTCTTTATAATTAAACAGAAGATGTGTAATATATGGTATGAATCTGGTTTACAACCATTTGTTAATAAAGAAACTGTTTTGGCCTATGACAAGGCAGTTTAGAGGCAAGTGAGAAATCTTAACAGAGACAAACACAGAGCAGGGCAAACAAGATGTAATGGAACACAGCTAAAGCCAAGCAATAGGTTAATAAATTAATAGACATGGGTTAAATTAAGTTATAACAGCTACTTGGTAATGAGACTGAGCAATAGGCCAAATAGTTTGTAATTAATATTAGCCTTTGAGTAATTATTTTATAAGTGGCTGTGGGATTATGGATGGGAGAGATTTGTCTGGATTGCAGGCCAAAGACCTATCAAAACTTCTGGATACATTTCTATACTAGTGATTCTCAACCTTCTTAATGTTGTGACTTTTTAAATACTGTTCTTCATGTTGTGCTAACCCACAAAGATATAATTACTTTACTGCTATTTTATAAATGTTATGAATTGTAATGCTACAAACTGATATACGAGAAAAGGTTTGTGACCCACAGTTGAGACTATATCTTAGTCTATGGTATTGAGAGTTGACTTCATTCATATTTTATAATTTCTAATGAATTTCCCAGCAATGTCTGAACTTTTGATTCCAAAATTTTTTGTAGTCTATATATTTTTGTTTTTATTCTATTTTACTTTAATTTCATTAAAAAATGTCATATATATCCATCAATATATCCCCCTGCTGCCCCTCCTCTCCCACCTCCCAATCTCTTCTAGCCACCCCTCAGCCTTGCCCCTCCTCATCCACTCATCCCCTTCCCCAAAAGGCAAGAAGTCCCAAGGTAGGCCAGTCCAGCACTGCACATCCACTCCAGTCACCTCCAAATAATGCTTCACTCATTTCAAAGTCAATGCTGGGCTGGGTTTCCTCTAGAGGGAATAGACTCCAGGGTGGCAGCCCATGCACAGCAACAGACTGATCCCACCCCTAGTGGCTTCACATGCTCACAGCAGTCAAAAGCTGCCCACTCCCAGAGAGCCCAGCTCCCCCTCCCAATAGATCTCAAGTGGCAATTCCCAATGCAGTGAGCTCCCCAGAGCTCTAGCCAGCTATAATCATGGAAACCTTCCTCATAATCCCTATTCCCCTGCTCATCCTGCTCATACAGACTCTTCTCCCCTGCTCTCGGCTGGAACAGGAGCTCTGCCCAGTGCTAAGCCATGGATCTCTTCCTCCACCTTCATCCCCTGTTGGATGTAGGTTATGCGATGACATATAGATGGTTTGATTATGGGGGAAATCTTGTTTAGGCACCCCCTCCACCATTATTTGAAGACTTGGCCAGAGACATCCTGTAAGTTCCTTGACATTTCCCTGGCACTCAGTCTCTTTCCAACCCCACATTGGCTTCCATCTTCTTCTTTCAAGATCTGTTCCCAACTCTTCTTGGTTGCAACATGTTATTACCTCAATTTGCAAAGGTGATCTTCTCTATTTTCTCTTCTTAGGGGAATCTTTGGATATCGCTCTTAAATTCCATTCTAATCCCAAGCTATTCATGGGTTGTGGTTTGCAGTTTGGGTATTCTTTGTTTTTGTTTTGTTCTGCTTTTTTTTTTTTTTTTTTTTTGACTAAAATCCACTTATGAGTGAGTACATCCTATGTCTATTTTCCTTGATGATACCTCACTCAAGTATTCTTCATGTTCATCCATTTGCCTGAAAATTTTAGAATGTCATTTTTTTTTTTCTGCTGAGTAGTAGTACTCATAGTACTGCATTGTGTGTCAGTTTGTTATTCCATTCTTCAGTTGAGGGGCATCTAGGTTGTTTCCAGGTTCAAAATATCATTGACTCCTCTTAATTAACTTTTAAGAAGTAGATGCATAATTTCCTTAAATATTGGTACTACTTGAATTTGAAAAGCATTTTATTGTCTGTTAAAACATTCTCAGTTATAGCTCTGTTCCCCACATTTCTGCATTAATTTTATTTAGATCCCCAGTAGTATAGTACAGTCCAAATCTTCTTGGTTCTCCTAATTTTGTGTCAACATTCAGTGCCTTTAACTGTTAGATATGAACTAACTCATGGGTCATCTGTTTATCTTTTTACATCACTTCTATAGCTTATCCAACCAAAGCCATGCATTTGAATCTGACCTATATTCAGAGCAAAAATTTCTAGATATCACTATACATCAAACTACAGATTTTCAATTTCACTTATATAGTAGATTTTTTTCCAATTTATAGGTATTATTTTTTCTTATTTAAAATACAATAGTTTATTTTTGTCCCTAAAGTCCCTCTTCATTAGCCTCATCCAGCTCAGTGGCACGAGACCTTCTACTGGTTGTTCAAAAATAATGCATAATAATACTTGTTTTTTCTCTTTTCTTCAATACAGAAATAATGATAGTGACCGACATATGTAATAGATATCTTGAAATTTGTTCAATTTGCTTTTATTTCTTACAGTCAATTTTTAAAAAGATTATTCTTAACATTTTTCCTGACTTTTAATCTATACCCTAAAAACCAGCCTCTACAGTAAGAGTTTAAAAATAACCAGCTCCTGTTATTTCCCTACACTGAAGAGTCAAGTGGCTTTTCAAAATCAACCAGCATCTGTGCTATAATCTAACATATTTCCACACTGCCATATTCATTTATATTCACTATATTCCAGAAAAATCAACTCCTTTTTCGTCATATAGCTTGCCAAGTCTTATTAAACTCATAAATCATGTGTTCTTCTTTTTGTGTGGCTGGTTGCTTTTAGCATTTTTTTTAATCCTAAGATTGCTTTACATTTTCCCACTATGCAAACACAGTGCCATTTTCAGCCAGCCTGATTTTTCTAGATCACATTTCTTTACTTTAAAACAAACTTACTATTTTATGATATACAAAATCATTCACCATTTCCTCACTCCTTTATATGCATGTAAATTAGTAGTTGTCTAGGCTATTGATGTAGTTCATTAATTGCGTAGGATACAGGAACTCCTGAGTTCAATACATAGCACAGCATAATCTAGACATGATGCTATATATTTCTAACTAGCATTTAGGAGGTAGGGTTAAGAGTACCATAAATTGAAGGTCTTTCATAGCTAAATAGAAAATATCAGTTCAGCATGGGCTTTATGAAAAAGAGAGTACATTTATAATATAATTTTATGTATATAAACATATATTTCAACTTATATATGATGAATGGACAATAAGATGAATACCCTCTCCATGTGGTGTTTATCATATGCTGGACTAAGAAAGAAGAAATGACTAACATGACATACAAAAGTCATCTCTATTAGTCAACTGAACAGAGCAGCTTAGGAGAAAAGAGTATATATAATTATTAATATAGTACCTAGGAGGTCCAAGTACAAGGCTCACTCAGATTAAAATACTGGTGAGTGCTTATACTCCGATTTGCAGATGCCATCCTCTTGCTTTGTCTTCAGATGATGGGGATGGTCAATAAGTTCTTTCACATATTTTCAAATAAGGAAAATCAGACCTTTTTTTTCCTATTTGTATTCTTTCAATTTTCTTCTTCCATATTTTTTAGCTAGTGTTTCCAGCATTGTATTGCGGAGGAGTAGAGATAGTATGAAGTCCTCAATATTCCTGATTTTAATGAAATTAATTTGAGTTTTTTACCATTTAATATAATGTTGACTGAAGATTTTTCATATAGAGCCTTTAGTGTATTGATGTATGTTTTGTCCAATCTTACTTTCTCAAAATTTTATCATGAATACATATTGGTTGCTGTAAAGGTCTTTTTCTACATTTATTGAAATGATCATGTAATTTTTTATTTAAGTCAACTTATATAATTTGTTATATTTATTGACTTAAATTTTGAACCAACACTGAATTTCTGGTATAAAGCTAATATTCCAAGAAATACATAAATGTTCAATAAATAACATCCCTAGGTTAGTCATAACCAATAGCTATCCAGTTATACTTAAGGTTCATTTAATAATGAGGAAATTATGCTTTGTATTCCAAATCTAGCCAATTTCCTAGGAATAATGAAGTCATGAACTTTAGAAAGAATCTACTCATTCTACTTTTCTAGACCAACATAAACCCTTGGCACATTATAAATGTTAATTTTATGCCAAAAGATAATTGTAGCTACTACCAGTAAGTAAAGAATCTTCCTTTTACAGCAAATGAGTCCATCACAGAAAACTATCATTGAACACAATGAAAAAACCAACATATTGCCAGGAGCCCAGTCTGAAAGGGAATCTATATTACAGATCCCGTATTGATAGCTCAGGGAATATGATCAAAGACGGGCAGAATACCAAGAAGTCTGCTGTGAAACACTTTCTCCAAGAATGGGCTACATGAGAAAGAACGGAACACTGACAATATCAATAGATGTGCTAAATCAGAAGTGGAGATTTCACTGTGTACACCTAGAACAGTGTCTATAGGCACCTGATGACTATACAGAGAGGGAGAATTTAGCTTTTCCTGGGTTCCTCTTGTTGATTTTCTAATTCAAAGTAGCCATGCTTAACAGTATATATCCAATAACACCAAAAGTGAACACATCAAGTTTATGTATGTGTATGCACACACACACACACATATATATACATGTGTGTATACGCATACACATTCATACATGCATAGTAGTAATGATATAAAAAAGGCTATCAATTTGAGGAGTCATGGAAGGGGTTAGGTGGAGGGTCTAGTTTGAGGAAAGAAAAGAAGTGTGGTAATATTTTCTTTGTGCTTTAACAAATAAAGTTTGCCTGAAGATCAGAGGGAAAACCTAGCCACTAGTTAATCAGAGGTCAGGCAGTGGTGACACTCCTATAAACCCAGCACTTAGGATTGTCTGCCTTAGGCGCCAGAACTTGTGAGGCACACACCTTGAATACCAGCATTAGGGAGGTGGAGACTGGAAATGAGATGGCTGGGTAGAGAAAAGAATATATTGTGGGAGGAGACAGGTGCTAACCTCTTTTCAGCCTGGGGACTTGGTAGAGGTAAAAAGTCTCTCTAGTGTCTAGCTCTTCCATTTCTCTGATCTTTCAGCATTTATGCCTATATCTAACCCCAGGTTTTTATTATTAAGACCAATTAGAGTTTGTGGCACAAAGAGAAAAAGTGGTGTATCTCTATTTAAATTTAAAATGTATTCCATTTTATAAATTGAAAGCTAAAAGTAAACAATCTAAAACACTTCTTGTAAAACTACGGTACTCAGATCTTAAACAATCTATATCAATATAGCTCAAGCATAGAAATAGGATACAATAGAGGGCAATCAGGAGAATGGGTGTCACATCTTAGGTTTATTCCAGTCCCACACCCTGGGAACTGTGGCATCCTGGCTTGTTTTCTCTCCTTTAAAATCTCTGAGTTCTATCATATCACAGGGGAATAAGACTGTTTAACCAACTAAGGCTGTCACAGAGGTTAACCTGACAGTACATATATCCTTATCCTTATGATGGATGGATAGATGGGTGGATGGGCCCCAGAGGGTGAGACTGGGATTTGCATACCACTTGGTAGAATGTCAGTCACATTGTGGTGTTTAGCAATGTATTTTTATACTTCTATCATTTCTGATTATTAAAGTAACCCTATATTTACTGATTTTTTACAATACTTTTCTCAGGCATTTTGCACTGCTATTATGTGCTCATTTGCAACCAAAGATTTTGCTCATGCATCGGTAGCTCCAATACAACAAAATGTGCTGGTTAAACTAATTATATAGAAAATTATTTGGTGCTTATTGCTATAAAGTCCTAAATATAAGAGTAGTCACTTCTTAATTAATATTTCTTCTTTGTTACAAATAGAAGAAAATAAAAATATATAGAGGCTTTAAATAATCAATATGTTCGATTTATAAACATTTTACCTATACAAAGAATTCATTACAATATTTGCTTCTGATATATCCTTACATGTTTTTACTCTATAATATACCATGAGGTATTCTACATCAAATTTCTTCACTTAAAATATATACATGGAAACATGTCAATGGCTATTTTTTTGCCAGTGATAATATTGACACCAACAGGTTTTCTTTATTTATACAGATATAAATTTATTAATATACAAACAATGTACTCACATTAAGTACATTTTTATTACTCAAGAAAGGAAGACTCCTAAAATTACCCTGAAAGCAGTAATATTATATAATCACATTATCAGACACATGCTTTTCTAGGAAATGTATAGACACCAAATAAACTTTGATATGATCAAAATTATACTGCATTGAAGAAGAATTACTATTCAGCTAGAGACTCCCTGTTTTACAGCCTAAAAGCAATCATTATATGTATAAATAATTTTATAATAAAGATTAAAATGAATTATTTTAAATTTTACCTATGCAATCAGTCTACTCTGTTTTCATATATGAACACATATATTACCCTGAAGTTACCTAATCTAAAAACATAACACAACATTAGTGTAAAACAATGATTTATTTCTACTTGAGAAGTCTGGAGTATTTACCAAACTCTTTTAAAAGACATATTGAAATATGAGGAATAGTCTAATGTATTTTCTAAAGTAGAGAGGAAAATATTTAATCAAAACAGTGTAGAGAGCTAGTAAGATTGCTCAGTGCTTATGAACACTAGCTATTTTCTCAAAGGTCCTATGTTTTGCTTACCAGCACCCATGCAAAATCTAATAAACATCTGCTATTCTTTTAAGTTATAGCAACTGATTACTTACATCATAGATAGAGGCCAGACTTTTTTTAAAAATTTCCATTGGTAAGGTTAGATATTAAATTGATAATTCCATTTGTTGTATGAAATTTTTGGCTCAGCCTAGTCTTGCAGTCTAAATGAATCTCTCTTGCCCATGGCCTGACTTAGCTTAGAATTTGGACTCACCTGTAGCCTCACTGCTCCTTAGCCCGAAATAATAACTCAGACACATATTAATTATATGTTGTTTGGCCTATGGCTTGGACTTATTGTTAGCTAGCTCTTGCATATTAACTTATTTTTTAATTTGTCTTGTTTTCTGGCTCACGGCTTATTTGTATTTTATTATATATTGTATTTTGTGTAGGTGGATTGCATCTCTCATAACTTTGACCTCCTTCTGTATCTATATTTGGATATTTTTGCTTGATTTTGCATTTTTTGCCATATGCTAAAAACATTTTTTTTTATTATTCAATGGTATTTACAGTAAAGATCACCCATTAAATTTCTTTGTTACACTCTCCATTCTAATCTGGAATTTGGTGACTATTAAAGAATTGTGTTAAATTTATGCATACAATAATGCTCATCTATGACATAAATTTTCATGTACTTTGAACAGTATACATGTCATATATCTATCATATAGTATCATACAAAGTTGTTTTGTTGTCCTAAAACAAGTGATGTAGTTTACTAATTCAATATTTCCACATCTTAAATCTCCAGAATAAACTATTTCCCTTTTCTGCATACTCATATCTGACTGTTCAAACTTCTCCAGAATGCTGTAAATTAATATAAAAACATTATCGTTTGAAGATGGCTTATTCTTCTTATAGGTTTGTAGTTTCTCTATATTTCCTATGGTTTTCTTGCCAGCTGTTTCTGTTACCAAATATTATTCCATTAAGAAAGTACAAACTGATTTTCTTTTCTTCCTTCAAAATTTCACATTTGATGCCCAACATTTTGCTGCTAATCCGATGAAATCAACTAGGTTGACATAAATATGCATGTGTAACTTTTGTGTGGAACGATTTTTTCCTTCAGTTCTGTAAGTGTGAAGAATCAACAATACTAAATTATACAGAATAAAAGCACATTTTTTTTTCCAGAATCTGAGTCTTCTAAAAGCTGTCTATGCTTTTTCCATTTTCAATATTGGTGACTGAGAGTCTCTGTTGAACACTCCCCTTGCCAGCAAGTGACACTATCAAATCTTCTCATCTTTTCTATACATTATTTTTGCTTTAATTTTTAGTTTGCCAATGAGAAATTGTGCTAAGTATGTTTTATGCAATAGCTCAATATCCATGTATCTTCTTTATATTCTCTCCATATTTTGAATATAAATTATTTTACCAAATATATAGTTTAATATCATTTCACTAATTTTAATATGATATTTTTATAAAATTTTAAAAACTAACAATTTCAAATATGTTAGTTTGGTATGACCTTAACACATCTTGAAATCAAGATACCATTGCAAACACAGGTTTTGTGACTGGCTTGTTATTCCCCTTTTTATAGCATGCTGAGTACCTTTCTATACCATACATACTAGAACACAAGGATAAAAGCTGGAATAGGCATTTGTTCAGGCATTCCAAGCAGTCATAGAGAGATCAAATCACTAGCTAGAGGATATGCTAAAAAAGAAAAAGAAATAACAAAGACCCCCCAGAAATAGACTCCATAATGTTTTATTAATTTAGAATTTTCTCAATGCTAATGAGGAAGGAATAACAGCTTCTGAGAAACATTGGACTATAGAAAAAAATGACTGAGCTAAATCTGCCTGTCTAATTCAAAGATAAAAGATGTATTCAGAATGAAAACAAGGGTATGTGCTACATTAGGGAAGTGGTTTTGATTTTGTTTCCTCAGGAGAAGAGGTGCTATGAATATCATCAAATTAATAAAGACTTGATTTGAAATGGAGAAACTTTATAAAAATGAAAAATGATGACTCATCCACCCACATGACAATTCTTTAAGTCATAAGTAAAACAAAGGTTTGGGAAACGTTTTAGTTTTTGTATTTACAGAAAACTGGAAATACTCATCTTCAAGAAGTCAAAACACCTTAAACATCTAGACTTCTAAAGCAGAAGGAAAGGCTATCAAGAAAAATTTACAAGGAAGTGAATATAAGACTTATTGTTACCAATATATTCAACAGGGTAAAATATAATTGCTTAACATCTTTATCTCTCTCTTTTTTAAAAAAAAATATTAAAGTCTCAGTTCAATTATAAATTAAAGCTGGCTTTGAAATTGGAGTGTGGCTCTCTCCTTCTCTAAATCCAAGCATGCTTGTTAAAGGAAAATGCAAAATCTCTGATGTTAAGAGATGGCCACTTCATCATCAAGGATGCCAACTAAGATTGGATCATCCTAGACTCAGGACACGCATAAGATTGCTAGTGCTCTCAATCAGCAGGAAGTAGTATGGAAAGCTATGCCCAAATTTTCAAAATATTGTTTACAAATTTTTGTTTTCATTATAAATGGCTAATGGTCAGAGTCAATCTCTAAAGAAAAATGGATGTAATATAGAAATTATTTTAAAAAGATTATTAAATTTACTTTCATCCAAAAAGTAGCTTTTAATCTCAAAATATTTTACAATGGTAAAGATTTATTTTATTAATACAAATATAAGATTAATTTTGTTATACTGTTTGTATATTTCTATTTTTGTTTGAGGTATCATTTTTATGTAATTCCATTAAAATCACATTAATTAATTAAGAAATACAGATTAATAATTAACCATTTATGATAACCAAAGTTATAGTAGGGTTAATTATTTTAGGAATACAAAGATATTTAAATTGATATATAATCTTCAAATACTTCAAAAAAGTCCAGAATATAGCATTTAAAATATTTTATGAACTTAGGCTTTTCTGGACAGTTAGATAGGTCTGCTCCTGGTAGCACAAATCTATTTCAAGAGGACAATGGACATTGCAGAAATTCTATATAGAATTTGCTTTCTTTGTGGCAAAATTGTCCAGTGGGCAAGAAGTTGTTCTTGACTCAACTGCCCGAAGCTACTTGATAGTATGCTGTGTACAGGACATAGAGGACTCGTAGGAAAGTGGCTTCTGAATGTTTGCAGATCAAGCTGAGATGGTCCTTCAGGTTCCTGCTTCACACAGAAAACTGCTAGACATTCTGCAGGACACTGGGAGAAGTGACTGATGAATTATGACAAAATGGATGAAATAGTCCTTTTAATTTCCTGCTTCACTGAAAGATACGTAGGAGACTCTAGACCCATAGGCTGAAGATGGATGCTCATATGTTACAAAGGAACTTTCATCAACTGTTTAGATAGCCAGATGGCATCTTTGTCATTTCTAGAATTTGGAAGTTGCTTACAATGCACTTTGTATTTACTCAGGTAACATTATATCCTGTGGCCTTTGATGTAGTTGAAGACTAGACAGTTATGACTATAGTTTTCTTTTGATATAATAAAAGGTAAATTAGATATAAAACTTTGAACTCACAAGGATAAGGATATATGAAAGAATATTGTCCTTAATTTTGCTAAATACAATAGACTATATATTGTAACTAATTCTTGATTTCAGTAGCTGTTTTGTTATATGTAATTTTGTTATGTTAAAATTGAAAACTTTGTTTTTGTTCAGACAGAAAAGGAGAAGTGATGTGGGATGTCTTTCTGTATGCTATGAATATCATTGGTTAATAAAGGGACTGTTTTTGGTCTAAGGAATGTTAGAAGTGGTCAGGAAATCATATGAGAGCATAGATAATGGGAAATGAGGGTGGAGTCAGACAGAGATGCTAGCAGATACATAGTTAAAAAGACAACAATGTTGGTTGAGAAAAGTTACCAAGCTTTGTAGCTAAACAAGTTAAGAATCATGGGTTAGCTAGTAATGTGCCTGAGATGTAGGCCTAACAGTGTGCAGTTAATATAAGCTTTTGTGTGTTTCCTTGGGACCAAGAAGTTATAGGGACAGCTGGTCTGGATCTTGGAGCTAGTCTGGGCCAGAAACATCTTATCACAAATCACTTTCTAATGTGGGTCATATACACCCACATAAAGCCTTAGAAAGCTTTAAAATGGTTCTGGAACACAGAAATGGAGCAAAAAATAGCTTCCTAGTTTTGTCTTTTAAATGAGTCTTGGTTCAGAGTAGCATGTGGACTTGAGCTGTAAAATGTCAGGCTTTCACAGGGAAGCTTAAGCTGCAACAAGGCCAGTTTCCGAAGTCTCACAGAAACCTATAAAAGTACAAGCTGCTTATGAAAGATGTAAGTTAAAAGGGAACAGAGTCAAAGAAGGCTATTTAGTAGCAGAATTTTGGGAGAATGACTTTGTTTGCTGGTGGCAAGAAGAGTTTAACAGATGCTTTCTGACTCAGCATCAGCATCAAAACACTTGTGGGAAAGCAAAGCAAAACAAAACCGATAAAACCTCTAAATGGTTTATAGTGTGTTTAAAAATATACATAGGCTTAGAAAAGAAAAGAAAAAGGAGAAAGGATAGAGCACATATTTTAACTTTTTCAAAAAAACATATAAGCTATGTAAACATAGAAAATACACAAAATGTCTATAAACTATATATTATATTGTCTTTGAATTATTTGACTGCTGAGGAGGAAGCAAAATATGCTAATATGCATTTGATTATAGAAGCTGCTGGATTAACACAACCTATTTATTTTGTAAATGCCTTGATTACAAAATTGAAGTCAAAAGATAATGTTATTTCTTTGGAGAAAAGGAGAGTGTGGATTCATTCAGGATTAGTGAAAATAAGGTTTGATCAAGAAATATCTCCTGAAAAACCTCCAGTTAGAACTGATGGCTGAATAGAATATGTAATTCTTAGTTAGTAACAGTTTTGTGGAATAAAGTTCTTGTATACTATAAAGACTTTTCACTTATATCAATTTAATAAAACGCTGATTGGTAAGTAGCTAAGCAGGAAGTAGAGGCAGGACAACAATGTAGGGGTATTGTGTTGTTTCATGGTAAATAATTGTCCCGCCCACTGGTTTAATAAGAAGTGCTGATTGACCAAAGGCAGGCAGGAAGTGAGGGCGGGGCTACCAGACTAAGAAAATCTCTGAGAACAGAACACCAGAGCCGAACACCAGAGAGAAGCCGCATGAAGCAGAGGTGAACCATGCAGCTCTAAAGAAAGGTACCCAGCCGCATGGCTGAACAGGAAGAGTCATGGGTTAGATGAAGGGTAGAGAGCTAGCACGTAATATGCCTGGGCCTTAGACCGATCAGCCTAAAATTATAGTAAGCCTCTGTGTGTCTCTGTGGGTCTGTGGTCCGTGGGACTGCTGGTCTAGACCTTGAGGTTAGGCCCGAAAGTCAGGGCCAGAAAGCTCTTACTACACAACAAGGCTGAAGAATTCTGGGAAGAGGAAGAACAAAGAGAAGATGACAGCCAGAAACAGAGGAAATAAGATGAGAATGCTAAACTGAGCAAAAAAAGGTCTAAGTCACATGGCTAATCATAGATGAAAATGGTGTGAAAATTTAAGTCTAAGAGCTAGACAGTAATATACTTGAGATACTGATCCAGCAGTTACTGTAATATTAAGCCCCTGAGTCAATTCTTTTACAACCACGTTCTATAGCCATGCCTGCCATAGCATGACAGCATAGTGCGTGTACAACCACATAAAGCCTGAGAAAGCTATAAATGGGTTCTAGAAAACAGAAACAGAGCCAGAAACTGTTTTCTAATTGTATCTCTAAAGTGGGTTTTGGTACAGAGTAGCATGTAACTTGAGCTGCAACATGGCAAGTTCTTGCAGTTTTACAGGAGCCTTAGAAGCACAAGCTGCATATGATTGATTCAAGGTTACTTTTCAAACAGAGTAAAGCATGGCTTCTTGGTAGCAGTATTTTCTCATGTGGCTTCCATTAACTGACTTTGTGCAGAGGCACAATTGCTTTAAGAAAGGCTTTCTGATTTTCAGAGTTATGGAGGAAAACCTCAAGGTTCTTTTAGGAGGTTCTGTTACCAAACAATTAAACAAAGTTTATAAGTAGCTGGCTGCAGTACTCTGTGGCAGTGCATACTGAAATTCCCCAGAGTTGAGGTGATAAACTGTATTTGTCATGAAGATAAGCTCTCACAGACCTAGGATATGAATGGAGGCAGCCATCACTGCCATAAAACTTTAACCCTAGCCAAGCCTTTTAAACATATTAAAGGCTCATGTGGTCAGAAAAAGATAGTGATAAACAGTAGACACAGATTCAGATGGAAAAAAAAAAAGAAACATCTCTAAGAATTTTAAAGTGTGTATAAAAATACATATAGAATTGGGAGAGAAAAGACAAAAATAGAAAATACTTTATAAAGAAATAGAGTAAAAAATGTAAGCCACATGATGTGGCAGTAAATCTTACTTAAACTATATTAATATAAGATAAATATTTATTGGTAAACAAATTAACACCCTAAATAAATGTCTCCAAACCTTATCAACTGACACTTAAATCCCACCACAGTATGAAATGGACAATATACAAAGATAGTCTAGATACTATATGCTAATAAGTTTTCTTTGACATATTTTGATTTCAAAGGAAAGAGAACAAGTTGCTACAAGACATCTGATTATAAATACTGCTGGATTAATCCAACCTATATATTTTGAAAATTCCTTGACTTCAAAACTTATGTCAAAATATGCTACCTCAGAAAGAAGTTATGCTTTTCTTTCCACAGAAAATGAGAGGCTGTAAATTTATTCTGGGTTAAGAAAAAAAACAGATTTTGGTGCTAAGGAAACATCCAAGAACCCGCAAGATGTCCATGGCTAGGACTCCAAGCAACAATGGAGAGGGTGCCTAAGCAGGACTTCCCCTATAATTAAATGAATGACCACCCTAATTGTCATTATAGAACCTCCATCTAGTAACTGACAGAAGCAGAAGTAGAGATTAATATCTAAGCACCAGATTGACCTCCTGGCCAGCTGAAGAAAGAGAAAGGAGAGTATAAGAGCAAAGGAATCGGGATCACGAGAAGGAGACCCACAGAGATGGCTGACCAGAACTATTGGGAGCCCATGAACTCTGAAATGACAACTGAAAATTGTCATTGATAAGACTAAATCCTCCCAGTGTAGGAGACAGGCAAACAGTGTAGACAGTTTGTGGAGCCTCTTGCAGTAGGACCAGGGTTTATTCCTGGTGCATGAACTGACATTTCAGAGCCCATTCCCTAAAGAGGAACACCTAACTCAGACTTGATATTGGGGGGAGGAACTTGGACCTACCTCAGCTGGATATGCCCAAATTGACTCACCTTTGGATTTTCTGCTCGCCTTGGGGAAGGGATGGGGAGATGAGGTTGGGGAGACTAAGGGAGGACTGGGAGGAGAAGAGGGAGGGACGCAGTAGATATGGGAAAAAAAAAACTTTTAAATTAAAAAAGAAGTTTTAAAACTTAAACAAAAGAAATAGATAAACCAGATTTGATTGAAAAAAGACTCTCACAAAATATCTGATAGGAACATATAGCCCAGATAATCCAAAGTTTCAGAATACCTCTGTTGTAGTTTTCTCTGAGCTCTGCATCCAGAGCAGCTTTAAGGCTGAGATGATCCTTCTTCATAGACTACTCCACTCAGGACTTGTCAACAATGCTAAATTTTGTTTAGGTACCCCCAAAAATTACCAGCACCCCCCCAATCAGCAGGAAGTAATTTAAAGAACTATGTCCATATTTCCTGAAAATAGACTTCTGATATTTGTCTTGTTTAGAGTGTTGTTTACAAGTTGTTATGAACAGTGGTCGGGGAAAAAGCTAATGCAAATATGTTTAGTTTTGGTGGTGTGGTGTTGTTCTTAAAAGAAAAAAGAAATACGACGTAATGCTCTTTTATACTGTTAAGATTTTTCACTTGTATTGGTTTAATAAAATGCTGACTAGTCAGTAGCTAGGCTGGAAGTAGAGGCAGGGCAACAAAACTAGGAGAATTCTGAGATGAGGAAGAGCAGAGGAGACACCAGCCAGACATAGAGGAAACTAGATGAGAATGCTGGACTGGGCAAATAGTTACTAAGATACTTGATTAACATAGATAAAAAGTATGAGAAAACTTGAATGTAAGAGCTAGCTAGATATGCTTAAGCTGATGGTCTGGCAGTTACTATAATATTAAGCATCTAGGTCAATTATTTTATAATGGGTCAATGGACCCAAGAGCGAGTGAGAAAAGCCAGGTTCAACTAACAAACTTCTGACTACACTGCTTTGTTGTGTATAGGGGCAATTTTCTTGAATATTAATTTAAGGTATTGTTCTTGTTTACGCTGCTTTTTTTTTTTTTAACTCTGTGAAGCTGTGTTATTTGCCTGTCTAAACACTTGGGTCTAATAAAAAGCTAAATAGCCAATAGCAAGGCAGGATAAAGGATAGGTGTGGCTGGCAGGCAGAGAGAATATATAGAAGGAGAAATCTGAGAAAAAGAGGAGGAAAATTAAAGAGCCAGAGGAGGAGGATGTTGGGTTCAGCCATCCCTAGCCTCCTAGCAAGACATGGAAAAACAGTAAGATTTATAGAAGTAAAAGAATGACAAAACACCAGAGGCACAAGGTTGACATTTTAATTTAAAGTTAAGAAAAGCTGGCAAGAGACAAGCCAAGCTACGACCAGGTACTTAGAAGTAACCATGTGTGATTCATTTGGAAGCTGAATAGCCACCCCTAAAAGAGAGGAAAAAAAAAAAAAAAAAAAACCTATGTGGTGAGTGATTGAGAGAGAGAGAGTGTGTGTGTGTGTGTAGATTGGAGGTTGGCTTTTTGCATCCTTCTCATTTACCTTAAATATATATTCACCTGGATGTCTTTTATTCAGCTAGACTTGCTGGTCAATACACTCAAGGGATCCACTTTCATGCACTCTATGGGGTTTTTATGCAGTTGCTGAAGATTTTAAGCAAACACATTTCTGACTGAGCCCTCTTCCCTACGGCTCCCTTGAAGATTCTATTGACCCAGTTTGAGCCACAGAAGCCGCCCGATATTGTAACAAGTAGTCTGTAAATGGGCTAAATTAGCATGCATTTTATATGTCATTAAGTTGAAAGAAAATAAGAAAGGGACCAACTAGTGATTAGGGAGAAAAAGAAAATAAAAAGGAAGAAAAGAAAAGAGGTTGAAAGAAATATTAATAATAGAAGAAAAAGAAAGGTCTGAAAGAGAGAATGAGGGTGAACAAAAGGATGGAACGATATGCCAGACGTCTGCATCTAGAATTGAGTGAGTGTCAACTTCTCAGGCGCACATCACCTGTATTTCCTAGTCAGAGCTTTCAATGATGTGAGCAATAATCACAGACTCCAAACGTTTTCTGAACATTAGACGGTAGGAAATAACTAAATTCGGTATTTAATTGATCAACAGAATTAAGCCTTTGTGGGAGCTGAATTTGTAAGGGAATTTGGCTTTGGAAGCTCATGAAAAGCAGATGGATTTTGGGAAGGAATTAAGTATCTGCTGGTGGGAGGGTGATGGGTTGTTTCATTAACCAATGTAAAACAGGAGGAAAATGTTAACGAATAGACACTCCAGAACTTACACCTCACATTTGTTCCTTACAAATAAACTTGAATACGTTGAGAAGCAGAGGTATTATATATACAAAGAGAAATGCCAAAATGAGAAAAAAATAAATATTTAACATTATATGTTTATAAAAAATATGTTACTTTTAGTATACTGTTGTATTTTATTGAGATGGTTGTTTGAAGAGCTATGAAAATTTAGTTATTCATATTATTTAACATCATACTTCTGACCACACCAATATGTTGATCCCTATATTTAGGGGTTTGTGATACTTGTCCTATTTGTAGAACATATAGTACTCTCAGTTAGTGCTTGCCTTGTAATCATAAGGACCTGATACTCAGAACCCTTATATAAAAAATAATCATGCGGGATGACGTTTGTAATCACAACACTGTGGAGGCAGAGACAGAGATTAGTGGTCCTTCGTTGATGGCTGATCAACCTGGTGTATTCTGTGAGACTTGGGCCAAAATAAAAGGCAATTTTGTTTTCTCAGTTCCACTCACACACATACTCACAATCCCCTACCACAATTTTATTTAGAGACTCTCTGGTTTAGAGCACTCTCCTATCTGAGAATTGCCTTTGAGCAATGTATAGACTTTAATACAGAATCTAATTAAAGTTCAGGAGCATGTCAAACATCAGAAAACATTGCAGTATGTGAAACAGAACAGTGTTTATCATTAGTAGTTTTTGGTCTATGTAGCCAAATTACCTGTAAATTTTATTTTGTTTGGGCTAAAGTATATCAGTCCAGAAGAATGCTGTACAAATAAGCACTCTTGCATATTTCAACATTTACCTTTACAATCTTGCAGTGCTGTGTATTTTCTGCACTTCAGATGTCCTTGGTGATCTCCATCTGCTTGGCTGATCCACTTGTCTATGCAGCAGAAACAGACATATAGCAGCTGTTGTAATGTATGGTGTGGTACCACATGTGGCCATGTGCCTTGTGATTGCCATGCATCCCCTGGCATTCTAATGCATGAAGTAGGAGCTTACCTGGATGAGTGACATTCAATTATCCAAGAAAGAAATTCTTAAAGGACCACACGATACAAAGATAAATCACCTTGGCTGACAGCTCCATTACAAAACTGACATATGGAAAAGAGAAGGAACCCATAAGGCTATAGGTATTCTCTCAGCCACTCCCCAGGCAATTACAGCTTCTGGGCAGAGAAGAGCTTTAGCCTGATGATTGGGCAAGGCCCAAGAGTCACATTACTGGAGGATTAGATTGTCCCCAGTAATACAAAGGGCTCTTCCTGACATCAATTTCTTGCTAAATAACTCTTGAGAAGTGTCTGACAAGTAAATGCAATGATAATTTTATGATATGACTAAAGCTATACAAAGCTACTCCACCTCACTCCCTAACCTTAAAACAATAATCAAGTTCTACTTCAGTTTTTGTACTCCACTTAGCATCCACCATGTCTGTCAATTTGCTTCATCTCAATCAACTAGCACAGTGACTGGCACTTGGAACACATTGAGTAAATATTATGAATCAATAATTTTACATGAGGAGGAATGTCTTATATCTATGCGCATACCTAAGGCTACATGCACTTTCTTGTGAGTCTTTTTTCCCATTTTTCAATAAGTGTGCTTTAGCATAGAGTTAATCACTTTTTCTCTACTACTGTCTCCTCTGTCCTCCAGTAATTTCCACACTGCCTTGATATTAGCATCAGCAAAAATGTGTTTAATTAAGTCTTGCCTCATGTCATAATTAATATAATAGAATTACCATCATAGTGCTTTCATACAATTGAAATTAGATAATAAAGTAAACCACAAGGCTGGGCTCTGCCCTGGCACAATTTTCCTAAAGTCGTCACTCTTTAGCTTTGGTCCTATGGATGAGGGAGGCCATGGCCACAACTGTTGTTAGGAATAAAATGTTATTTAGTTTCTTCTAAGACAGTCACGCAATTTAGGATTCCCTTTCTATACGTGAATTCTTTAAGTTATGTAGCTACATCACAGCGTGTAGAGTAGAAAATAATCTAAAGTGATTCTTCCTACCTGTGTAGGTATTATAATGAGAAGATACAGCAGTAATGGGGCTGGTCTCCTTCTGGATGCTTGAATGTTCTTTAAGACATTCTCAACATGGTTCTCAGCTTCTGCTGCTTCCTATAAGAAATTAGCTCCCAAATATTTCAAAAGGTGTGAACACAGAAAAACAATGCAAAGTTGTCTCTATTCCTATTGTTAAAAGCAATATATCTTCAAAAATATGAAACTAAATGCTACATATCATGATACATACAGTAACACAGAGGGCTTCCTTTGCACTTCTTAAATAATCTTATTTCCATTTTGATTCCAGTAACGTGATATGTGATGAAAATGTCAAGAGAGGTTACTAAACGATTTAGGCACATTTTCCATCCCTGTGTTGCATTTTTAATAGTTACATTAAAAGTGAATACTTTAGGGACTCTCTTTCTGTCTCATAGGGAAAATGAGGTGTTCTTGAGATAAGACTTTGATATTAGTAAAGGCTTTAAAGAGACAGCTATTTAATTATGCATTAATATAAATGCTGAATTAGAGATGTTCCATCATACAGCAAGCCCCTATTACAATTACAGCCTACCCGTGCTATTAATGTTTAGTTTCTATTGCTGATTGTTGGTATCATTGAGTTTGGACAGACCAGAGAAATCTAATTAAATCAGCTGGTATTATAAGGGATAGGGAACTTAAAGGAAATTTGCATTTACATTGAAATAAGAAGCAGATGTTCCCACTGAAGAATTGTGCTGCTTCATCATTTAATCATTCAAAATATTGTAAGTAGATCTCTCTTTCTCTCTTTCTCCCTCTCTTTTTCTCTCTCCCCTCTCTGTTACACGCACTGTATATAGTAATATATATATACATATATACATATATATTGCTAATAATATGCAGAAAGAAAATTTAAAACAATTCCTAGAGACCTCACCTCAAACTGACCCCATCTGAAGTATAAGTGAGCTTCATAAATAAACTGAGCGAAGTCAAGGGTTTTACAGTGGGCTTCATTTATGTTTGGTTCCCTCAAATGTCACTGTGTGGATTTTCTTGTATGCTTTCCTTCTCACTTAATAGCTCTAAAGTTAAATTTTCAATAAAATATTTAAGCAACTCAAAGTCAGACAGGAGTGGAAAGCCTGAAGTATACTTAGTGAATGTTCAGACTCTGCAGGGGTTTTCAACTTTCTCTTTGTATGTACTACTAAAGTGCTGAGAATATAAAATACAAACCAGAAAAATTATGGCTAGAATTTTTTCTTTTTCCTTTATCTATAAGACTTAAAATGTTTCAGGAGATTAAGTACTTGTGAAAGGCAAAATTTGGAGGCAAGTGTCTTTCTGCAAAGCCAAGAGGTAGGGCAGGGATCAGCTTCCTCATATTAAAAGATGTTAAAAACAAAAGCAAAGAGTGGGCAAGGAGTGTGTGTAGAGAAATTTGTGTACATATGCTGAGATAGAAACTCTCTAGCCTTCTGATTAGAAATCCTCATTTTCTTTCCAGAGACCCATGGACTCTTGGATTTTGCAGAAATAAAGGATAATATGATTTAGATAACCCAAAGATGAAACTTTCTACATGCATGGTAAGATCATGAAAGAACTGCCACTTAATTCAGACAAAGTATTTTTTCCAACAACAACTGATACCACTTTGTAAAAATTCCTGACAATATAAAATCTTTATTGAGCAAGTTGTAGTTATCGGTGATATTTGGTGATTCTGAGCTAGAAATAGCTAACTATTTATCACCTCTCTGAGAGATTCCTTTGATTCATTCTGGCTAAACATAGTGAGCAGTGCCTGGAGAATAACATTTAAAGTTGATTCACTGACCTCTGGCTGCCACATGCACACACACTGTGCATACATACTCTGAGACCAACCAGAGAACTGTGAAGCTGCCTCTTTGATTTCTTAGTGTTTTCCTTCATTCCTTCCTATGCCTCTCTGTACCTACCACATGCTGTGCTTCTGACTACTGTGAGTTTTCTGTCGCCACTATGATTAGATTTTAGTGACTGTTTTTCCTGTCATTGGAATGATTTTCTTGCTGTTTTCATCTGTCACTGTGCAGTCTTTGTTGAGGTGACAAGTCTTCTGGTCTGCCAACAAACACCCAGCATGTGTATCACAAGCTCATCACAGACTGACTTTTGAGTTTATGTGTGTATACCCCTCTTCCCAGCAAGGGTAAGAGAAGTATTCTTCCTGGAGACACATTCCCACATTTCAAGAAAAATAATCAATATTTACTGAAGTAAATTCTGTATCATAATTTACTGTGTGAGATAATGATTAGGTTATAACTAGTTAGCTATTTCTTGCACAGAATCACCAAATATTGCCTATAGCTGCAACAACTTACTCAATCAGGAGCTTATACTGATAGGCCTTTTCTATAAGTGTCATCAGGTACTGTTTGCTAGGTGCAGAACAGGTCATTGTTGATAAAGTCATTGCTAGCCTTCTGTGTCTATATTAGAGACAGAATGCCAAATAAAGCATTGTTCATCTAAGAATCATCACAATCCATTTTGAGAGCATTTCACCGACACATTTAACATGTACCAACACAGTGAAATAAAGTATGTTACTCTCATTTAATTTCATAGTTGTCTCCATGTCTTGGCAATAGAAATTATTGAAGCTTGCTAGACATGAAAATAGAACATAGGAGAGAAAGCTGTACCCAGAAGTGGTGTTTATTCCTCCTAGGTGTGCATCTGTACACGGCTCTTTGTGGGCAGTCAAGTGTCCTCTTCATTCCATTTTCACTGGTCATTACACTGTATTGTGGGTAAAATACCTTTCCATTAAAATCTCATTGTTGACTCCTTATCATTCTACTGCTCTTTTTATGCTCTATTGTCTGTGCTCGTCCCTCCCTTCTTCCATTTAAGTAATAAACTGAGTCAGATTCTCCCAATAGTCAATTCTAAATTAGGCATCCTTCAAAGCTATATTAAAATTTTAACTCAAAACATAAACACAGGTTTCAAGAGTTGCTTAATTATTATGCAAACACTGGGGAAATTTGATTCAACACATCTTCAATAATTGGTGCCCTATATTAAGTGTTGGCTGAGTGCAACTTTCAAAAAACAAATTACTAGGTTATCACACCTCAAGACAGAGTTATGTTTCTTATTAGCTGAGGTACAAGACGTCCTTATTCTAAATACAGAAACTCTCTTTTCAGTCAAAGTAGACAACAGCACGTGAAAACACAGGGCTGAATTAAACTGGAGGTTGTATCAAGCTGGCAGGTGTTTATTAGAGATCTGATATTGAATCTTGCATGAGCTTTTCTGAGAAATGTGAGCCCCAGAGTGTTACAAAACCATTTACTTTCTCTATGCAGAGTGAATTCATCTTGGGGCAGAACAGTAGAAAGCAACAAGCTACTTTTGAAATGTCAACATAAAGTCACTGTTGTCCCCAATTATTTCATTTGCACCCATTTCTTTTCCTGTGTCACTCTTAAAAGTATGTTACACAAATTCTTGGGAACTCAAGGGCACTTTGCAGTATTTGCAAGGTCAAAACTATTTTCAAATGTCAGGACATTACTTGGTTTCTTCACAGTGGTGACATTTATTCTGATAATAAAAAGCACTGATAGATAAAACTGTTGTTTTTTTAAGCTGAAATAAGACAGCAGTACAGAACTATGCTGGTCTAAGCCATATTAATCTTTACTGCCTTTATTTCACAGGGGAGAAAATCTACTTGTGTACATTTTGTAGCAGCTAAATGTTGGTCTAAGATGTGTTTCATTTGTTTATGCTATGGGTGTTTGTCTGATGGTTCAATGATGTGTTGCTTTCTTTTATGTTTCCTTTTTTTGATTCTGAGAAGTGGTATTACATTGCTTGCCTAAAACACCTGATTGACCTGAGCTGAACTGCTCATACCTAGGCAGGAGAAGGATAGACATAACTTCCAGGAAGAGGGAATAAAACAGAAAGAATAAGAAAGAAGAGGAATAGCAAAAAAAAGGAGAAGATTGGGAGGATGCCAGGGTACAGAAACAGGCACAAGGCAGGTAGGATGATTTAAGATAAGGAAAGTTGGCTAGAAATAAGCGAAACTACGAATGGACATTCTTAAGTAAGAGAATATGTCTCTGAGTGTTACTGTGAGCTAGGTGGCTGGTCCCGAAAGGAAAAAAAAAGTTAGAGTTAAAATTACTTTTTTTTATTTAAGGCAGTTATTTAACATTAAATCATTTAGTATAGTCATTTTAAATAAAGTTTTACATAGATATCCTATTTAATAAAACAAAATTTTAAGAATAGTAATAAGTAATATGAAATATCTCATATAAACAATTTTATCAAACACTGGGTTATTTACTTTATAAAAATGAAAAAGAGCATTGTTAGCATGAAGGGACACTCTAATGGATATTGCCTTAGAGGTTAGAGAAGGTGTGTTGGTCAATGACCCATGTTTTCTAAATAGGAATCATATTATGAAGCTTTGTTAAAGAGTTCCTCGTTGCAGTGAGGTTTCTCGTTACCAGGTGCCAGAGGTCAGGACCCAGAGACCTGCAGCCCCAAACCCCTTAGCTGCCCGCCACTGCTCAGGCCTCCAGAAATGACTCAGATGCTTATATTAACTTCATGCTGTTTGGCCTACGGCTCAGTCACATTGCTAGCTAGCTCTTTCATCTTAACCAATTTCCATTAATCTGCCTGCCACGTGGCCCGAGGCTCACCTGTGTTCCTTACATGTTGCTCCTTCAGGCAGCTGGCTCACTCTGTCTCTGACTCCACCCTTCCTTTCCTACCTATCCTGATTCCCCCACCTACTTTTTCTGTGGTGTCTGTCATGGGCCAAAACAGCTCCTTTATTTAAAGATTGATATTCACAGCATACAGAAAGACATTCCCACATCAGTTTCTGCAATAGAAGCAATCACATACCAACTGAATCCAGGATGAAAAATCATTGCAATCATGTTTTTCTTGAATTTTCTGGCTCCTAGTTTCCTTTAACTTCTATGAACTAAAATATGTACTGAATTAGTAGAAGCTAGGCAGTTCATAGCCAATTGAAGCCAGGTTATACATTTAGATAACTTGCTCAAACATAATTAAATAAAAGGTGAATACATGACAATGATAAAAGAATCAAGTCAAACAGACATAAAATATCATTTATAAATTTTAAGAGTGTACATATGTGTTAAAATTATAGCTGAACTTCCTAGTTTACAGCTTAACTTCCCAGCATTTTAAATATGACACTGTAGAAACTACCCACAGGCTTCTTTGAGCCTAAGAAATTTAGTTGCACAAAAACTTGTACATTTGTATCTTGATCAGAGTAAGGGGATTCCAATAAGGTTGTGATACTTGATTTTCATCCATTTTCAATGTGTGATGGTCCCCCTCCCCTGCACACATCCTAACGTATCTCTGTAACTTCTTATGTCAAGTTTTCCCACTAACTTCTCTATTTCTCCTTTATACCTTGCCTTTGAACCTTTGTGACCTGGTCACCCTTCCTCTCTTTATCTCTTTGGTCATTTAAATTACACTTGTTATTGTTTGTTTATGTATCCTGATATGTGCTATAAATATGAGTCTCTGATGCTCTAGAAGACTACCTATCCATTTTCACAGACATGTCCAGAGTCCACATTTCATAGGTCCATATTTCATTTTATATTTTCAATTATCTCCATTTTGCAAAAGGAAATGGCCCAGTGGGCTTCCATATTCAGTAAAAATGTCATCCATAAAGTTTTCATTCAGTGAGAAAGCATTTACTGTGTACTTAGGCACTTGTTTCTGAGTGACGTGACACATTTCTCATGGCAGCAATTGGCTCACACAGTACAGTCTTCTCCATATTGAGAGGGCTAACTCATGTTTTTTATAGAAGAAAATGGCTCATGCTGTACTGTCCTCTTCATGATTAGGAATGAACAGAAGTCTTCCAGGTGAAAGACATTTTTTCTTAGGTCTTTGAAAGTTCTCACTACAGACTTTTTATTCTTCACCTGGATTTGTCCCTGAACTCCAATGGAATCCATAACTGACAATGATTGTTGTAGTAGTGGGGTTCTCGGTCATGGGCGGCTAGAGGCCCAGAGACCCACAGACCTGCCGCCTGAGACCACTTAGCTGCCCAGCTGCCCGGGTCCCCAGAAACGACTCAGACGCTTATATTAACTTTATGCTGTTTGGCCTAAGGCTCAGGCACATCGCTAGCTAGCTCTTATATCTTAAATCAACCCATTTCTATTAATCTGTCGGTCACGTGGTCCATGGCTCACCCATGCTCCTTACATGTTTCTTCTTGGGCAGCTGGCTCAGTCTGTCTCTGACTCCGCCCTTTCTTTCCTACCTATTCTCTGATTTCTCCTCCTACTTCTTCTATGGTGCCTGTCATGAACCAAAACAGCTCCTTTATTTAAAGATTGAGATTCACAGCATACATAAATGCATTCCCACATCAGATTGTCTTATCATCTTCACATTGCTCAAAGCCTTTTTTCAATTAACATAGCAGACCTTGGGAATCACTGATCATTGTGAGAAGGCCTATATCTCTTTAACAACTTCATTGTCTTATGTTTAATGCTATGATATTCTTCCTTGTTCTCCTGAGTCATTCTATAGATTAGATTCAACAGATATGCAGAAAATTTTCCCATGTGTTCAAGTGAACACAGGATTTCCCCCAAGATATTTCACTGGTATGCCACTCATCAGTAGGGAAAAATTGCCTCTAATTTCTACCGTGCTACTATCCGTACTTTCCTTTGCTAACCTGTCCCAGTATCTGATCTCTGTACCTACTTGATCCCCATTAAATATGTTAATATTTAGTGAGACTAATGACATTATAAGGAATTAACATGTAATTTTATTTAACATTGATTGATTAAATGGTTGCTGTATATGTAACTGGGTTTATTATTTGCAGACTGACCTTGGTAGTAAAACTGGAAAGCTGAGAAGTAGATGCTGAGTGTCACTTCTAAGTACTTAGATCAGTGTGTAATTTCCTAACATTCTGTCTTAAAGCCACCTCAGGAAATACATTGATATCATGTTTTTAGGTCACTGACTTGTAGGAACACTTGATTCTACCAAACATTGCTTGGAGTCACTACACAAACATATCTTCATATTGAGGTAAGTCTCTAGCAAATAACAATTCTATGTTGATGACCAAAAATGCAGCAGTGGTCTGGCAGCAAGTATCTGGACTATTATGGAAATCAGGTAGTAGAATCATATTCTTGCCCATTGGAGGATCATCTCCTGTCTATAGGGAGGTGAACAGTAGGGGATCTAAGAGGAGAATCAATTTTTTTAAAAATAGCTTTTAATATCTATTGACTGAAGACATTTTGTGTTCTATCTTAAAAGCCATTTTAGATTGACTGTGACTGACTACCCAGAAGGCTAATTTAAGAATTTTGAGTTACTCTATGGATTATACAGCAGAAAATGTCCTGTTCCATTAGCAAAATCCAACATGGACAAGGAACTAAACATGCTCTTTATTTCCTGACCAAGATTTCTCCTTGGAGACCACTTCATATAGTCAGGCAGGCTTTGGCTTATGTCATTCCTGGAAAAGGCAAAGCCTCAAAGCCTCAACTAGTTTCCTATATGATTGTGAGCCTCATTTTGAACTCACATACTGCATATTATCCAAATGGATTTGACAAAATTATTTACCATGGTTCAAACAAATTGACATAATACCATATGCAGACTTTGTTTTAGCATATTCGCTATAGATTACACAGTCTTTTACACATACATCCAACTTGCTCAATTGCTCAAGACAGATCTGAATTCTGAGATTAAAATTATGACATTTGGAAAGGAAATGTCTGTTTTCCTATTTCTAATATGACTTTGGTATAAGACATGGCTTGATTCAAACTAGACAGCATTATATAAGTTCTCAAATACTTGTGCATGCATATTGGAAGTGCTGAATATACCCAAAATTTTTATTTATTATGATAATTTCAGCAAGGACACTTTCAGCTAAACTTTGCTACCACAATCATTACACTCAGATTCTATATTATCTTTTCCATTTCAAATTTCCAAAGAACAGAAAATGATATTCTTAATACATTTCTTAACTCCAAATATATTTTTTTCATTAATTTTTCTTTCCTAGTATGAATAAATTTCCTTATATCAGCATTTTAGTGTATTTTGTTTACATCTGTACAGTAAAGGCTGAAACTACAGTGTGGCACACAGTCAAAATTTAATAAACAAATAGTAGATTACCAAAATTGATGCATCTAGCCATCAATACAGTCTACTTTCTCTTATGACCCAGTAATTACACTAATATATTAGTTTGAATAACAATAGAGCTAAATGTTTTCTAGAAAATATATGGCTTCAGTTATCAATCATTCAGGGGGATAAGTGATGTAGAATAATCTTTTTGTATAATGTGAAGATGTGTCACTTGAATTGGCTTAATTCAAAGCTAAATTTCCAATACTTATACAAGACCTTATACAAGGAAGAGAGAATGCTGCAAAGAAGGCAGTTGCCAGCAAGGCAGAGAAAAATTAGGATGGGCAATACACAACTGAGATAATAAATCCAAAAGGCAGAAATTAAATTAATAGACATGAGTTAATTTGAGAAGTAGTTTTGAACAAGCCTAGGCTATTAGCAGTCCTTTTATAATTAGTATTAAGACTCCCTACAGTGGTTCTTGGTGTAGAAAACAATTATTTTTCTTTATTCAGCCTTAAATAATATTACAATATAATTTCTGCTGCTGTTACATTTCCCTATTACTATTATCTCTCCTTTATGTCTCATTAGAATGAAAAATATCAAAATAAGAATATACAATGATTCAATACTATTTAAACATGAGATTAAACTTGACAAGATAACAGCCCTGCTTCTTTACATTCAGAACTATAGAAATCTCTTAGATTATTCATCTAAGAGCCAAGAACTATAAAAAATTTTACATTAAACTTAACCAAGTTCATAGTCACTACTATTGTATGGGAAAATTGGATATAATAGTTAAAAGTACTACAATTAAGGAAGTATGCACTTTCCTTAGTGAAACTACTTAACAAGTAAATACTTTGAGAAGAAATTCATTCACTCCAAAGAAATTGACAGCTGATTAGAGTATAGCTGATCCTTTCTTAATTCTTTCCCTATTCAACACTTCACTTGTAAAGTAGACATGATCCTTTATTCATTAAATCAAAACATTATATTTATTCATCTAATGGAGATACTGAAATCAATGAAGTTTAAATAATTTTCCCATGAATATTTATGTAATAAAAATGAACAGAAGCACTGTTTTGCCAGTCTAAATGTGATAGACTAGATCACAGTCTCTTTAACTGAAAAACTAACAAAACATGGTGGATTTAAGGCTCTGTTTATAGTGATGCACTGTGATTATTAACATTATGTCTTTATACCTATATCTTTAAAGAAGTGGATTGACAGGTAAAAGTGATATGTCTTAAAGTGTGGTTCAGAGTTCACCTATTTCATATTGACCTGGAGAATGAAGACTCCTAAATACCATCATATGTTTACCTAAGAAAAATACATATGATAGGTCCTATAAATATGTATATACACATAGATCCTAATTATCCTTAAAAATAAAAAAGGGAATCCGATCTCAAAAGTGAAATATGAAATATCAGAGAAGCAGAGAAGCCAGCCATAGAAGCTTCTTACCTCTATGAATCTTCAAACCAAGTGGGCAGTGAGATCCATTCTCCACACATATTATATTCCTGTCTCCAACTTCTTAGTCTTGAGATTAAAGGCATGCACCGCCACTGCCAAGCTCTGTTTCTCTTTTAGAATGGTTCAATCTCTTGTAGCCCGAGGTGGCCTTGAACTCATGATCTTCCCGTTTCCTCCTCCAAAGTGCTGGGATTAGAGGTATGTGCCACCACTGCCTAAGTTTTAGAGTTCTCTAGTGGCTAGCTCTGTTCTATGATCTTCAGACAAGCTTTATTTGTCAGAACAAATAAAAGACTATCCAATTGTGTGTGTGTGTGTGTGTGTGTGTGTGTGTGTGTGTGTGTGTGTGTGTGTGAAATCATTGTGTGTAGTCATTGTTTTCTATATACTCTTATTTTTATCCACCCCAATAATATTAACAGACATTTATTCTGTATACTTATAAATATTTGCTTGTTTATTTTACGTGTAAAAACCTTTTGTTTGCACATATGAATGTGTACTATGTGTGTCCCTTGTGCCCATAGAGTCCAGAAGAGAACATAAAGTCCCCAGGAAACAGAAAGACAGACGGTTGTGAAATACACTACTCATTTCTAAGTAGACTTTAGACAAAAAGCAAAGAATACACAAGCTGCAAAGTGCAAACTCCGAACAGCTCGAGATCAGAAGGAACTTAAGAGAGACATCAAAAGATTACCTTAGGAAGAGAAAATAGAGGTCTCCTTAGAAAATGGGGATCATAACAGGTTGCAACCAAAAGGAGGTGGGAACAAATCATGAGAAAAGGAGGTGGTGAGAGTGAGAGAATCACCAAAGAAGGAGAAAAGTAAGATGGCTATCTTGATAGAGGAAGCCAGTGTGGGGTTGGAAAGAGACCAGGTGCTAGGGAAACCTCCAAGACCTTACAGGATGTTGCTAACTAGGTCTCCAACCAATAGTGGAGGAGGTGCCTAAACAGGACTTCCCCTGTAATAAAATGAATAACCACCCTAAGTGTCATCACAGAACCTACATCCAAAAATGAATAGAAGAGGAGGCAGGGATCCATGGATGAGCACTGGGCTGAGCTCCTGGTTCAGCTGAGAGCAGGGGAGGAGTCTGTGTGAGCAAAGGGATAGGGATTATGAGGAAAAGTCCCACAGTGATGGCTGACTGAAGCTCTGGGGAGCTCACTGAATCAAGAACAGCCACTGGAGATCCACCTTGACTTTTTGCCCATTTGGGGTGTGTATCGGGAGATGTTGAGGAGGGGAGGCTGAAGGCTATCTGGGAGTGACTGGGAAGAGAGGGGGAGCAGGAGGACACATAGAAAAAAGCCTTTTGTAAATAAATTTTTTTTTTTAGTAAATACAAAAAAAATACAGTGTTGGAAAATAACCCCTTGGATTCTTAAGAAAAAATAAAGCAAGTTATTTTAACTCATGTGTCTTATCTCAGTCCTCTGTGCTTGTCATTGGGTGAAACACACTGAAGACATGATTATCAACAGAGCATTCCATTCCTCATAGGACCTGGCAATGAACATGATGGATATGGATAGATTATATACTAGAATTAACTATAATTTTAAATTAAAATATGATTAAGTAGATATTCAGGTAAACTTTGAATGATGCTTAATATCCACTGCTGTGGCAAATGTAGGGAACATTTTACTAAAGAAAAGAGTTTTATTTGTTCTATGTATAGAACTAGAAACAATTGTACTGTTTCCACTCAATATAAGCCAGATGTAATTGGAAAATATTTATGTAATCAATTTTAATCTCAAATGATATGATTTTTGCCTTAATGTATATTTGTAGATAATTTTACAACAGTTCATTGTGCATCCATTCAAAAATATTAATAAAATACCAAAAACTTCCAGACGCTCACCAAAGCAGTAGGCATTGTTTTCAAACGAGACAGGTAAGCTTTAGATAATATTTTTAATGTTGCATTTATATACTCTGTATGTAATCAAAATAGTTACCTGTTGTGGGATATTTGTACACTGGGTCAAGGTCAAAGGTTGCTTTTATTAATGAAATAAAAAGCTACATGGCCAATAACTAGGCAGGAGAGAAAAACGGGACATCCAAAAGAAAGGAAGTCACAGGTTTTAATATAGGAGTGAAGAAGATGCAAAATGGATACAGAACAAGTGTCAAAATCAGGACTGAGCAAGGATAACCAAGCTATTTGATAGCACGTAGATTAATAGAAATAAGTTAAGTTAAAAGACCTAGTTAGAAAAAGCCTAAGCTAAAGTGAACCCTTCATAAGTGACAATAAGTCTCTATATCATTGTTTGTAGGCTGGTCATCCAGACAAGAAAACCCACTACAGTTATCCTTATAAACCATAAAAGACAATAGTGTCCAAATTAATGTATAGGTTGTAAATATTCATTGTACGCATCACTCTGTCAATTTCAACGTAAGTGGATTATGCCCTGAAGTTATCATTTCACAAATGTGATTATATTTGCACAGTGCTATTTCTACCATAAACTCTATAAGTCATGTCTTCCAAGGACACTTAACTTCTCTGTGAAATGAAATCTAATCTCAAGTGAAATAGCAGAGGTGCTTCATGGAACTATCATAACATGTGGCAATAAAGCCAGGAATCTTCATTTGAAAATAACTCATTAACCATTTATTGATGCTACATGGAGCTTTCTTTGTGACATTTGTCTTACTGTTGTCAAATAGGAACAACCATTAGACACAACAATGATCTCACATCCTAGAGAATCTTGTGCATCTGTTCTCTGTCAATCACTTAAAGTCATATCTAGACTTTGCATTAAAATATCTAAGTGCTATCTTCACATAAAAATCTTCCATAAGATATTCCACAGTGCATCTAAGTAAGTATAAGGAAAATATACTATTTATGAAAATTTACTAAAGTCATTTCACATGGCATACATAGTGTTTATTTATGTCATATTCACTACCACTTCTCACCTTAACTCCTTTCATATATACTTTAGACATTCTAACTTCATATACTTTTTAAAAAATTATTATTATTAAGCATAGTTCATTTGGATGGATACTGCTAACATTCTCTGGATCATGGTCAAACTTTCAGGGAAGACACCACTAAAGATAACTGACTTCCCCTTCCCTCATATATATGAATTGCCAATAACCCCATCTAATTTTGAGGGGTTGCATCTCTCTCCTCTATGCTGAATGTTGACTGGCCTTAACCTTTTCAGCCAGCCATAGATTCTGGAGCTCATGAGTGCTATGGTCCAGCAATGTCCATAAATACTGTTTTATCCTAGTGGTCTAAAAGTTTCCAATAATGGTTTTGGGACAGACTTACTTTAACAGACATAAATAGTTATCTTTTTGTGAAAAGGGCTTTAAATTCATTCAGAAAGCAGTTGGAGATCCCCTTAACATTCATATTCCTATTTTATCAATGGACATATCTTGCCACATGAGATATAACTGTACTTAACAGAGTTCATAGCTGGGTATGGGTTATGCTGGTTTTTCTATCCCAGCACCTAATTTTCCAATTTCTAGTACTAGGGGAGCTATTCAAAAAGGAGATGCGTTGTTGAAAATACAGATTGGTACAACAAATTATTGTTGGCTATTTTGGATCTCTGAGGAGCCCACCATACAACTCCAAAATAAATTAAATATGAAGGCTTATTTTTAAAATTATAAATGCCAGGCTATAGCTTGGCTTGTTTCTTGCCAGTTTTGCTTATATTATCCTGTCTACATTTTGCCTATTGAATTTTACCTTTTCTTTGTTACAAGTATCTTACTTTAACTCTTACTTCATGGTTGGCTGGGTGGCTAGGTGGCTGGGTGACTGGGTAGCTGGGTAAATGGGTTTATGGGTGGCTGGGTAGCTGGGTGGATGGGTGGATGGGTGGATGGTAGCTGGGTAGCTGGTAGCTGGGTGGCTGGGTGACTGGGTAGCTGGATGACTGGTTAGTTGGTTGGCTGGGTGGCAGGGTGGTTGGGTAGTTGGGTGGCTGTGTGGCTGTGTGTTGCATAATTTAAAAAGAATTATTACTTAGTTGTGCTAGTAACTATACACATATTGTCTCATTTAATTTTGTATCATTCTCTATAATCATTTTACACATTACCAAAATAAAGCCAATAACAGAATGAATCTACAATTAATAAAAATTTAGGTACAGTTGTAAATAGCAGACATAGTTTCCTAAGAATGTACGTTTGGAAGCAATGCACTTACAAAAGCCTACTACATAAATTATTGAAAAAGGAAATTAGCATTTTCCCATTATATTATTTGATTAATTCTTATAATTAATATAAAATTATCTGACTCTACATATATCATCAGAGTATGAGAGTCTGATGTTACATATATATTATTGATTTGGTTAATGATGGAATATCATGCCATAAGAACTCTCAACTTTTCCTATTTTCCCTATTAATTATCTAGAAATGTTGGATGAAAAAATGACTTTGCCATATCAAAAGCAAGATTAAATAAAAAGCAAAATTATCTGCAGACATCTTTTTAAAAGATCATAGCTAACATCTCTATAATTAAAAGTTATGAAATATATTAAAGAAAAACAATTTAAAGACAAATCATCACAATGGATTTTGTTATAAATTCAGTTTATGTCCAAAAAAAAATTCACTGGTCAACTCATTACAGGAATATATGAAAGGTGAAGCGTGAAGAATCAGATACCCATGTATTACTATGATCATACTGATTATATGATCTATCCTCACAATATTTAGTGACAATAAAAAGTTCTTCATCTATCATAACATTTCATATAGATTAAAATCATCATAGCTATTAAGCTCTTTAGGTTCATTATGCAAATTCTCTTCTAAGTATATTAAAATCTCACACAGTCAGCAGCAATGAAAAATAGGAATGTTTTATTTTAGGAAACAACAAAATACATATTTTTTTTACATAGATAAAAGTAAATTGTGGGTGCCACTCATTTTTTATTATAATGGTTTAAAATAACTGTAGTAACTTCACATTTTTCTGGGCAATTCTTTTGACACTATTGCAATTTCTGAAAACATGCACAAGTCACAGCTAATTATTTAAGTGAAACTAAGTTTATAATAACACACAAGTTATTCTTTTGTTTCTTACCACAAATTGTGATTTTTCTAATATAAAATACATAATAAGCTTTTTATATTTTTCATCTGAAATTACCAGATGTTCTTAAAAATATTTTACTCTTTTTAGAAATATGAAATGTGATTTCCTTCTATCTAAAATGTCAATGTGATATTATTCCCATCTGATATGATGTTTTGATAAATGTTGAGAGTATGCTTTACTTCCTCAAGAGCTACTAAAATATAAAATGATCTCTCTACGGAAGTATCCCTGTACATAGGTTTCTGTCTTTTAAAAGATTTTTGATTTTTGTCACTATACATTTAAGCTTATTCACAATACATCATTTGTGTTTATGTTGTAATATAACACTTTTCTATACCTTTCCTTCAAGGTAGAAGAGACAAAGACATTATTTCTGTATGAGACACCATTATAGAGATTTTTTAAATCTTCATCAATAAGGCCTAATACAAATATCTGCTATATTTTGCAAAAGAACTTATTCTTCCTGGAACTGGGCATCTTTCAGTCCTTTACTCAATCTTTCAATTAATTAGAAATAAATGTATTCTTCAATTTAAAAAAGTAAATTTGATTTCATATGGGAGCACTAATTTATTGAAATGATTGTAATAGTAAACAATTACAATAAAGTCCTTTGAGAGATTGTAGAAGAAACACTTTTATTTTTTATTGCTTTTAGGTTAAAAGGCAGTCTTTCTATATGACCTTGTTTAGGTAAAATCAAGTCATTTTGTATTTTTTCTTTTAAAATGTTTAATTATTCAATATGGTGTAAGAAAGGCTGTAAGTTTTTTTTTTTTTAATATGTCTGTACTTATCTAAAAATTCTCCAAGTTCAATAAACAATAAACATTTTTCGGTTTTACAGTATGCCAGCATATTCCTCACATTGTCACATATTCTACCTTTTAGTCAGAGTTGATGTTCACAGATAGAATTTGGCACTATCAGAGAGTTAAGGACACGTAAACAGCCGCATCTGTACTCCAAGATCTTCAGTCTTGACTTCATAGTCATTCTGTGTCTGCTTTCAGTGACAAGATAGACCATGACTAGAGATACAGGCATCTTGTGGCAGAAAACAAAATATTAAGTAAATTATATCCTCATTTATCAATAAGTAAAATCTCACAAAGAATTAACCTCCACAGAAATTCCACTTCTGATTTGTCATAGTGGAGGCAAAAGTATACCACCTATTTTGAAGCAAGATAAGACCACCATGGTTGGCTTGAAGCTATTAGATTTCCCAAGTATTTCATAAGGATTTTTAATCTTTAAAATTTTCAGAGCTGAATGAGCAAGGCAAGTAGAAATGTTATGAATGATATCAGGAGATTTTCTATATAATTTCACACTTTTCATTGACATGAACATGTAAAAATATAAGCCATATGAGGGGAAAATAAAGCAGAATTCAGCAAGATGACTGTCAAAAAAGAATATATACACTGTCTCCCCAAGACTTTAAACAAATGTAGCTTGCATTGGCTTATACTCTAGGGCCCAATTAATTGGCTATCTGATTCACTTTTGTACCACAGAAGAAATAATTTACCATTAACTCCCTGGAGTTCTGAAGGAGTTAATTTTCATCACATGGATGAGCACTTTATTCCCAGAGAGAATCTCTTTCTGCTTGAACATAGGAAGAAACACAATTCACTGAAATATTGAACCATTTGGAAAGAACATTGGACTGAATTAAGCACTCTCTGTGCTCACCCATGTGATAAAATTGGCTCATTGTGTTCTTTAGTCTGTTTGCCCAAAGCACAAGAAACAAGAATACATATTACTAATTTAATTGCATAGCTAACTAATAATATTTGTTAAGTACCTACTGTTTACAAAGAACTACCAATTGAAAGAACACAGTCATAATAAAATTATACAATGCTTCATGTACAGACAGTCAGGTATCTGGCCATTACGTTTTGACATCCTTACTCTGTTTGAAAAATTAAAATCAAAACCTACAATGTAGTAATTTCATTACAGATCTGGTAGACAGGGCACACAATAAATAACAAACAACTACTTGGTCACCCGCATATTGTAAGCTTTACTCACTAAAATCTATAGGTATTTAGACACTTTTGCATGCGAGTTTGCTTTATTACAGTAGACTCTTTTGAAAGTTCAATATCAGGCAATACTTAAACATATTTTACAATTCTAATTTTCATCTAAATTATAATACAGTTTTCAATATAACATAATATACTTGTCATTTACCATTTAAACAATGAGAATGTTGTAGAACATTTCATTTCAACTTTGTGTGTATGTATAGGTATGTGTATATGTTCCTAGTGTTCTGGTGGAAGCTGTATCTTAGCTCCTGCCATCCACATCATATACCCAAAGAGTCTGGGATAGTTAGGGGAAGCCCCACCTCTTTCCCCAGAGTCTGGCTCCTAAAACCTGCCCTCTCTAAGCCCACCAAAAGCAGCCCTTCTCCTACGGCTTCCCTCTGTTCCAGATTCTTCCCCTGATAAAGCATGTTGTTGGCTCAGGGCTAGGCCAGGTCAGAAATTTTCAGCTAAACACACAAACACACGGTCCCTCATGGCTTTCCAAGTCACCTAAGCTGGTTAGCTACTGAGTTTTAGGTATCCTTTTCTCTCTGCCCTAACACTAAAATCGTAAGTAAACACCACTAGTACTCTGGCTCTTATGTGAGTGTGTCAGGGTGGGAGTGTATTTGGAGATTGTCTTAATTTTTAAGGTTTAAAGGCAAGCATTTTACCAACTGAACCACTTAAACAACTCATCTCAGTTTTTAAATAAAGCAATAATATAAAATAAAAGATTGTAAGAATGTTAGTATAGCCAAATATGTGTATCTTAATATTATGTTCTTATTAGTAAATGCAGCTGAGACTTTATTATAGAATATTAAATAGTATTTTAAAAATAATACTACTTATTTTACTTAATTTTTTATAAAAGATAATCAAGTATTTTATAAATGTACAGAGAAAATATTTTCTTTAGTAAAGTCAGCTATCTAAGATGCAAATAAAAGTATTTAGGAAGCAAGAGGTGGCAAATTCAGCGTTAATGCACATATTTGTTTTAGTTTAAATCATCATGACAAAGCTTATTAGTATAACATTTCCCACTGATGTATGATTGGGAAACATTCCATACCTTGCCGTTGCTTGATGCCATTAGATATTCCTGTGGGTTGACAGCAGACCCATTTGCATTCTACAGAGTAAAGCAGAGAATTTATGGAGATTGAAATGTGAGCTACATTGAGAGAATAATTCCAAGCAGATGATTTCAGTTAATTAAAACAAGTAGTACAGGTTTCATATAAATGGGTGCTGGTAATTTTCAGAATATATGACCACATCTACTGCACTATACATTTTATCATAGTCTAATCAACTATGATCAAATTCTGTAATTACTCTCAAGATGTACAGAACAAACTATTTTTTTAAATTAGACTGATATTCTTCCAGTCTACTGTGACATAGTGGGAGAGGACTCTGCTGTATTTACTTATGTCGTCACTTCTCTGCTCATTTCAGCTTTAGTGTTCATCGTATCATTCACCGGAAAGGAATGGGAATATCTCAGTTGACTGGAAATATTTAATAGAATGTGTTTGGAGTGAGTGGGAGTTGAGACAAATAGGATTGGCAATTTCATTTCTAGACATGCAAGGAAAAAACAATATGAATTTTTAATTCTCAAAAACAATATGAATATTTAATCCTCTATGGATAATGAGAGCATCACCAATGAATTTTCTGTATAGTGATCATTTTTTTACCTTCATAATTACCTTGCTGCTTAACTGAAGGATGAGATATTAAAACAAAGATGGTTTTATTGGTTGTACAATCTACTCTGAAATGAATAAGTTTTTCCAGACTAATGCAAATTTCTTCCCCTTCTTATTTAAAACTCTTGTGATATCTGTGAATGTGTATATATATATATGCATATACATATATACAGACACATATATTCTATAACCTTGTACATACTAGGCAATATATAAATATAAGAAATCACAATAGTACAAATAAAATGCCACTGGTTTCATGTATCTCACCCATCTACCAATTATAGAGCAAAATCTAATAGTACGACATTGATATTTAGCTATTTAGCATTGGTGATAATAATATTATTGGTACCATTTAATATCAACGATCTAAGAAATATGGAATTCATGATAAGTCACCAAGACCTCAGTCGGTGAGCAATGCAAGTAATAGCAATGAAGACAATAGGAAACCCTCACATTGGGAGGATATATGTTTTTTTTATTTTTAAATGCTTTGATTTGAGCAGATGTGATGCTATTTCTTGAAAGGTTAGTCTTCTTCCCTAGTTTATATACAGCACATCAGCCAAAAGGTGCTAGTCAGTCTTAAAAACTCAGTCCCACGCATTTCTGGAGCGTATGTGGTAACCTACATGTCTTTATTTTCCAAAATTTAACAAGAAAGCTCTCTTGTTAATGTTTAACAGAATTCCAAGTTTATAATAGCACTTACCAAAATATTAAATAATATAATTATCCATTATCAAGTTCAGTAATTTATTATAGCATATATAAAATCTGGTAGATTCTGTAATCAATGTTATACAGTTTAATATTAATAATAAAGAGCACATTTTGTCTAAGCTACAAAGTAAAGAAATGGTTGTTTATATTTGCAATATGAGTTTATTTAATTTTCCATAACTTAAAATTCATATTGAGTAGTCATTCTGTACATTACTTTTTATTAATATTCTTTTCATCTCAGTATTGTAGACTGAAACCAGGGCTTTGTACATACTACTCAATCACTCTACTAAACCATAATCTCAGCTGTAAGTTCATCTGTAAAAGTGTAGAAACCAAAACATAGAAAGTGTTCTATTTGGGTTTTACTGCTGTGATAAAGTACTAGCAAAAACCAATGTGGCAAGTAAGGATTTGTTTGTCATTGGAAGTTATGTTTCATCATCTAGGGAAGCCAATATATAAATTCAAAGTGGGGACTTAAAGCAGAAGCAAATGAAGGAACACTGCTAACTGATTTGCTCACTATGGCTTATTCAACTACCTTTCCTATGTGTCTCAGGCCCAGCTGCCTAAGGCTGGTACCATCAATAGAGAGTGCCTCCTCACCATCAATTAGCAGTTAAAAAATGCCCTTTACAAGTGTTAATAAACCAATGTGATGAAAGCAAGTCTTCTGTGGAGTTTACACTTTACACATGGCTCTAGTTTTCTTCACATTGATAAAACTTAAGTAGCAAAATTGACCCCATGTCTACTTGACATTCACACACATCATTTTTAAGCCATACTTTTCCTTTCATATTTGTCCCTAAGATTCATGTCAACAGCACAAACATAAAAAATAAAACAAATTTAAAGGACGCTGGGAATCTTAAAAATTTTGAAAAATTGAAAAGTCAAGTCCTTTAAAAAAATACAATCTTTAACTGTGTGTGTCTATAAAATCTGAACTAAATTATGAACTTTCCTTATTCCAAGAGAAAAGAGCCAGGGCACAGCTACAATAATATCAAAACCAAACCAAACTTTAACAGAATAAACAGCCTAGTTTATGACATCCTGCACCATTACTCATCATGAGCTTCTGGACTTGATTTGAGGAGCTCCACTTATATGGCTCTGTCTTCTGCAGCACACATTGTTTATTTCGAGCAGGTCCTGTTCCTCAGCTGCCTTTATTTTTAATGGTCATCTCTGGGTCTCTGCCTCTCCAGTATACTGATGTCTCATCTGCAACTGAAGCTGCATCTTCATCCATGGCCTTCTGACCTTTATTTGGGGATTCTGAATAAAACAAATGTTTCCAATCCTCAGGTTTGCTCCATGGCGATTCCTTCTTGCCTTTAAATCTAATACCATGTGTGGCAGTCTTGCATATTATTTGCCAATTTTTGTTGCCGGCTTTCTGTGAAGTTGTGGTCACCACCTGGACCACAGCTGACCTTGAGGAAAGAGTTCCAGGAAGATTTTCATTTAGTCAGACTTGTCTTTTATTAATCATAGCTGATTTTTTTCAGCTCTAACTAGCCTCCATCTATTGACCTAGCAAAGCAAAGTATTCACTTCCATAGAGTTTTAATTCAAATATATCACATGGATAGTCTTGCTAGAGTCTTTAAAAGACTCTCAGTGTTCTCTCTGAAATTCCACAATCAATTTTCCCATCCTCTGCCTTTCTTTCTGTACAATTATCTTCTAAGCACTTATAGAATAGCTCATTAAACGCTGAGCCCTGATGGCTTTTCCAGCTAAAAGTTTTGAAAACCACTGAAACAATCACAAAACTAAAATGGTGAGAGGTCTGTTACAACACTAAACATGGCAACAATTTTCTGTCTAGTTTACTATCTATCCCTGCAATAAACATCAATACCAAAAGCCACTCAGAGAGAAAAGGGTTCATTTTATTTCACATTTCCAGAAATTTGATTCATTACTGAAGAACGTCATTGCAGAATCCCAAAACAGAAACCCAGAGGTAGAACTTGAAGAAAATACTTCGAAAAAAAATGATTTCTGCCATGTTTCTTCTTAGGTCACACAGCTACTTTTGTTAATCAGCTCAGCTTCAGTTGTCTAGAAATAACATAGTCCAGACAGCTCGTCCCTCCTATACTAATTAGCGATAAATAGAATGCCACAAATGCATGCCCAGTGGCTAATCTAATGGAAGCAATTCTTCAATTGACATTTATTCTTCTCACTTGATCGTAGTTTGTGTCAGTTTCTCAAAAACCTTATTAGTATAGAAAGTTTTAAATATAGAATAATTAAACAAATTCCATTGCTTATGTCTCAACCCTAAGCCCTATGAACTTGATACTGATGATACAATTCAATACTTATGATTTTCATGATCAGGAAATTGTTATCTATATACTATCAAGTTCACTCTCAAATCTACTGTTTAATGCAGTGATCGGATCTTATCTAACATTCTTTCACCTTTGGTCTCAAAAGTAAATATCTCATTGACTGAATATCTCTGTCTATAGTGAATGTGACCATGGTATGTACAGAACTGAAAAACTCTGATAAAATAAGACTAATATTGGTAGCTTTATTAATATCAGTAACTTCGTTCCACAGAGAAGCAGAGATGAGTCTGACCATCCACCTGAATATGTACATTACTCATGGCCACAGAACCAGTTGTGTTCAGGCATACTACTCTTCGTTTCTCTCCAGTTAATCTTCTTTTTTTCCTTGTTGCATAGCTTTATTTAAAAATAAAGTACCATTCCCTACGTTTCTCTTTTAAGATTATAAGATGTGATGTTTATAAATATTAATGATTGCTACAATTCTATTATGAAGATTAAAATTTTAATAAAATAAAATGAGGGTGTTGGCTTGACTTTTGTTTCAATGTAATAAAATTCTAAATGTGACTTCCTTCAGTATTGGCAATTGTGAACGAGTAAGTAAGTTATTTAAGAATTACATCTTGGTAAGCTAGTTATAAATGTTAATTTTACATCAAAATCTGGTTCATGAATTTTGGATTCATGAACAGTAGCTATAAATGTTATCAGGTTAACTCATTCTAGAGACAAAATTTTAAAATTCTATAACAAAGACAAAAACATATTATTAAATTTATATTAATCCTGATTATCATATCATTTTAAATATTTAAAGCTATGTTTGACACACATGAGTTTTAAGTATGCTTTAGCTGAATAGCAATAATGATATTATTAAATCTGATGAGATTTCTCACCAGGCACCACTGATTAGGCAAGGTTAAGATTTATAAATTTATTAGTAAGTAACCTAGTCCTCTAATTTTATAACCCTGTAGAATTGAAACTTACAAAATTTAAAAGAGTTTTACATTTTTCTTTCTCAAGGTATCTCTCAGAAGAGACTGAGCTCACTGAATCAAGAACAGCCACTGGAGGTCCATCGGGAAAAGTAGCTAGCCCTCCAAGGGTAGGTAACTGTCAACTAACATGAACAGTATGAGGAGCCTCGAGGGGTGAGATCAGATTGTGTTCCTGTGCATGGGCTAGTACCTTGGAGCCCATTCCCTACAAAGGAACACCTAACACAGCCTTAACTCTGGTTTGAGAAAATTGGTCTTACCTGGAGTGAATGTGCCAGCTGACCCACCTTGGGACTTTGTAGGAGATTATGTTGCTGCATTGTAAAAATTGACCCTGCCTATGATTTTAATAAAAAGTACTGATTGGCCAAAGGCAGAGGGGAAGTGTAGGTGGGGCTACCAGACTAAGAAGACTCTAGGAACAGACAAAATGCAGAGAATTCCAGAGAGAAGCCAGAAGATGCAGAGGACAACTACGCTGCTCTGAGAAAAGGTACCTAGCTGCATGGCTGAACAAGATAAGAGTCATGGGTTAGATTAAGGGTAAAGAGTTAGCAAGTATTATGCCTGGGCCTTAGGCTGATCAGCCTAAAACTATTGTAAACCACTGTGTGTCTCTGCGGGCCTAAACCTTGAGGCTAGGCCTGAAAGTCCAGGCCAGAAACCTAATACTACACCTAATACTACAGGACTTCTTGCCATTTGGGGGGAGGTTGCGTGGATGGTGATTGGGGAGACTGTCTGACTGCAAGGGACTAGGAGGAGGGAAGAGAGGGAGATATGGTTTTAAACTCTCTATTTTGGGGTCTGAGCCTAAAATTTTGTTAAAGTAGTGATATTGTTTACTGTTCATGGTCCAGAAACCAGCAAGGGGCACTTAACAAAATAATGGGATGTAAGCCTAAAGAGTATCTTCACCAGTGAGTGAAAACATAAATCTCATTTGGTGAATGAAAGTAAATAGAGTTTAACAACTAGTTTTGCTAAAATATTAAATTGTTATGAATAATATTTTCTCTACAGAACAGAAGAAAGAAAATAAAGTATGACAATCTGATGAATTGAAGGTGTAAGTATGGGATTTAAAGGTATTTATTTCAGTAAATAGAGTAGAAAAATAAAACAAACTTGTGAAAAAATGATTTTTGAGTAGAGATGAAGACATCATAACATTTGAAGTGATTAAACATTTCTATTTTATAGTTATGGAAGATAGCCAAGCATCTTTGTTAGAACATGACTAGAGGTGAAATAAAAGAAAATATGTTTTCTTATCACTCTGTGAATAAAACAGTAGTTTAATACCAAAATCAGACAAAATATCACAAGAAATAAAATATCTGCTAGGCCAATTTCTGAACTCTTCAACCATCACTTGAAAATTAAATCATGAGTTAAAAGTACAAAAAAGCAGAATATCTGCCAGATTTTTAAGTTTTGTGATTTTGTTTAAGCGCAGATAAAACATGCATGTGATCCATCTACTCATCTATTCCTTGTGCTGGGATTGGTATCTCTTGGGCCAGAATGTTTCTCGTTTTATGGTAGCTTTTAGGTTCTTGGAGAAAATGTCCTCAGTACTGCAAGACTTATTTCACATCAGCAGCAATTTCAACTCCACTTCCAACATGTGGAACAGGAAGCTCCAGAAGGCCCTGGGTAGCATGTGATTAGTTTACTTGCTGCTCTATAACCCATGCTGGGTGCCAGTTATGGGTTTCATATTTTTTCTAACCCCGATGATGATACCGCTCAGTTCTGACAGTAACCTAATTTTGACAATCAGTGTGACTGGTGCCAAATAAACTTCTTGAAGCTTTTTGACCCTCATGGGCTTCCCCAGAGACCTTAGAGCAGCCACTATTCCACAACAATGATGGTAGCCACTTGAAAGGCAGTGATGAGATAGAAGGGATTGACTATCATTATTTTAAAGCTTACACACACACACACACACACACACACAAATGCATACACACATGCATATACACACACACAGCAATAGTATGAATCTAGTCATCAAATGTACGACCTTCACTTAAGTCCACTCAAAGCAAACCGTATACTTTAATGTTGGATGAAAAGCTCTGGAACCTGCAAAGATGAAGTAAAGAAAAAATTAGGCAATTCTATTCATTGCTTATATGCTTTAGATTTAGTCCAGAAGGCATGATTCATGTGGGAGAACTTAGTATGATGGACGACACCTACAAATCTTCTTGCTTATAAAAGACAATATCAAGATTAAAAGGGAAGTTAAAATATTTTCAAAACCCAATTTGATAATCGATTGTCAACTAAAGCAAACAATAAGTAAAACACAACTTGCAGGGAAATGCACCAAAGCCAGGCCTAGTGGTTTATTCCTGTAGTCATAACACTCAGAAGGCAAAGGTCAGAGGGGGATCTTGGCTTTAGAGGCCATTCTAATATTCATTGGTGTATAATAATTCATAAAAATATATACAAAGTGAGTGTTTGCACCTTGGAGCCCATTCCCTCTAGAGGAACATTTAACCCAACACTGACTTTTGGATGAGTCAATCGGACTTGTCTGGAGTGGATGTGACACACTGAGCTGACCCCAAAGACAGCATAGACAAAGGTGCATAGACAGGTAGGTATCACTTAGGACTTCTTGCCCTTTTCTGGAAGGGGATAGGGATGGGGAGAGGTGAGGCTGAAAGCTAATTGGGAAGGATTTGGAGGAGGGAAAGTGGGGTACAGGGGGATATATTGATAAAAGACATTTTAAAAATAAAACAATACCTCTTTTTGTATCAAAAATGAAATTTTTTTTTTCAAAACTTAAAAATGTTTTTAAAAAAAGACTGTAAGAATGTAGATTCCCAGTCTGGCAAAACTAAATAAATACATAAATAAATAAAAATAAAATCTAAGCCAGCATCTTGCAAAAAATGCAGATGGTAAATAAATATATTTAAAATATTCCTTATAATACTTTATTGTAGAAATGTAGTTCACTAACACTGAAATACCGTAGCATGCTTTTCAGAGTGGCCCAGATCCAAAACACTAGAACCTAAATAGAAGTCAGGATCAGAACAATTGGAACTTTCAGACATCTCTGATGAGAATGACAGCCTAGTTCAGTTAATTTAGAAAACTAGCAATTTCTTACAATGCTAGATATACTTTTACCATGCCCTCAAACAATCACACTCCTTTTAGGATGTGTGTGCTAAAGTGATTGGAAACGACAGACACTTATGGCAAAACTATCCATATTTATCCAAACTTAGAAGTAATCAAGGTGTTCTTTATTAAGTGAGTGGTAACTAAACTAAACTATTTCCAAAAATAACTACAAAACCATGAAAAAAAGGAGAAACCCAAGTGATAACATAACTGAAAATAATTACCATGTTACTCTAACCTTCTAACATTCTAGAATCAGAAAATGATGAAGAGGTTGGCATTACTGTTTGTAAGGAAGGGTGAGATTAAAGAAGGGGACAGTTGGAGGACCATGAAACTACATCTGCACTGTGATGTTAGAGTCATGTCATGGATTTTCAAAGTAAAATCTGTGAAAATGCAGCCAGGAATTGCCTATAATGTAAAACAGAAACTGATTTATAAATAGGTGTCTCAAGAATTAGTTAATTGTCACCAAGGTGCCATCCCTGAGGGCTACTGTGATAATCAGAAAGGAGATCATATCTTTAACAGTAAGTGTGTAACTTTTACCTTTTTTATGTATAGCTCAAAAGGAATAATATACTTTAAAAAACATAACTAGAATATTTATATCAATAATATGTTTTAGCTATGAAGATTAAAGACCTCTAAGTGAACACCCTACAATGAAAGCTATTCTTACTGCTATAGACAGGATAATTTGGAGAAGTACTTTTTCATTTGAATAAATTTTAATTACATTTATTTGTGTGTGTGTGTGTGTGTGTGTGTGTGTGTGTGTGTGTGTGTGTGTGTGTGTGTGTGTGTAGAAAACATCCATACCATGGTGTGTAGAGGTCAGAGGGATCATAGGTCAGTTAGTTTTCTCCTTCCATAATGTGAGACTAAATGATGATACTTGGGTCATTAATCTTGACTGCAAGAACCTTTGTATGATGAAATGTCTTGCTTATTAACCTGTAGGCCTTTATTCAATGAAAGGCTCTTTAGGTGCTCTAGACACTGAGGGGAAAAAAAAAAAACAGGTATACTATTATTTTTCTTCACATTATGGTTATTAAATAAACTCCTTCCACTCACCTTAAACATTTTTTTGAAGAAACAGCCCTAAAAATGCCTGACTCCATGAATCTCTTTTTAGGATAAGAAAGGTCTGTCTCATTTTGGAAGGTACTAAAGACTACCTTAGGTTTTTGGCATGAGACAGGCTGTTTCCCATTTCCAGAAACTGCTGCTGATGGTGTAACTGAGAAAGCAATAAACTTCTCTTTGTCTCAAGCTTTGCATCTTCGGTTGTGTTAGCAGCCTTTCACACACATCTTGACTAAGGTGTCAATCTTACATTGAACTCCGGGTTAGTTATTGTGCTTTTCTCGTCCCGTTACCTTCACACTTGTCTCCAATTTACGAATCTCACCAGCGTAGGCAATTTCGCTATCTTTTCACAAGATGACAGTATTCCTGTTTCGATGATGAAGTGTGAAAATTTACCACTAAAATAATAAATGCGATATATGATATTGGATGGTTTACTTTTAAAACCACTAACATAGTTTTTGAATGTCTGAAAGATTTTTGAGGGAAGTTACAGTTTTGGGACACTCCCCAAATTTTGAGCTACATTTAATTAAAGAAAATCAAGGAGAAGAAATGAAGTGTGTTTGTTTTTAATATTTTTCTTAAGTACACATATGGACGGTACACTACACACACCTTCTGCCTTGTTTTAGTAACTACAAATGATAACTAAAAGATAAAATTAATGAAGCATCTAATAAATGCAAAATGTATTTATAAATTACATACATATAGTAGAATGGGAATTCAGATATTACAAAAAATAAAATTAAGTAGTGATGAGAAAATATTTCCAGATATTTTTATTATTGCATACAAATATTGAGCATTTTAGAAAACCGTAGAGAACCTATGTGACCTGTGTTTTGTAAGATCTAAAATTATTTAAAACAAATACTTAAGTGTCATCCATATATTTTTTTAATTCTATAGAAAGAGGAAGATAGGTTTGAGGTAATGGTCTAAAGACTACAAAAATCTTACTTTTATGGAGTAAGTTCAGTCAATATATCAGTTTTATTAAAATGTCCTTTGGTAGAACATGCCACAATGGTTTTGAATACAATCTATGGTAATTTAAAAATAAAATGTTTACTAAAAAGTGGAAATTGCTGAGAGAATGTTCTTCAGTATCTTTACAAGGCTTAGTCTGAGTCAGTTTGTCTGCTTATAAGTTAAGTTTAAGCCTGGAACAAAGATGCCACAGTTCAGAACATGTTTTACATGACAAGAATATGAAATCATTGCTAAGAATAACATTTACATGTTTGGATTGCGGTTTTCTTTTCTTTTTAATACAAAGTAGGGGGAAGCAGTGAGGATGTAGTGAGGGTGCCATCTTATGAAAATATTTCTGGTAAGCTTTCTGAAAATACAAGGAATTGCAATATATGAGTCTCTAAAGCTTTGGTCTTACTTCTTTTCGCTGTTTTCCACCTACGTCTGCATTCATGTTATTCACGCAAAGGAAGCATCAACAAATGGTTTATAAGATTTAGATTCCAGCCCTGCTCACCAACACTAGGACAGCTTTATTTTGGGAAGAACATGACATGGGGGACATTCTGGCTTCCCAGGTGCATAGACAGGTAGGTATTTTACATAGACCATTATTTTCTATAGGGTTCTGCAGTGTGATTAGACTTTTTGTCTATTGAACTCTTTAATAATAAATAATCAGGATACACTATGGCTCAAGAGTAGAAAATAAAAGAAAAAGAACAAGATAATAGTGGGAAAGAAAGGGAGAGATACAAAGAAAAGGAAATAAATGGGAGGGAATGAGAGGCAGAGATAAAGGACAGGAAGAAATACAGTAAGGGAAGGGCAAGTCTGCATATGCTTTGTCCTCACTAGCTCTTAAATAGGTTTTAGATTCACTTTGAAATCATGAAATATGGATTTTGTAATATTCACCCAGATTTGCATTCCCCCGGAGCTACACAAGGCTATTTTCTATATTTCAAAGTACTTGGATTTCTAATAACTTTTATTTGTTAATACAAACACTTATCTTATGAACATGACCTGTCTCTAAATAAAGTAAATATTTGAATGAAGCATATCATCATTGTGACATCTCTCAGTCCTAAATGTTATCTACAATTTGAAAAGTGGGAGTTGGTTTTTGGTTTTTATTTATGTATGTATGTATGTATGTATGTATGTATGTATGTATGTATGTATCTATCTATCTATCTATCTATCTATCTATCTATCTATCTATCTATCTTTTTATTTTTTATGTTTCCTCTTAAGCTGGTTCAAAAATTGAAAAAAAAATACTAAGCATGCACCTAAGTACCTATGCACAGTGACATGGGTAGGCACTGTGAAGGTACTAATGAGCGAGACACACCAGAGAGATGAAGAACACAACCAGGCCAGGGCTACCAAGAGATCACTTCTGAAAACATATCTATTTTCCTTAGTATATTGGCTATTTCTCCTAAATGCTCACATGATGTCTCTATGTTTAGAAATGACAGTGAAAACTGTGAAAGCTGTATGTAAATCAGAAATTAGAAACATGCTTCTTAGTTTTCCTCCCATTCATGTACAAATTAGGATCCAAAGACAGCATCAGTGATCATTCCTTACAGTTTTGTGGAGAGGAACAGAGTATAGTAAATGAATCTAAGAAACTAAGTTTCAGTTCAATTCTTATAGAAAACAACAACAAAAACTGCCTCCTTGATGTAGAGGGAAATAAGATTCTGGCTGTTTATGTTTTATTTATGTGCCGGCGATAAGTAACAAGACATTATTTATCATTTGAAGTTGCCACAAAGTTTGCATTTGCAGCCCTAATGGAATACCTTGATGCTCTTTCTATAAGGATTTTAATGGTCTTTTGTTGTTATCCTGATAATAATGAAGATTGCACATCCTTGTTTTGTTATTGTAAAAATTCTTCTCCTATTTTGCTAAACAGCACTCTGTCTGTCAATTGCAGGCATCTTTACCCAAACTGGAAATATCTAATAACTAAAAGAAAATTCTGGCAATGTGGAGTTTTTGGTACAATGTCTATTTTTTCTAAAATGGAATAGCAGAAACTGAATTTGTCTCACTCTCCGTGTTCCTAGATAAGTTGTCATTAGATTGGAGACAAAGTGAAAATACTTAGTTCATTTAATGAAATTAGACCTAATAGGAGCTTTGTTTAATCATCTAAGAGCAGAAAGCGGGACAGAGATTGGTGCTGGGAACATGATGGATCTGATGGAAGCACTTTAATTCGGTGTTAACCTGCTGCCTCTACTTTTCTTCCCGTGTATATTAATTGCAGAGGGGAAATTTTATGTATCATTTAGATGGCTCCTTTATAACTCAAGTCTTTTTTTACACAGAGTATAAAATGTATGCTTAGATTTTTCCAGGAACACTTGAGGGAAATGCCTTGTAAATGGGTATATAAATTTGCTTAATTAATCAAACAAAAAGGAAAAGCTTTTAGAGAGCAAAATCATGATGGGAACTTAAAAAAAAAGGAAATTAAAAAGATAAAGCTTATTACTGCCTTCTAATTTCAATTTATGCTGTAAATAAGTTAGCTTTAAAAGCAAAGGCTGTGAAAATATGCCTCTACAGCAAGTTCTTCAGTATAATTGGCAGGAGACCAAGAATTACCATTGGGCTCTGAGTCAATATTGTTCCTTGAACGCCCTTGGACTCTTGAATTTATTTCTGATTTAGATGCATTCAAGGCAGTCCATAGGTCCATAGTTTGTTTGTGTTCTCACTATCTAAATACAAGGTTTATATTCTGATACACAAAAGTTTTTATGCTTATACTGGAAAACATGTGACTTTATAAATGAGAGCACCTGACAAAATTCACAGTAGTTTGGGAAGGGGTTGTAAATGTCACTGACAATCATAAGCTTCAGTGTTGTTACTCTACTTCCAAAAAGTGTGGATAAAATTTGTACAAATAATTTAAAATATACTCAGTCTATGGCAAATACCCTGATAATGTTCAGTTTGGATCTCCTATAACGAAGCTCCTTTTCCCATGTCTTCAATGTGTGGTGCTGTGATAGAAGCACTCTGGATAGTCATGAACCTTTAGGCAAATGCAGAAATTTGATGTCAGGACTGAAAGGTAAATTCCGGATCTGTATTTCCAGGATCTCTTTATTGAATTTCTTCACAGATATATCTCTCTTTTCTTCTAATAGTCCATGATAATTTAATGCAATCCAGACGTAACAAAGGAAAAACTAATGCAGTCATGAAAATAAAGAGTTCTGTATGAAGAGGGATCAAATGGGGGAAGGGATCTGAGATCAAATACTTCCTGGCTTGTAAACCTACTGGCAAAATGTACTCATCACTACTTAACAGCTTGTCTCTACTTAAGGAACTTCCCTGGAAGTTGGTTCAGGAAACTTTGTAAGGTTTTATTACCATACAGTCAAAAATCTGACAAATTAGAAGCAATGGTATGAGTTAGGTGATATTGGAATGTCTTTCTGTGTGCTGTAAATATCAGTCTTTAAATAAAGTATCTGGTTTGGCCCATGGCAGGCACCATAGAAAAAAGTAGGTGGAGAAATCAGAGCATAGGTAAGAAAAGCAGGGCGGAGTCAGACAGACCAAGCCTGAAGGTCTGAATCATTTTAGGGGCCTGAGCAGTGGTGGGCAGCTAAGGGTCTGGTACCACAGGTCTGAGGGTCTGGACCTCTGGCCACCCGGAACCAAGAAACCCCACTGCAACAGATACATCAAGTTCTCTTGAGTATAAATTAATTGAAAAGTTTTAAAACTACAAAAAAAGTAATAATAAAAGCAAAAAATTCATTAATATTAAAATAGATTATAAATATTATAATTATTTTTAAATTATAATTTATGAGCTACTTTTTATTAGAAAGTCATCTTTTACTCTACAATGATGTGTTCCAGTCATTAAATGTTTGATATCATGATTGTAATTCAAGCATTTGCTATAGTAGTTCTAGAAATAAAAATATATAAAGATATAACCTAAAAAACTGCCACTTATTGAGGATTATTACTATTCTACAACTTGGAAACTTTCTAAGTATTTTATATGTGTTAAATAGTCTATACATTATTAGTCTTAGTGAGCTCATTTTAGATTTATAGAAAATAAGACATAAAAATGTGTAGTAGCTTGTCTAAAATTGAACATCAAGCTCATGATGCACCTAATTATAACCATAATAGTCTATATTCAGAGACTACATTTTTAACTAATATCACATCATGGGCTAATTTAAGAATTAGGAGTTAGCAAGTTATATGACTGAGCCATAGACTGATCAGCATAAAATTAATATATGCATCTATGTGTTTCTGTGGGACTGCAGGACTGTGGGTCAGCACTAGGATGGACAGGCCAGAAACTTCTTACTACAAACACATTAATATGAACCCTATTAATGTCATGGTAGAGAAGTTTAACTGGCAATGACAATGCTCCAATGACAATCAACACTTAGAATGAGAGCTGAGTAGCATGGAGTTGATTCTCTGTAGAGAGTCAAACGATACTGCCAGTCAAGTGTCAGTACAGTTGTGTCAGAATCTGCAACTCTGCTCAGTGAGATTAGTAGACTCCAAAGAGCATGCAGTCCTTTGGGAGTTGTTGTATGATGAAACCAGGGCCCATTCTATCTTACCCAGTTTTTATGTAAGATTCTATGCTCTAGCATCTAGAGGGAATGTTCCACTCTGCTCTGGAGCATGAAGCCATTAACTGATAATTCCTTGTCTTTACAGTGGGTGAAAACACGATTCTTAATGATCATTAGATAGTATTGAAGGCACAATCCACTATATTCAATAATTCCTTCCACATTCAGGAGGAAGAGATTTTACAGAACTGTAAGTTAATTAGGGTCAACTTAATTTGCTTCCTGTAAGGTCTTATTTTTCACAATATTTTTTTAAATTCAAACTTCTATGGTGATGGCTATATTATAAATAAAAAAATTCATACAATGATTTCATTTATATTTCATGATGTTAATGTAATCAAGGTAGAAATTAAAATTTTAAATTTTAACTAAACCCCCTTGTATCTTTTTTTTTAAAACTGAATGTGGTTAGAATGTTCAACATGTTAATTTTGTTGGCAATGCATACTTCTAGAAATGATCCATTCTCTTTAAAATAATTGTGACATTCTTGTCTGTTTATCAGTTTATATCCCATATATCAAGCCACCTTGGTTGCTTATTACTAAGTTTAAAAGGGTGTATATCCTGTCCTCTGTTTGCACCAAAGCCACCCATCAATTCAGACATTTCTTAGAACTGCCATGAGGTTGACATGACAAATCCTAAGGAAACAGGCTTACTCTTCACAGTAAGGAGGTTAGAATGCTATTTGTGGGTCAGAGGTTGGCAAATAGAAAGAGATGCAATTTCTGTCAAGATATTGACTGGTTCATCTGATAGCTAGAGTCCCAGCCAAAATAGCTGGAGGCAGGAAACGTAACTGCTCTTTTAAAAGCAGATGGTAGAACTCACTAGAGATTTGAGCAAGGAGGAAAAAAAAATACACAGTATGAATAAAATTATCAAATGAAATAATTGACTCTAGGATATCTTTCTAGAGCAGAGTCATGTTATACATTTATTCAGCATTTATTTTTGATAAATATTGTAATACAATGAATCAGAGATCAATATTGGCAGTATCCACTCTGTGGCCATGTAAATTCTTATAAAATAGCTTCCTTTTCTTAAAAGAAGTTTACTTTAAATAAGTGTTGCCCTTTATAGATAAGAATAATGCTACTAGGTAACTGAAAAATATTTACCTTGATTTCTGTTAGAATAACATGTACTAGAATCTCTGAGGCTATATGAGAAGTAATAAAGGATTCTAATATGGATAATCAAACACTCAAACATGGCTTTATAAGTTGATGCTTTGTCAATAGGATGCCCATAGGTCATCTTTATTAATGTACTGCAATTTCACTTTTAGTTACTATTATCATAAAAATAAATGTTGATCATGTAGCAAACAGTCCACTGAGCAGCCTGCCTAAGTTTGTTGTGAATTGTGATACAAATCTACCCATGACTCTATCTGTGAGAAAGACACTTGCAGTGGCCAAAAGCACAAAGAGAATGTGAAAGATTAGGATCAGAGATGGGAGAGTAGGCAGGGCTGCACTGAAAAATCAACAGCTCCATTTTAATAAGGAAAGCTACCTCCAGCTACATTCACTGCCCCTCCTTCTACAGGGTTGCCTTCCCCAGTCCCTGAGGTTCTCTTTGATCTGGTACAAGCCAGCAGTCACATGATTGACCATTCCAAGATTCCAGTGATGGGTCCTCTTCACTGGTCTATGCTTCCAGAGGTGCCTGATATTTGATTGTCCCTTTCATGGGAAGCTTCACACTAATGATGCCTGGGACCTTTCTATCAGTTTCCTATTATTTGTTTTATTTCACCTAAAGATCATGTTATTCTCTTTCCCTGGGTGTTTTCTATCAGCATGACAATATTCTCCCCTCTTTCAAGCAAAGAGAATAAATTGGAAGAGAGAAATAGAATTAAAACTAAGTGCTGTGTTGAAGTATACTGAGAATAAAATTATAATGAGAATATAAAATTGTCAATCCCTTAAGTTTAAAAAAGTGTTATCAATTCATAAAATAATTAACAATATAAATATATAAGGGTGGAGGGCAGGAAAGAGAGAGTAACAGAGAGACAGAGAGAGATTGAGTACTGTACTGTGGAATCTCAGACATATAAAGACAGAAATTGTATCTAATTTATCCATATAAGAAACTTGGTGGGTCACAATGAAGTGTTTCATACATGGCAGTGAATATATGTAAATGTATTCATTTAAACTAATACATCAATATCCTCAAAGCCCTAGGCAACCTTTTGTAACTAACATAATACTACCACTATGATCTCTATGATAAAGTTTATATGTGTGTGTAATTATATAAACCACATTACTTAGTATATATACATATATAAGCCATTTAAGTATTAGCACTAAATGCTTCTATTTCATGGGGAGAAAATCCAAATCAGCCATTTTAAAAGATGTTTAATAAAAGTGAAAAGAAAATAAAGTGTTAATTTGATTTTAATCTTATACAACTGAGCTGGCGTTGGTAAAATATGTGGGATAAACAATATAATACCATGACAGATAAATGTATCTTCATGCTGAAAATATTGCAATGCATAGAATTAGAAGATTCCCAGTAGTCATGGCAGCAAGTAGTCAACTAAACACTTATAAATCCTTAGAAGTGATTGACATCAATATACTTACTACTCCTTGGTTGTTCTTCTTTTGAATAGAAAGCCAAGGCATTCCACTAAATACGCCTGAAAGGCCTGTAAGTTAAGAAGTCTTTATAGATTCCAACCATAGCACAGCCTTGAAAATTCACCCTTCTCTGAACTCCGTGTTTCTCAGAAAACATTAGCAGTAGCCAGAAGTCACCTCTGCCAGACCCTATGCATAATGTTCCATCCCTGGTATGCACAGAGAGTACAGCTCAATTTTTTTTTTCTCTCAGATGACTGATCTCGGGATGCTTGGACTAAAGATACTTTAATATTATTTAATAATAATAACAGACAATAATTACTAAAAAAAAAAATCTTAGTGCACATAAGTAACACACTTGTCTCCATCTCTTTTACATTTCTAAAATGACCTTGATACTGAGGGGGGGGAGAGAGAGAGAGAGAGAGAGAGAGAGAGAGAGAGAGAGAGAGAGAGAGAGAGAGAGAGAGAGAGAGAGAGATCCTCCAGAGTCAGTATACTCAGTATACTCAGTTCTGAATGAAATGGCTTTCTCCTCTCAGGGATCAGGGATTCATGCAGGAAAGGAGGTTGAGAGGGTATAAGATGAGGCACATTCATGAAAAGTGATGGCAGGCTAAACGTAATCAAGAATATATTTTATAACAACATTAAATTATTTTAAACCCTAAAAAAGAAAGAAAAGGGGACAGAAAGGATGGTTGACTCCAATAAAACATTTCCTTCCAGTAAAGCAGGACTGACCCATAGCACATATAATCTCATATAGACTGTGGCAGCATGATCTGCAAATGTTAAAGCCATATAAGGGGTCAGAACTGAGATGTGGAAGTGGAAACAGAATCCTACCAAACCAGAAACCTATGTGTAATTGATACATGAAAGAGAAGTTAAAATAATTCCCAGAAATATTTGGCCACCACAAAATAAAATCCATAATTTTTGTGAACTTTTGTCTCATCTTGACAATATTTGCTTATTTTTTTAAATTTATTTTTGTGACTTTTTTTGTAGGAGGACAGAGAAAGGTTGAGACAGAGATGATAATGAAAGATGGTAGATGGGTAGATGGATAGATAAATAGATAGATGATATATAGATAGGATAAAGTTGGCTAGGAAGGTGGAGAGGATCTGGAAGTAGTTGGAAGACAGGAAATCATAATGCAAATGTATGATATTAAAAATAAATCTAACAGAAAATGAGGTATTACTAGAGAAATATGTAGCAAAAGTACTGAAGATATTCTCAAGGTAGTTAAATACAATTCTTTTAAATTATATTAGCTTCATTTTTGAGAATTCCAAACATGAATATACAAAAAATGATCATAAACAATCCCCATCTCCATCTTTCAGCTCCTCCTATAGCACCCTCACTGATCCCTTTTCTTACTTTTTGACTTTTTCCTCTATTTTGATAACCTACCAAACCCTGTTAGTGATGGCCATATCTGACCATCCAGTTGCACAGTTGCACGCAGTAAACATACTTATGGGATCATCCAAAACAAACAAATAAACAAAAAAGCCCAACTTTCCTTCTTCTGGCAACTATTAACAAACAAACAAACAGTAGCTATGCCAGAGTTCTGTCTGGATTGATCTCTTTAATATCTGGAGCATGTACGTGCACTTAGCAGTTGAAAGAAAACAATAGTGATACATCCAGAAGGCAGCAACTTTGTACACTCCTTGGGTCTGATATTCTTCCTGCCTCCTCTTCGAAAATTTTCTCTGAGTCTTGGAAGATTATGTTAATAAATTTGTCCCATTTAGGCCTGAGCTCCGAGTCTCTTATTTCCAGTGATTGGAACAATTAAGTGTCAATTGACCTACTGCTGTCTACTGACAAAGAGGCTTCACTAGTCAAGACCAAGGTCAGTCTAAGACTATGGATCTTTGCATCTTTGGACCAAAATTACACTATTTGGTATGAAATGTCCTTTTTGTGAAGCCTTCCTCAAATCCAATCAGATATAGCTTGGTCATTGCATAATATTCATGCCACTATTTCACTAATGGGCGTATCTTGTTTGCCTGTTGGAACTATAGTTCATGGCTTCACAATGGGTAAAATCATTAATGTATTGTCTCCCCCATAGGCCTATGAAAGCAAACTGCACAAGAAAATTTTCAGTGTTAGAGTGTCTTCTCTATGTTCTGCACTCAAATGTACACAAATATCGTTCTTTATAATTATGTCGAAAGTGGTTATTTTTAAGTTGGATTCATCAACATATGTAGCATATATAGAATATTTTAATACATATAAAATACATAGAACATAGTAAGTGTATAATTAAACTAAATGATATTGGGGATAAACTTTAGCACATATATTCAATTATCTTTCAGTTCTTTAGATAGTAAAAGTCAAATTTTCCGTTGGTATTCACTACAACATAAATCTACATAGAGAATTTATAATCACTAAAAAATTAATTGGCATTCATTAGTGTAAATAAAGGTACAGTGTAAGTATACACATCAAGAATAAAAATGCTTAAATGCTTAAACTATCAATGCTATCTCAAATATTCTTTTATGTTTTGGAAATCATGTCTCTGATTTTTCCTATTGATGCAGTTGACTCATACAACAAAAGATTAAAAGTGCTTTTACTTTTTCTTCATTTTTATTTAAAACATATTTCTTATAACAGAAAAACACAAACACAATACAGACATGTTGCATTTGAGTGAAGTAAATGCAGTGAAATTGTCACAATGCATTTGTCTGAGTGAAGATTACATAAGACAATGAACTTCAGGGGCTCAAGGAAAGCTCACATGTGGAGAGTGCAGAGCCAGAGAACGTGATTCCCATCATATGGTAGGCATTCAATGAGTCGTTGTTGAGTGAATGAATACATGAATTAAAATTAACTACCAAATGTGGAAAGCCTTGAATCAATGAGCTTGTCTTGCATACAACCTCTTGGTTCACTGCCAAGGCCCCTTGACACAGACCTTTCTATTTAGAAGTGTCTGGTGAATTATCTTTTCTTTTTCCATTATGTCTTCTTGCTATTTCTTCTTATTTAAAAAGCAAATGACACAGCATTTTTACATATATTGAACCACCTGGATTACCTGGCAACTATCAAGGACACGGAGAAACTCTTAAGACTGTAAGAATCTTTTTTTTTTTTTCTTCAGAAAATGGGGTGGAGCCCAATATTGTTCATCTTCTTAGGGATACAAGAGTTTTGTGCTTGATTAGAAATGACATAATTTGCATAAATGATTTGGAAAATAAGCCCATACATTTTTAGAACATTTTTAGACAAAAAGTTTGCTTTCCTCAAATATCTTCACTCACATTACATCTTCAACTCAGTGTCTGAGTGACACAAAGAGGAAACTATATTCAAGAATTTCCTTCATTTTAGTTTGTGGACATGCTTGTGGGATATTTTCTTAATAATTTGTGTAAAAGAGCTCTACTCTCTGTGGATATCCCCAGGCAGTTGATCGTGAACTCTAGAAGGAAAAGGTAAACTCCTTTATCAGTTGTTCAACCACATATACACCATCACCAAAAAGTTACTCAGAATGGTGTGTATATTTATCTAGACATGCATTCGCTTTGATTTATGTAATAATATTAATCAAAAGAAAGACGCTATAACCTTGACATGGGAAGCAGGAGAGATGAGAGGTGCCTCAGGGAAAAGGGAAAGGGAGTACTATTTATTCTATTTTAATTAAGAACATATTTTTAAAGAAAATAGATTATATATAATAAAAATAGAAAAATTAGGTTAAGAGGCAGCAATACAAGTCAAAGGTATAGTTAGTACTTGCTTAGCATGTACAAGAGTCTTGGTACAATCCTCAGCACTGGAAGAAAAAAATAAAGAGTAAAGAAAAAATAAGCAAGCAAGCAGGCAATAAAGAGAGAAGGAAGAGAGGGAGAGAGGGAGGGAGGGAGGGAGGAAAGTAGGGAGGGAAACAAGCTGAATTGAACTCTTTTGTCTACAAGGTGGTTTTATCAATGTTTTATATGACCAACTACCAAAAAAAAAAGAAAAGACTATAAGAGTCACTGTCTACTGATCACTGTAGCCTCGAAAACTCCACCAAGACAAAGTCTAGGCTGATTATGTATAAGTTCCTACTTTTAATCTAATTTTATTCTTTAATAGCATGGATATTATTTTATGAGAATATTATTTTTAATTGTCATTATAAAATCTTCATCCAGCAATTGATGGAAGCAGATGCAAAGATCCACAGATAAGCACTGGGAAGAGCTCCCAGTCTAGCTGAAGAGAGGGAGGAGGGGTTATATGAGTAAAGGGGTTAAGATCATGATGAGAAATCACACAGAGACAGCTGACCTGAGCTATTGGGACTCACTGACTCTGGAATGACAACAGCTGATGTACTGCATGGGACCAGACTAGACCCTCTCAATGTGGATGACAGATGAATGGTGTGGACAGTTTATGGAGCCTCTGGAGGTGGGACCAGAACTTATTTCTAGTTCACAAACTGGTTTTTGGAGCCCATTCCCTAAAGAGAAACACCTTACTCAGCAGTGATACTAGGGGGAAGGGGCTTGGTCCTACCTCAACTAATATACCAGACTGCATTGTCTTACTCTGGGAATCATCCTGTCTGAGAAATGGATGGGTGAAGCTAGGGGATGACTGGGAAGAGGGGCATAGGGGAGCCAATGGTGGATATGTTAAAAATATTTTTGAGAAAGAATAGAATAATAAAAGGATGTAAAATAAAATTTTATTGAAAATATAAGAAGTTATTATTTTATTCTATTTTAATATTACAATATAATTGTAACATTTCTCTGTCTGTTCAAATCTACCTTTAGACTTCTCCTTTATCTCTTTCAAATTCATGGCTCCTTTTACCATTAATTTTTCTTAATGTGCGAGCTCACATACACACACACACACACACACACACACACACACACACACTTTTCTAAATACAACAGACTCATCATATAATGTGATTTTATGTATGTATGATGTATGTAGGCATGTATATATGTATATGTGTTTGTTTCCCAGGCTAATAATTTGGATGACTAAAACACTATTATTTGAACTTACAATGAAAACCAGTGGTTTTAGTCATTGAATTTTGAGACAACTGTATATTTTTTTAAACAAAGAATAACTGATCTTTCTAAAAATTTATATTATAACCTTTTTTTCTCTGACTTAATTTAACAATAAAAGACAATTTAATTTGTAACCTAAATATTTACTTCATAGAATCAGAGAAATTGCTTTTGCAATTTTAAACAATTTTTTATATGGATTCTTTAAGCATCACAATATTATCACTAAATGTTCAGGAGATAAGTCAGTTGGGGAATGGTAACCATAGGGACCTTAATCCTCAAAATCCATATTTAAAATTTACTCTTTCTTTTCTCTGTGTGGCTGTTGACATGGAATGGAAATCACATTCAAGGGTTCAGAGAGATGATTCAGCAGTAAGAAGACGGGTCTTTATTCCAGAATATCCAGATTCAGTTCCCAAGACATGAGTGATAGTTCAGATCTTCCTGTAACTCCACTTCCAGCAGATCTTTTTGCCTTCCAAAGGTATTGTATACAAGTGGTGCAAAGATGTACATGAAGAAACACCATTGACATGGATAAACTAATAAAATACCTTAAAAATTAAAAAAAAAAATATTTGAAAGTAAAACTAAAGGTACAACTACTCGAGTTCCTAAGAAATTCCAATTTAAACAAAGGCTTATATATCTTTTCAAATTATGACAGTTGCTTTTAATAAACATCAATTGGCAACAACATTTTGTAAAGGGAAAGAAAAGCATTATAATTTTTATTTATGAGGAAAATAACAATATTCTAAATACAAGGGAATAAAGAGCAGTTAGTAGATCAATAAAACGTTTTGCATCTTTCAAAACTATGCAAATGTAGCAGGAGTCAATTCATCCTTCCAGTATTTATAAACTTAAACAATTATCTTAAATTGAAAACAAAAATATTTTATAAAATGTATAAGTTCTAAGGGAAGGGATGAGAAAAAGTAAGTTAAAAAAAATAAAATAAAAAAAAAGGACGGCAGACAAGTGCTTTCTTTACTAATTTAAGAAAAGGATGTACCAATACTGAGTGAGACCTTCTTGGAGGCAGCATTGATTCATAAGATACCTTCTTGGGCAAAGAAAATGTTACATAACATTTTGTTTTTAATGCAGCTTTATAGGACAGAGAGGGTTGTGTTGCATAGCTTTAAAGTAAAACATTTTCCCCACAATTAGAACATGCTCACTTGACCTGTGACACAGAAAGTTTTGGTTATCACTTTAAGTAAAATTCTAAGTGTAAGATGATATTTCTGTTCTCAATTTATTTAACATCTCATTATATGTTAATTAAATGAACTGTGGAATCTTTCCCACTTCACAAATTACATTGGAACAGACAGAGTGCTAAACGGATCTTGCCACATAGTTTTCAGTTTACAGTTTGCTCCTAAATATATAGAGCTTCACTTAAGTTCTCAGGATTAGAAAACAAATACCAGTTAATACCAAGTGGAGAAAAGATGGAATACAAGGGTCTCTGTGTGATTAGTTACCATACTTACTGGAACAGAATGGAGAGCAGATATTTACATGACTAATGAAATGTAAAGATGTTTACAAAATAAAATTTCTTTGCATCATAAGTCACCAGCTCTGGATTAATGTCAAGAGGAAATAAGTCAACAGTAAACCCACTTCAGAAGTTTTAGGCATCTCTTAAGGAGTTGTGCTTGGATACATATATTTTAGTATCTTTAGAAACTTTCACTTCCTGTGGAAATCTTCAATATAATACACCCAACTGAATAGAAGTAATTTCAAAGTGCTAGCCTTTATGTAAATGCTTTATGTAAATGGATAAAGAAGTGTCTTATAATCCTCTTAGATCTAAACATTCTCCAGGATAGTCCTCTCCAGCATGTGATCACATCTGGGATTTCTTGTTTCTATGTTTTGATAACATCTTTGGACAGTTCAGGACCCTGTGTGGTCTATAATTTGGAATAATGTGTCATAGACAAGGTGATTTATAACTACTGCTCAGCCTTCTGTCTATGCTTTCATTAACTATACCACACTTTACAAAAAGATCTAGATTGAGGCATGTATTTGAAGTTTACCGTGTGATAGCATGATGCTGTGCTATAGAACAGTGATTTTCAACCTCCTTAATGCTGAGACATTTTAATACAGTTTCTCATACTCTGCTGACCCCCCAACCCAAAGAATTATTTTGTTACTATACATCACTGTAATTTTGCTGTTAAAATGGTTCATAATTTAAATATCTGATATGCAGGATATCTAATATGTGACTCTAAAGAGTGAAACCCAGGGTGATAAACACTGTTCTAGAAAGATGGGAGAGAAGATGCATATTGTTTTTTCTTGTCCTTAATCATACGTAATCATAATATTTGCTAAGTTTTCAGCATAAAAACCTTCCTCTGAACATAATAAGCATTACAACTGGCAAACTGATTTACTTCTCAGTTTATCAAAAGAATAAAACAATGTAGAGGAATGTGACTTTAATCTAAAGTAACTTTTGATCTCAAGTGAATTTACAGCAATTTTAATTATTCGAAATATAGATTTAAAACAGTTGTTCTTCCTCCTGTGACATTCTTATATGTGGAAAGTTCTGAAATACACCTCCATAGGAGTATGCATTGTTGGTTCAATGAACACTACTTAACACATCCAGGACTGCCTCAAAACAGGAAAATATACCATACCTTTCAGGGAAAAAAAAAAAAAAAACTTGCAATGACTTCAAAATATGATGTAAAAAGAAAAAAAATTGGCTTGTCAATTAAAATAAAATTAAATAAAGAGATATAGCACAAAATCAGAATTAGGCATTAGATACAAGTATCAATTTTTTTAAAAAATAAAAGCTTGAGATCATCAAATTTTTGGACCCATTTCTATAAGAAATTTAGAAATTTAATGTTGATAAAGAAAGTGTGTTTTTTTTCACTTTAAAAATGATTACCTCAAAATATTTATAATGCAATGATTATTGTTAGTAAACTTGCAGTTGGCTTCCCTCAAAATTACATAGATCTAGGGTGTATCTAGATTCCTGAGCAATTAAGAGAGGACTATTCTTTGTGTTTGTCATTCTCTGCACACGCGTGACAGTGTAAGTTTGAAGTAATTTCAATATGCACATATTTAAGTGATTGATTTTATGATATGACTCACAGAGGAAGTCATAAATGTCATAATATACAGTGTAACTTTACCAAGTCATTAGCCCCTGCTGTCCAGAAGCTCTAACAATCATTGCCAGTTTAATGCATGTTCTTTATCTCTGTGTCATTTCTTTGAAAAAATAATTAAAATGCAATTGCATGTGTCCTCTTTTCTAATAGAGATACAGGTAAGCATATGAATGAGTTACAGATGATTGCGAGTCACCATCTGGTTTCAGGAAACCAAATGCAGGTTCGTTGCAAAGCACCAAGTACTCTTAACTGCTGCACTAATCCCTTCAGTCCTTATTCAAGTATCTTAAATTCAAAGACAACATTTTAAATGAATTTTGAAAATTATGATGATAAGAGTATCATTGTTCAACATCATCATGTTCTTAAAATTTCTTTCTGTAAAACATTCATTTTTTTTTAATAAAAAGTATTGTTGAATGAGATGCTGAAAGTAACATAACATTTAAAGATTTATATTTCTGACATAGAACCATTGCTTTGTTTTTCCAATTACTACCACCTTAAGTTTTAACTTTGTACAGATGATTTTGAGTATGTGTACACCTTGTTTGGAATGATATTGTTATGAGAATTGAATGCAAGTATCAAAGACCATCTCATAGAGTTCACTTGATAAAGAAATTGTGCTGAACAGCCTGAAAACTCTATGATGGTCTTGTGATCTTTCAACAAGTTTTTAGAATGATATGTAAATATAGGTGTACATGCCTATATGCAGTAATATATATTATATGTAACATTAAGTATATGTAATATTGCTTATATTCCTAGTCATTTTCGAGAAGGTCATGAAATGAAGCTGAGAGTGTTATTGAAATCTCACTGTGGTTACATCATTAGCTGCTACATTATCAGCGGGTTCTCAGTTTCCTTTTGCCTTTTGTAACAATTCTTTGATGTAGAAAGTCTTTCTGTATGCTGTGACTATCAGTCTTTAAATAAAGGAGCTCTTTTGGCCCTTGGTGAACACCGTAACCAGAGACAGCATAGGTAGGAGAAGCAGGGTGGAGTCAGAGAAATCCAACCAGATACCAAAAGAAGAAACATGTAAGGAACACAGGTGAGCCAGGGTACACATGGCATGACAGATTAATGGAAATGGATTGCGCTAAGATGAAGGAGCTGGCTAGCGATGGGCCTGAACCATAGGCCAAACAGCATGAAATTAATATGTGTCTAAGTCATTTGGAGGGGCTATGCAGGGGTGGGCGGATAGGCACTCTGAGATGGCAGGTCTGTGGGTATGGACCTCTGGATAGCCAGGACAAAAAACCTCATTGTAACATTTCTGCATCTGGAATTTACTTAAAAGTAGACACATAAAACAAACTTAAGATACATCTTGCAAGAAATTTTATTCTCTCATTCCCAATCTTCTGAAAATCCATTAAATCACTGATAACTCTTTAGTTAATATACTAGATACAGGGTTGTCCCTAAATACTCACAAGTTAAAAGCTCCCTTATCCAGAATAATCTTTTTAACCTATTTCCCCAGAATATTAAAAATGGAGATTAAAAACATATTACCTCACTTTCTTAAAACAAACAAACAAACAAACAAACAAACAAAAAGTATTCTCAGGCAAACAACACAGCAGCTCCGGAAGTCCTGTGTTCATGAGACACTTCTTATTATCACAATCCCCCTACACCACCCCCACCAAAACTACTGGCATTAGTAGTCTGAGTGCTTGGTTTCCAGACACTAAGAAGTGGAACAGGGCTCCTGGAAGTTTTCATATTCCCTTCAACCTAAATGTCCTAAGTCTGACCGTTTTACAGCAGCTGCCCATGGCATGACACAGGACAAATTTAGGTCCACTGAGTTTTAGAACTCAAGTATCCCAAACAATCACCAACAGATGCTTGTGACAAATTGTAATGCCAAAGAATGAGGAAATCAAAGTTGTTTCATTACATTGTAGTGATTACTCTTATCAAGCAGTCATATTTCCCATTTTTCCTTTGCTATGACTGGAAGAAATTAATCATTCATCTGCAAGTGCAACTTCTAATTTTGAAGTAGGAATCCTGTAATATCTGTGATTGCTCAAACATAAAATGTTTTTTCCAGTTAATACACATCTACAAAAGATAGTTACAGAGTTTTCTATATAATCCTTGATAATTTTGTTTCAGCAGTGACTATTTGTGCAACCAGCAAAAATCATGTAATTTTTTTTATTACTATCAAATATCTCAGATGTTTTGTAAACTAAGATTTTAATTGAAATAGCATTATACCACTTACCCCATTCCGTTTCTTCCAACCAGCTACTTTCAATAATACCCTTTTAAACCCTTCCCATTCTGTCATGGACTTTAGGAGGAAAATCCCTCAAATCTTTATGTTACATACCAATACAAAGAACAATGACTCTATTTAAAAAAAAAAAAAAAAAACAAAACAAAAAAAAAACAGTTGTTTTGCCAAGTATACTGAAGTGATACAGTGCTGTCATCCCAGCACTCAGAGAGTAGTGCAGAGGGACAGTAAATCAAGATCTTACTGCCTGTATAGCAAGACCCTGTCTAAAACAATGTGTGTCCTGATAAATAAGGTCTTACCCTCCCATAATTTTCAATATGTCAGAGAATTGAAGCTCTGCTTTGTTTATGTGAGCATATTTTTAAATATACCTTATAATTATGATAGTATATAAGCCACAATATATTAAGAAGTGAAAACATACCAGACTGTTACAAAGCACAAACACCTCTTTTGCACTTTGTATTTTTGAAAGTTTTAATTTTTATCAAATGTTCAAAATGTACAGTAGAAGAGAATGAAAAATTTGAATATATGAGAATTGATGGGATGATTGTGTATTTAATTTTCAGCAGATTTAATATCAAGCATTTCTTTAAATATAATAAAATAGAGTAGAAAAGGAACTCAAAATCTCAAAGGCTTGGATCAGCACTGCTTTGGGGAAATAATGTAGGGAAAACATGAGGAATCATTGTGGGGATATTTTCAAATGTAATGAAAACAGTTGGAGATATCAGAGGACAGATCTACCTACTCCAGTCTTTGTTTGTTTTTATTGATTTTTTTGTTTTGTTTTTGTGTTTTGTTTTTTCCAGACAGAGTTTTCTGTCTAACAGTCTTGGCTGTCCTGGAACTTGCTTTGAACTCACAGAAATTCTATTGCCTCTACTTCCCAAGTGATGGGACTAACAGTGTGAGCCATGGTTTCTTCTGCTTGCACTGTCTTTCTCTGCCTGTGTTAAATACTTTCTTCACTCAGTTAAGGTGTGTTACCACCACTGTCTGCCTGGGAGCCTGAAAATCCTTCTGTAAACTAAGATGACCTCAAACTCAGATTGCATTAGGGCATAGGTTACCACTCCTGGGATATTCCCTGTGCTGAGATTAAAGGTGTGAGTTACCACTGTCTGATCCTCCTAGACTGACTGTGGGTAGACCCTCTGCTATCTCTGACTATTTTTATTATATTTGAAAATATCCCCACAAATCATGAATGGGTTTTTACTTTGTAACTTTTTTATACTTTATAGAAAAATGGAAAGACAGACATTTCTAATGAATTTTCTTTTAGATTTCCAGCATTATATATTTGTCACTAGTGATGGGCTTCAGGACATATGAACCAAAATTATGATACTTCTACATGTGAGAAAATGCTTCTCTCCAGTCCTCCCTTGTCCGAGAGCACCCATAAAACTAAAAGCTCACCCTCTGACCTACTTAGAGTTCATCTCATCTGTTGCTCATTAGACCTTCTTCGATAGGTGTTTTTTTTTTTTTTTTTAAACAAATGACCTCTTCACTGAGGAAAAGACCATCTGTATTTCAGAAGACAAAGACACATAAAGAAGATCTGACAGACTTTCCTGAAGTCCACCTCATCTCTGTTTATCATTGATTCAGATCTCCTTTATTCAATAACATTTCTAGCTACTCAATCCTATACAAAATCTGAAATGAGAATGCACACATGTATTCGTTGTTTTTTTTTTTATGGGCTTCATATAAGGTTGTTTTTTTATATACAATTTTGTAAAGTAACTTTATTTTTCTTTCATTACAATGACCTCATATATAAACTAACAATGACTAATTAGAGATGTTTGCTCCAGTGTATTAGTTGATAGCAGTACTTGACCTGATTCACATCTACGATTACAATGACAAGATAGCATCTTATGTTTAATTATGTGTATACGCATGTAAAATACAATTATATGTGTACACACTTGTATGAATCACACTAAAATGGTCTTAAAAATAAATCAGATCTTATGAAGATGTAAATCTACTCATTAATGTCAGGAATTAAAAATCACCTTTCACTAGCCCTTAAATCATTTTCCTTTGTCATGGAAATATCTAATATCATCATTTTATATCTGGTTCCTACAAATATAAATACTACCTTTTTAACTATCAGTAATGTCTTTCTATGCTGTGAATATGCTGTGAATAGCAATCTTTAAATAAAAGAGCTGTTTTGGCACATGACAGGCACCATAGAAAAAGTAGGAGGGGAAATCAGAGCATAGGTAGGAGAAGCAGGGTGGAGTCTGACACATACTGAGCCAGAAGCCCAAAGGAGCAACATGTAAGGAACACAGGTGAGCCACGGGCCACGTGGCAGAAAGATTAATAGAAATGAATTGATTTAAGATGAAGGAACTAGCTAGCAATGTGCCTAAAGCTATAGACCAAACAGCATAAAGTTAATATAAGTGTCTGAGTCATTTTGGGGGCCTGAGCAGTGGTGGGAGGCTAAGGGGTCTGGGGCTGCAGATCTGTGGGTCTGAGCCTCTGGCCACCTGGGACCAAAAAACCATATTGTAACATGAACCTATAATCCAAAGCCCTAGGACAAAGACCAGTATCTTGGATCTCACAGAGGAATTAGTCAAACAGAATCTATAAGCTCAGGGTTCTTTTAAATACTCTTTCCCAAAATGAAGTGAGTGAAATATTAGAGAGAGTATTTATATCTACATAAACCTCCCACATACACATGGGGGAGGCAATATTAGTTTTCTAGGGCTTTCTTTTGATTACCCAACTTTTGATGAAAATGGAGAATTTGTTGGATAACCAATAACGGATTTCATCCTAGGTAGAGGCTAAATTTAGTCAGCTCTAAGGCTATATAAGCACAAATGACACAAATAGACTCAGTAGGTTGTATTTATATATTTGTTTATAGTCACACATACACACACACCCCAAAGGAAGAAAAAGGAAAAGGGTTTATCAGTTTAAGGACATGAAAAGATTTGGAGAGAAGAAACTTCTCCAAAGGTCAGGTGGAAGGAAACAAAGAAGGGAAGAGTGATGTCACAATAATTTTATTTAAATGTGTATTTGAAATTAGATGTAGAAATTAAAGAAATAAAAATTTAAGAAGGAAAGGAGATTCTGTGCTTCCAAAAGCTCCTTCCTCTCCATACAGACCTTTCTCACTGGCAATACAGGAACCTTACTGCAGAAAGCATGAAAATAGACAGTCTCAAAGGATAAAAGTTAGAAAAATAAGAGAGAAGAATAGGTAAAAAGAGGAATTACAAATTCAAGACATGGAAAAACAGAGTAAACATAAAATAAGTTGCATCAAGACATTTTATAGACAGTTAGGTAAGATCAAGTTACTGGTGTGTTCCCCAATATCAGGAGGAGAGTTTAATGTAACTCCCATATTGCCTAGAAATAATTAGGCAATAATTTAATAAGAAAGTAAATTATGAAAAAAAAACTACTTCATAATGAAGAAACCCACTGAGAAGGGCAGAAATTATCTCATACTTACAAGTAAATTTGAGATGCTTTACTGTTAAATTACAGGTAGAGTTTGAGTGTAATCACTTCTTTTTGACCTACAAAGATATGCCTTACCTAAGAAAATTTTTTCTCCAGTCTTTATTGTGCTTCTGAAACAAATAATAGACAATTTATATTCTGCCTTAAAATTTTGACATCAGAATAAAGAAAATTTTCCCCTGTCCTACAAACTAGGGAAAGAAATAATAATTAGTGACACAGAGATACTTTCTCAAATCAAATTTTGTAAGGACAGTACATTTGGGGAATAATCTGCTGAACCAACCTGATTCCTAGGTTACTCATAGCCATATGGATCATTTGCTAATATTCTTCCAGCTCATCACAATAAGATTCACAAGATGCATCAATAGTCATTGCTTTCTAACTATTTATATTTATGCTTAGAACACGGGCACATAAGCATGCATAATGAAGCACAGAATTCTCAGTAATGATGCTGAGTAAATAAAGAAGAGATTTCAGAGCCTCTTGGTATTTTATTCTAATGGTGGCAAATTAGGAATAGGCAGTATTCTAGTTCCATACTGCCACTTGAGAAACATTAAAATGTTTTCTTCCATGATGCTAGATGTCTCATATTATTATAGTCAAGTTTAATTAGCATCATCATGTTTAATAGCAAAACACTTCTATATGAGTCTCTCAAGAAACTTTTAGACTAAGTACACAACCAGATTTCTTATTTTCACAAGTATGTGTATAGTTTTGAAGTGATGTTAATTCTATGAGGATATTAATACCCATCTTGGAAATATATGTTAAGCTTATATATTTTGATGACGGGACAAGTTTTACTTACTCATCATAATAGAAAACCCTGACCATAATCCCTGTGGTTAGCCTTCTTCACTCTTGATGGCAACGAAATTTATCTCATATTATCACTTGCAGAAATGAAGTAAAAAATATTTACTCGATGCCTTTGGGAATTTCTCATGTTTTTATTTTTCTGTTCTTAAAATCATTAAATCTTTTGGGACTTCTTGCCCTTTTGGTGGAGGAGATGGGAAGGTTGGAGAGGGAGGCTGATGGCTAAATTGGAGGGCTTAGGAGGAGAGAAGGGAGGGGGAGCTGGGAGATACATGAATAAAAAAGATATTTTTTATTAAAAAAATAATAAAATGAAGAAAAACATTTCTAAATCTTTCCAGGTATAACAAACAGCTTATTCTTCAGGCATTTACTATCTATGTCTCGTAAGGGTCATACAACATACTAATTGATAGCATGATTTTAATTTGTTCAACTACTTGAACATACTATTTTTTCTTTGACCATTATGTAATGGAATGCCTATTTCTTTCATATTCAGATAGTCTACTATACCAAATCAAGATTCCCTTATACTAAATGATAAAGTCTAATAAAGTGGCAGAAGTAGGTTTCTTTTTAAGATACAAGACCACACATTTTTCCCTCTCAGTTTTTGCCAGTCTCACAGCAAACGTCCTTGTCCTCTGGCTATTATACTCTTTCCTTTTCTCCTTTCCCATTATGGTCTGCAAACAATATGTACAGGTGTTTTGTTGAAGATATGTCTGTTATGACTGGACTCCTCACAATCCCTTCATCACTGCATTGCACGCAGTTTGTGGTTTAATGTAATGGTATCAAGTGGTGTAAAGAGAAGCTTCTTTGATGGCAGTGAGAGCAGTACATATTTATGTACGTAAAAAGAGGTTTTAGAATGTAGTAAGGAAATATCTGGTGCTAGGGTTAATGATGACTTCCTAAACAAAGATTATAAAGCATTTGTTAACTTTCAAAGCTCTTTACAAGATACAAAATTCTTGCATGAATTTTGGCCGAGGATGATAAAGAAAGTCTTAAGATCTTGTGGGAAAATATGGAATGAGAGAGAGTAGGAAAGAGGCAAAATAATAGCATAGAAATATGTGTTCACTAATCATTACAAAATGTTAGATGTCAAAGTCTACTAAGGAATCTGACATAAACATGGATCACTTTCTCATTCCCTTTCCCCTTTCCTTTCTTACCAGCCCCAGGTTTCCCTTCTCCTCTCTTGTCTTCTTCCCTTCACCCATGACCACTTCCCATACAAAGACTTCCTTCACCTCCTAATGCAACTGGCATCTCCAACATTAGATCAGCTATGGAATATAATATTAGCATTCTTTTTAAATTTATCAAATGCTGCCTCATTTACAACAGTTGAATTTGTGTTTATAATGTTTCCTATATCTTTCATTTTATTATAAAATATTAGGAGAAGCCTCCTTCTTGGTCGAAAGCTAAGAGGTGAGTGGAACACCAACTGTCAGGTCAAGTGGGTCAAGTGGAGACCATGGTCTATGAACTCTGGCCAGGGGACTCCGGCCCAGCTCCCCATTCACACCCAACTCTTCCCTAAACCAAATAAATCTGGGAGACTACACCCAGCTAAATATCCAGCAAAACACAGCTCTAGGGACATCCTATGGGCCAAACCGCAACCTACATCATCACCCACCAATAATTGGATACCCAGCAGCCTCCCTTCTGGTCTATAGCTAACTAAGAGCTAACTAAGACCTGACTAAGAGCTAACTAAGAGCTAACTAAGCTGACTAACAGCCTCCAGGATCACACTAAGAGCCAACAAAGAGTAAACCAAGGAAGCAATAGGCAGACACTAGTGCAAGAATACATATAAGAATATAAAGAACAAAAAGATACCCCCAGAAGAAGCTGGTGGTTCTACAACATCAAGATCTGATCATAACAATGAAGAGGAAACAGAAGGAAATGACTTTAAAACAACTTTATGAAGATAATAGAAGCTTTAAAAGAGGATATAAAAAATTCCCTTAAAGAAATAGAATAAAATACGAACAAAAAAAAAAAAAGGAAGAGATGAACAAATCCCTGAAAGGAAATAATGAAAACCAAGAAAAAGAAAACAAACAGGTGAAAGAAACATTCCGGGAATTAAAAATTGAAATAGAAGCAGTAAAGAAGGCAAAAACCAAGGCAAAGCTGGAAATAGAGAACCCGAAGAAACAAACAGGAACCAACGATGTAAGCATAGCCAAAAGGATGCAAGAGATGGAAGAGAGAATCTGTGAAGTGGAAGATTCAACCATGAAAATAGACATGTCAGTTAAAGAAAACACTAAAACAAAAAAGTCATAACACAAAATATCCATGAAAAGACCAAACCTGAGAATAATTGGAATCAAAGAAGAAAAAGAATATCAGCTCAAAGGCACAGAAGATATATGTAACAAAATCATAGAAGAAAACTTTCCCAACCTAAAGAAGGCAATGTCTGTAGATACAAGAAGCTTACAGAACAACAAATGTACTAGCCCCCCCCCCAAAAAAAATCTGCTCACCACATAATAATCAAACCACTAAACATATAGAACAAAGAAAAAATACTAAGAGATGCAAAGGCAAAAATAAAGGTCAAGTTACCTATAAAGGCAAACCAATCAGAAGAACACCAGACTATTCAATGGAAACAATGAAAGGAGGAAGGTCCTGGTAAAATGTTATACAGACACTAAAAGATCATGGTTGTGAACCCAGACAACTACACCCAGCAAAACTGTCAATCACCATAAGTGTAGTAAACAAGATATTTCATGACAAAACCAGATTTAACCAATACTTATTCACAAATCCAGCCATACAGCAAGCTCTAAAGGGAAGGTTTTAATATAAGGAAACCAGATACACCTTTGAAACCACAAACAATTGGTAATACCACAAAAGAAAAGAAAAAAAAAAAAACCAAAGAAGAGAAATACACAAAAGCTACCACCAAAAATATCAGAAAAAAAACAATCATTGGTCATTAATATCCCTAAATGTCAATGGACTCAATTCACCTATAAAAAGACACACTTTAACATGATGGATACAAAAACAGAAGCCATCATTTTGCTGCGTACAAGAAACACACCTCAACTTCAAAGACAGACATAGGCTCAAAGTAAAGGGTTGGGTAAAGACTTTTGAATCAAATGGTCCTAAGAAATAAGCTGGTGTAGCCATCTTAATATCCACCAAAATAGACTTCAAACTAAAATCAATCAAAAGAGAACAGATGGACACTACTTATTTATCTCTGGAAATATCCACCAAGATAAAGTCTCAATCCTGAATATTTATGCCTCAAACAAAGGGCATCTACATTTGTAAAAGAAACACTACTAAAGCTTAAATTTAACATCAATCCCCACACACTAATATTGGGAGACTTCAATACCCTACTTTCACACTTGGATAGGTCAACCAGATATAAAAGCAAAAGATAAATAAGGGATCGAACAGATATTATGACCCAAATAGTCTTAACAGATATATACAGAACCTTACACCAAAACATAAAGGAATATACATATTTCTCAACACCCCACAGAACTGTCTCTAAAACTTACCACATACTCGGTCATAAAGCAAATATCAATACGTACAAAAAATGAATGTAAATATAAAACCACCATGGTCTAAAGCTAGAGTTCAACAACAATCAAAATCACAGAAAGCCTACAAACTAATGGAAAACTGAACACCTCTCAATTGAACCACCTCTGAGTCAAAGAAAAAATTATGAAAGAAATCAAAATTTCCTACAATTTAATTAAAATGGATCCACAACATACTCAAACTTATGGGACACAATGAAAGCAGGGTTAAGAGGAAAACTCATAGCACTATATGCCTATATGAAAAACCTGGAGAAATCTCACACAGGAGACCTAACAGCACAGCTGAAGGCTTTAGAACAATTAGAAGGAAACTCACCTAGAAGGAGTAGACTGCAGGAAATAAACTAAGACGGGAAATCAACACAATAAAAACAAAGAGAACAATACAAAATCAGTGAATCAAAGAGTTTGTTCTTGGAGAAAGTCAATAAGACAGATAAATCATCGACCAAACTAACCAAGAAACAGAAAGTATCCAAATTAATAGAATCAGAAATTAAAGGGGGGACATAACCACAGAAACCCAGGAAGTTCAAAGAATTATCAGGTCATACTTTAAAAATCTATATTCCACTAAGATGGAAAATTTAAAAGAAATGGACAACTGTCTAGACAGTTATGACTTACCAAAATTAAATCAAGATCAGATTAAAGACCTAAACAGACTTATAACCGAAAAGAAAATTGAAGCTGTTATTAAAGTCTCACAAGTAAAAAAGCCCAGGACCAGAAGGATTCAGTGCAGAATTCTACCAGACAGTCAAAGAAGAAATAATACCAATACTTCTCAAATGTTCCATACAGTAGAAACTGAAGGAACATTGCTGAACTCTTTTATGAGGCCACAATCACCCTGATTGACAAGCCACTCAAAGATGCAACAAAGAAAATTACAGACCAATTTTCCCCATAAACATTGATGCAAGAATACTCATAAAATTCTGCCAACCAAATCTAGTAACAAATCCAATATCAAAAAAAAAAAAAAAAAAAAAAAAAAAAGCCATCACAATCAAGTAGGTTTCATTCCAGAGATGCAGGGATGGTTCAACAAAGAAAAAGCTATGAATTTCAACCATCTTATAAACAAGCTGAAAAAAAAATACCACATAATCCTCTCATTAGATGCCAAAAAAGCATTTGGCAAAATCCAACACTCCATAAATGATAAAAGTCTTGGAGAGATCAGGAATACAGGGAAAATACCTTAAATATAATAAAGGTGATATACAGCAAGCTAGCAGCCAACACTAAACTAAATGGAGAAATATTCAAAGCAATCCCACTAAGATCAGGAACAAGAAAAGTCTGTCTGTTTTCTCTCTCCTTATCTATTCAATATAATTCTCTGGGTTTTAGCTAAAGCAATAAGAGAATAATAGGAGATTAAGGGGATATCAATTGGAAAGAAAGAAGTCAAGCTATATTTGCAGATAATACGATCATATACATAAGTGACACCCAAGATTCTACCAGGGAACTTCTGCAGCTGATAAACACCTTCAGCAAGGTAGAGCACAAGATTAACTTAAAAATATATGTATCAATAGCCCTCCTATATCTTAAGGATAAAATGGCTGAAAAGAAATAAGGGAAACATCACCTGATGGAGTATGAGGGGTGGAATTTTGGATGAAGGAGAGACAAGCCAGTGAGGGAGAGAGCTTTTAGTCTATATATTGGAGTGTAGATTTTTAAAGTTGAATATTTTGTTTGTCTTTTGTTATTGGATGAGTCTTTAGCCCCTCAAGCTGGAGGGTTAATTGACCACCCAGGGACGCCAGATGATAGAGTAATTTTTTTTTTAATATATTAATGTAGTAGTGGAGTTTCTTGGTCCCCGGTGGCCAGAGGCCGAGACCCAAAGACCCACTGCACCAGACCCTTTAGCCACCGGCCGCTGCTGCTCAGGCCCCCAGAAATGACTCAGACACTTATATTAAGTTCATGCTGTTTGGCCTATGGCTTGGGCACATTGCTAGCTAGCTCTAACATCTTAAATCAACCCATTTCTATTAATCTGTCGGCCACGTGGCCCATGGCTCACCTGTGTTCCTTACATGTTGCTCTTTGGGCTTCAGCTTGGTCTGTCTAACTCCACCCTGCTTCTCTTACCTATGCTCTGATTTCTCCTCCTACTTCTTTTATGGTGATTGTCATGGCCCAAAACAGCTCCTTTATTTAAAGATTGATATTCACAGCATACAGAAAGACATTCCCACATCATACTAATTTAAGATTAATATTTATTGGAATATAAACTAATATTTATGATATAGGTAACAGTTTATATAGGCACTAGAGCAACAGGAAGATTACATGGTGGACGATGGACACTGATCTAGTCTCTCAAGAAGTCAGGAACAAACGGGCCCTTAAGATCTTAGCAGCCCCTTTTAAATGAGGATGGTCACTTTTGTTTTGGATTTTTTTAGGAGCCTTGGACTCTGGATAAGAGTCTTCTGACATTATCCAGCTGACACCTGTATCCCACTACAATCACCCTTTATAATATCTGCAAATAGCATTTAATATTTTGGCATAACTCTAACCAAAAAAGTAGCAGACTTGTTAACAAAAACTTTAACTCATTGAAGAAAGAAATTGAAGAGGATATCAGAAAATAGAAAGATCTCCCATACTCCTGGATAGGTAGCATCAACATAGTAAAAATGGCCATTTTACCAAAAGCAATCTACAGATTCAATGCAATTCCCATAAAAATCCCAACACAATTTTTTTGCAGATCCTGGAAGAATGATACTCAATTTCATATGGAATAACAGAAACCCAAGATTACCAAAACAATCCTGCTCAATAAAAGAACTTCAGGAGGAATCACTATCCTTTACTTCAAGCTATATGATAGAGCCACAGTAAAAAAAAAAAAAAGCCTGGTATTGGCATAAAAACAGACTTATGGATCAATGGAATCAAATCGTAGACCCCTACATTAACTAACACACCTATGAACACCTGATTTTTGACAGCAAGCTCAAAAATATTCAATGGAAAAAAAGATAGTATCTTCAACAAATGATGTTGGCATAACTGCATGGTAGTAGTAGACAAATGAAAATAGATCTAAACCTATAACCCTGCATAAAACTCAAACCCAAGTGGACAAAAGACCTCAACATAAACCCAGCTACACTGAACTTGATAGAAAAGAAAGTGGGAAAAACCCTCCAATGCATTGTCATAGGTGACCACTTCCTAAATATCATAACAGTATCACAGACACTAAGAAAAACAGTCGATAAGTGGGACCTCCTGAAACTGAGAAGCTTCTGTAAGGCAAAGAACTCTGTCAATAAGACAAAATGACAGCCTACACAATGGAAAAGATCTTCACCAACCCTACATCTGACAGAGGACTTAACTCTAAAATATATAGAGAACTCAAGAAACTGGAGCCCAAAAATCTAAATAACTCAATTAAAAAATGGGATTCAGAACTAAAAAGGGAATTCTCAACAGAAGAATTACACAAAGTCACTGACAAAATTGTTCAACATCTTTAGCCATCAGAGAAATGCAAAACAAAACCTTACACCTGTGAAATTGGCTAAGATCAAAATCTCAGATGACAGCCTATTCTGGAGAGGATGCAGAGCAAAGGAAACACCCCTCCATTGTTAGTGGGAGTGTAAATTTGTTCAGCCATTCTGGAGTACAGTATGGCTAATTCTCAGAAAACAAGGAATCAATTTCCCCAAGGATTCAGCAATACCTCTATTAGACATATACCCAAAGGATGCACATTCATACCCCTAAAGGCATTAACTCAGCTATGTTCATAGCAGCATTATTTGTAATAGCAAGAACCAGAACCTGGAAACAACCTAGATGCCCTTCAACTAAAGAATGGGTTAACAAACTGTGGTACATTTACACAATGGATTATTACTCAGCAATGTAAAAAAAAAAAAATCCTAAAATTTTCAGTCAAATGGATGGACCTGGGGAATATCCTCCTGAGTGAAGTGTCACAAGCTCAGAAAGATAGGCATGGGGTATACTCATGCATAAGTGGATTTTAGACAAAAAGCAAAAAGTACCCAAACTACAGACCACAATCCCTGAACAGGTTATGATCAGAGGGAACTTAAGAGAGACATCCAAAGATTCCCCTAAGAAGAGAAAATAAAGATAACCTTAGCAGATTGGGGTCATAACAGGTTGCAATCAAGAAGAGTTGGGAACAAATCTTGAAGGAAGAAGATGGTTGAGTGAGAGGAGCAAAGAGGGAGATTGAAAGAGATGGATGTCTTGATAGAGGAAATCAATATGAGGTAGGCAAGAGACTGGGTGCCAGGGAAACCCCCAAGAACTCACAGGATGTCCTTGGCCAAGTCTCCAAACAATAGTGTGTGGGTATGTGTGTGAGTGTGTGTGTGTGTGTGTGTGTGTGTTGTGCCTAAATAGGACTCTCCTATAATCAAATGAGTAAACACCCTAAGTATCATCACAAAACCTACATACAACAAAGAATAGAGGTGGAGGCAGAGTCCATGGCTGAGCACTGGGCAGAGCTCCTGGTCCAGCTGAGAATAGGGGAGAAGAGTCTGTACAAGCAAGGGGATAGGGATTATGAGAAAAATTCTCACAGTGATGGCTGGATGGAGCTTGGGACCTCACTGAATCAAGAATAGCCACTGGAGATCCATCAGGAAAAGGAGCTAGGCCTTCCAAGGGTAGGCAACTATCGACTGACATAAACAGTATGTGGAGACTTGAGAGGTAAGATCAAACTGTATGTTCATGGACTGTCACCTTAAAGCCCCTTCCCTGCAGAGGATCACCTAACCCAACATTGACTTTGGGATGAGTAAATCAGACTTGCTTCGAGTAGATGTGCCATGCTAAACTGATCCAACTTGGGACTTCTTGCACTTTTGGGAGGGAGGATGGTTAAATGAGGAGGGGTGAGGCTCAAGGCTAACTGAGAGGGATTGGTAGGAGGGAAGGGAAAGGAAACATGAGGATACATTGATAAAAATTGCATTTTTAATAAAAAATAGAACAATGAAAAATAAAATAAGATAAACAGTAAAGATCTACTTATATTTCTCTGGTTATGTCAGTCTAAAATATTAATAACAGCTCATTACTACAAGGTTTTACATTAAACATATTATAAATAATTATGCCATTAAAAAAAAATTTCTAAAGCAAGCTAAGCATAAAATGCCAAAAGTGGAGGAAGAGTTTCCCCTTTTCTATAGCAACTTTTTCCCAGAGCCCAGCAATGCTGAACTCTGTACTTCTATTTTCAACTAATTGCCAACATTGAAAATAAATTTATTTCACACATATTTTGGTACACACACACACACACACTATAATTAATATGGAAGATTATAATTTTGTGGACTGTTCATATATTACCAAAGATCAATGCTCCATTTTTCTAAAACTAATTTTTAAAAATGTTTTGTAGGTTTTTATTGTTTTATTTTGTTTGGATTTGTAATTTAAATTCAATACTATTTTAGGCAGCCAATCACATGAGAATTAGGCAAAGGTCAGGCAGGATATTACAGAAAATGCTATTTTTTTCTGGTAATTTTCCTTTGAAAATACATACAACTCTGTAGTATAATATTATTTCTTTTTTCCAATAAATGTAAAAATAACACAATTTTCTTCTAGATTTTTATTTATTATAACCTTTGAGAAAGGTCTTGCTTCTTCAATTTCTTTATCTGTAAAATGAAAACAATGAGCTTTTTTATTATATGGACTATAAACATTCCAGGAAATGATTATGTGCCTAAAACTAATTTAAAGAGAAAATGTCACATATTAATGTATGTTATTATAATAAATTATGATTTTAAGCAAAACTGATATTAATACATATATACACATAAAATAATTAATATTATTAAAATGCATTTAATCTACAGAGTAATAGAAAAACCAATGTATTTCTCATTAAGATTTTAATTTAACTTATCTTTAAATTTTTAAAATTTCCTTTATTTGAGCATTGCATTCCTATGATGGAGCCATACACAATCTGCTGAGTCCACTAAATACTACCAGAGTTATTTTGGTAGGATGGTCATTGCTGTGGTTGACAGACTTTATATTTGGGTAGCTTTACTGTTTGCTTTTCTCCCTAGGCAGATTGCTGAGCTCCTATCTGTGCTAGGAAAGCCAGTTCTCAGTAGCAAGACTTCCAGATCAGCTCCAGCTCATTTTTTCCTAGTTCTCTGTCTGCAGGGTATAGGTCTCCAGTAATGCTCTTTGCATCATATTTATTACCAATAAATAGAAATGGCACTCAAAACTGATCTCATGAATGTTCAGCACTACTACATTCTAATTATTTATCTGCACAGTATTCTTCTATCTGCTTTTCCATCTCCAACATCTAATCCTTGAGCAATATCTGCAGTTATGCATTATTGCCTACTCTGTGTATAATAGCATCTTCGATTGCTTTTCATTGCCTTTTGGGTAACTTCTAATAATTTCTTGAAACCCAAGTTACAGTACATATTCTTTATAGTGAGATTTTTGTGAATGTCTACAAACAAAATTATTTAGTCTTTTATGAAACTCAGGAGAGTTCTGTAACTCAACACAAATCAAGAGGCCCTCCTGCCACTGGGACCTCAGCACTTCCACGTTCCTAGATGACAAGTTTATAAGCTAGAAAACAGCTTTTTAGTAGATAAAGAAGGTAGGAGATTGAAGTGCAAGTTGTGTTGCCCAAATAGCAGTAAGCGTTCAAAAATTATCTTGCAGTAAATGATTATGAAGATTACATTTGTGTTTGAGTGTGTGTGTGTGTGTAAAATTTATATGTATGTGGTGTGTTGTATGTAGGATTGTGGTGTATATGTGCATGTGGTATGTGTGTATTGTGTGTGCATTTGAGTGTGTTCTTGAGTGTATCTCTGTGCTTGTAAAATGTGTGTGTATATGTGGTCTGTCTGTATGTTTGAATGTGTGTATGTGTTGTGGGTTCTGCTCAAACATCACCCACACAGAAAGGAAACAGGAAGTGAAAGAAAATCAGCAAATTATACTCTCTATATTCTACACCCTGTCACATCACACATGTTCTTTCACCCCTCCATCCTAATCTCTTTCAAATCAGCCTGAGTAAAGCACCGTTAAACAGAATGAAATATATATATTTCTGGGGCTAGGGAATTGAAATACCAATGACAATTCATATTAAAAGCATTGATACATTTTGCCAACTTCCTATCTAGAGGTACTTTATTGCTATCACAATCATTATGTAGCATGTGTAATTTTAATACAGATATTTAATTACACCATTTATTACTGCTATCACTTACTGTGTTCTTACAATATACCAATCATGGTGTTAAGTGCTGTAATATGTTGAGTGTATTTTTACACACATTAAGTCTCTGTACTCTTAATGACAGTGTAAGAGTGCCCATTGGAAGGCAATCTCATTTCAAAATCCTTAATAATTCAAAATAATGCTTTACTTTTAAATCCAAAGTTTTTAAAAGGAAGAATTATAGATTAGCTTTGTGTCTTTTTCCTGGTATTTTATTATTTTTTAAAAGTATATTCTTAGCATTAATATACCAAAGTACTACAAACCAGGTGATCAAATTCTTTGGGCCAGAGTTTCAAAATTGCTACATTAACTAGTAATCTTCTAGGAAAAGGGTGTTACAGTCCTCTTTCCTAAGGAACAGTAGTTCTCTAATGGTCAGAGACTAATTCCAGTGTTCACATTCTTACTGTGTCACACAGTTTTGCCTCTATGCTGGACTCTGGGCTCAGGAAATTTAACCAAGAGAGTAGTCATCTTGCATTATTCTCTGCCTCAAATGTTTCATCTTGACTTGATCATCTGCAAAAATGTTCTTTATAAAAGATCACATTTTATTTTTTTTAGTTCACCATCTCCACTGACCTTCACACTGGTGGAACACTCTTCACAATCTGAGACTGATTTCTGCTTCTCTGGTTTTTGCTCAAATGTCACCTCTAAAGAAAGGACTTGTCACAAAATAAAAATAAATCAAGTAAATGACTTCACACCCCACATAGACTGTACATATATTTCACAGTGACTACCTGTGTGTCACAGTGAGATTTCATGCTATCACAACATGCTTTCAACACTACAGTTAAGAGTCCTCATTGGGAGGTAGCTTTGAAAGGATAGCCCATGGATGAGAAACTAAGTTATGAGTCTCAATTTTTCTTCTGTTTACTTGCTCCTATGCCTCCACATGAGAGTAATCTCAAATTATAAACACAATATACAAATGTTCTCCTGATAACAAATCTCCTTTCATTTTTTTCTTTTATTGAAAATGGATTCTTTGCTGACACAATATATCCTGATATAGTGCCCCTTCTCTCTACTCTTTCCAGCTCCTCCCGATTTATCCTCCCCTCTGGATCCATCCCCTTCTATCTCTCCTTAGAAAAGAATATGCTTCTAAGAAGTAACAACCAAATATGATGACAAAATAAATTATAACAATATGAAGCAAAGACTAACAAATTGAGGCTGAACAAAGTAGCCTAACAGCAGGGAAACAGTCTAAGAGGTTCAAAGAAAAAAAAAGCAAAGCCTCTTAGGAAGGAATTTAAACTTCTATAAGGCTAAATTGAGATATCAGTGATGCATAGAGAAGTTTAAAGACAGATCTGGTTAGGATCTGGAAGGAAGTAGGGGAGGGAAAGCCATATCAGACATTATTGTTTGAAAGAATTTTTTCAATTGAAAAAGAAATTAACCTATAGATATTGTAATATCCACTAAGTGAGAAAGACAGCCCTTTCAATAAAAACAGTGCTACGAAATGTGATTATTCATAGAAAAGAATAAATGGTGCCTCATATTAATATTTTACACAATAATTATTCAAATTGTATTAGTAGATTATAAATATAAAATGTGGCATAATATGATAAATCCTCTAAAACAACAATACATCTGTGACCTCATTTGTTAGCAAATTTCTATAATATCACCTTTGTTGTTTAAAGCTCATCTTTAAAACGTAAACTGTTTAGCACTTTTAGGTGAAACAACAAATGGAAAAACTAAAAATTTTTTTGTTATCCTTTGAATTTATATATAAATAATATTTAAACCTCCATAATAATATGACCCAGTTTTAAAATGGACAAAGTATCAGAAGCATCAAATTTTTATAGCTGCTATAAGAGACATAGCTAATCACATAAGGATATTCAAGCTTACTGATTGTTACAGCATTCAAATTGAAACTCAGTGAGATACTATTGTAGCTCTAGAATTGCATTTTAAAATCTGACAGCATTAAATTCTCCCTAGGATGTCAACCAAAAGTGATCCCTGTTCATCAGAATTGTAAATCACACAGTTTTCATTTAAAAGCAAAGCCTGTTTTCAAATATCCTCTTTGTTCTAAATTTCAGAGTTGTTTATAAGTAAGTATTTACTTGTTTATGAGGAAGCTTGAGGATTAACATGGAAAGTACATAACTAGTGGAACAGTTTAAAAAATGGAACCTGAAAAAAAAAGAAAGAAACAAACAGACAAACAAACAAAACTCTGCCAATTTCTATTTTGTGTTTCTATGATACAAAGTATTGACTGAAAAATCAAGGTACCGCCACTGATAAAACAATCTAATGATAAAATAATATTTGTACCTTTTAAAGACAGTCTTTCTATATATCAAGTATCCTAATTCATGTTTAAAAATATATTATCATACATATTAAGACTAAATATATTGTGTCACATATAAAAACATATTCAATGAATACCTCAAAGTATAATGCTTATATTTTAATTTTCTTTTTAAGTTTCTATACAGCTAAGATACTTATACCATGTTTATTTCACAATATAAATATGATTTGTTGATTACCAAACAAAAAAAATCCTGTAATTCAATTAATTATAAACCTTAAAAACCTTAATCTTTTGGATATTTGGCAATTTAGTGTGTTTTATTATGGCTAAAAATACATCATGAAGAAATAGTGGTATGTTCTGTAAAATAGACTTAGTACAATAAACTTTCATGTCACAGAAACATGTTAATTTTTAAATAATTTTTAATTTAAAAATCCAACAATTACTGGCTAAGTATGAGGAAGGAAGATAGTGGTGTGCAACATGGTTTTCTAGAAGATATTAATTTCACAGTCAAATTATTATGTGAGTCAAAGTAAACCAACTGTTAAAGAAAATGTTTATTTGGAGGATTGATGGTATTTTACATTAGAATTTGGCATTTTCTAAGAAAAGAAGGAGAGAAAGAAGGAAGAAGAAGAAAAGAAAGAAAATAAAGAAAAAGATTTAGAATAAAACTTCCTGTACATGAAGAAATTAAGAAGAGAAGAAAAGAAAACAGGAAGCAGCAATGGCTCACGGGAAGGATCCATGAGGTGGCTGCAGCCAGCATTTCATTTATACAGCGAAAGGATCTCTAATAATTAAAAACAGAGAAGGGTGAGAGCTGAGAAGAAACATCCACTCTTTATCAGCTTAACTCCAGTGATCTGGAGCCATATTTGAAAGAAGCAGATCCATAAATTAAACTGAAAAAAAAAAAAAGTGTCATTACAGAGAACACCATTTTTTTCCCTTACTTTGTGATTAAGTTTTAAAGGCACAAAACCCATCACATTTCTTTAGATTGCTATTAGTTAATTACTCATTAGAATTCTAAGATTCCATAACCTTTAAATTGCTAGCTTTGCTTATCTCTCAGTAGGCACAGACTCTCCACCCTTCCTCAGTCAGTGATGCATCCCTTTCTTAGCTAATTTGTTGTCTAGCCAGAATCTTGACTTTGAAAAAATTGGATATCTGGAGATTTGTTTGACAGAGGCCCCAATAGAGTCTTCGTAGAAAACAAAAACATGACATTGGTTTTGAAAGAAATATATGTTCCTGCTAATCAAAGGTTCTTCTGCCAGCATGAGGCACTGCTCCAGAGACACAGAGACTAATAGTCATCAACCCTTTGCTTTACGGACGCAGACGAAGAGCGCCCAAATAAATTAGATTTGTCAAGGCCTGAGTGCCATTAGGAATGTCAGCCAAGTATGAATTAAAGTCTCATAGCAGTGGGCAGAAAAGTTTCCATTGCACTTCCCAGGAGCCTCCTTCTTGGAAAACAGGCTGACTGTCTTAGCTTTTTCCTCACCTGTTTCCCCTAAATGTCTTCCCTGACTACTGTTTCCAGGTAATCCACAACATCTAGCTTATTTTTAGACGATACTAAGGACTGTCTAGGGAAAAAAATCAACATATGCTGCCTCTTTTGTATCCTTTGTGAGGTTTCTCCATCTTTATAATTCTAAAAATGCACACTCTAGTAGTAGTCAGTCATTATTCCTTAAGTAGGTCAGGAAAGAGCTATTTAAATGGATCAGGCATTTTTTTACACTGCAAGGATATTATAAGAGAAACTTCTAAGTTATATATAAAGGAAAAGTCTTAAAAGCATTGTTAATACTATTTATATATTTTATATACATAACATATAGGTTATTCATATCAATGACGGTATCAATTAAGTTGATACTGGTAAAATCTTCCTTCAAAAAATAGAACACTTTAAATTAAAACATACAAACCTTTCCTTTAGCAATCTTCTAGAACACACTGTAGACCTTGGAAGAATATCTGGCACATTATGCATTTGATAGCTATCTTTTGAAGAGATGAGGTAATATTTTATGAGGGAGTTGCAGATTATAAATTTATTAAGAAAAACAGAGTTTTGGCCTTTACATCCTAAAAGATAAAAAGAAATTTCTATATTTAAAGTATCAATTGATTTTATCATTTACAAAAAAAAAAAAAATTAGAACTCCGATGAATCTTTAGAAATCAGAAAAGGGATTTAAAACTTTCAGTAAAAACAGTGCTTATTTTTTATAAATCCTTAAATTTAACAAATACTTCATCTGATTCACCAAAACTGAAAATAACTGAAATAATAATTTTAAAAATGTAGAAGGAAGAAAAAAAATATCATTTACCTTGAAATGAAGAACTATTGCACATCCGGGACTCTGAATGTCTTTCCCTTTTCCATTTGATAGGTGCAGTTGCTTGTTGTAGTAAACAGTAAGTAATTTATATTCCATTAAATAATTCTCTAACTAAATTGTCCATATCCGAGCATGCATATGTCTCCTTGGTTATCAGTGTCTTTCTTCACTCATTAAAATAATTATTCTGTGAATGCCATGGCACTTAGAATTTGAATAGGATCTGTCTGCACTTATGATCTGAGAACTTAGAGCCTTACAGAGGCAGTTATGTTCTGAAAACACATTCCTACTATGAAAAGACAATTATGATAGCAAGCAGATAAAATGGCATCTCCACTCATAGGGATGCGTCTAAATAGTTTTCATAAAATTAACTGTGAAGAAGTTGTGATATATATATATATATATATATATATATATATAGATATATATATATATAAAATAGAATGTGAAATTTTATTTGTACAGCTGTAATCTAACTTTTGTAGAACTATTATACTAACCTGAGAGCCATAAAAGTCATCCCAAATTAGGCAAGTTTGGAGATTAAACCCTATAAAAGAGAGATGAAGGCTTTAAAGTAATGAGAATGTCAAAGGTGACCCAAGTAGGTAAACAGGAGGAAGAAAAATATCTAATCAGGGGTTGTTTGGAGACAGGCAGAAATGAAGAGCTGCAAGTGTGTAAAAGCCAAAGCTCCATGTGACTGAATGGTGGCAATATATGAATAAGTAAAAGAGATTGAGACAGCAAAAAGAGAGTAAAGCATAAGATTTTTTTAATTGATCCCATTTTTTTTTCAATTTCTGTGAATTGAAGTTAAAAGGTAAATAAGTGAATGTGCAACCGAATGAGAATCTGAAAGTGTGATATCACCTTGACACAGTATTGTATCAATATTATCATACCATGTTTTCTCTCTACATGTTTCTGTTTTATTTTAATGCACCCAATATTTCTGGGACTATAAAAAAAGGTAAATTTTTCCTGAGCTATACAGTGGCTGGAGTCAGGTGAGAAGAACATATCAGGGACATTTAAATGTGCAAATATTTACGGGTCAATAAAGAGAAGATGGCAAAAGAAAACACTTTATCCAGAGAGAAGCAGAGAGGAAGAAGTCAAGAATAAAAACCAGCAATCTAAGACCGAAGTAGAGTTTAGAGAACACTTTAGTCAGACACTCAATAAAGTCTCAAGAAATATTTAACCAAAAGAGTCCTTTCAGTCATCCAAGAAACTTTTGGCCACCCAATGGGTCTAGAACAGGAAAATCAAATGTAATGACGGAAACAGGTATGAGGAATAACCCAAACATGTAATATTGACATTTGGGTTACTGAGGTGGATGAGTCATAAGTTCAAATGAACAGGAAGAAAAGTGAACTTACTCCAGATGATAAAGAAAAATGAAAGGTGATTAAATCTTGCTTTTATGAGTCTGTCATCATCCATAGGTGGAGGAATTTACAACAGTGACTATATTGTCATGTTTAAATGCTGCCACAGCAGAACAGAAGAGATGTTACCATCCCCTCTGAGCTCCAAGCAGGATTGCTCCAAGAGCATCCTAGATGCCTCTCAGCCAAAGAATGAATAAGAAAAATGTGATGCATATACACAGCGGAATATTAATCAGCAGTCAAAAAAATGACATCGTGAAATTTGCAGGCAAGTGGATGAGATTAGAAAATATCTGAAGTGAAGTGAGGAAACTCAGACTCAGAAAGATAAGCATGGTATACACTCAGTCAAAGTGGATGCTAGATGTAAAGAAAGCATAATCAGACTATAACCCACAGCTCAAGAGAAGCTGCCTAACCAGGATGACTCTAAGAGAATTCAACATTTTAATGGTACACACTCTGAAATTTGTTAATGTGGATACATATTTTCTTTTATGAATGAGCATGTGTGGTATGTGTAGATGCATGTGTGTGTGTGTGTGTGTGTGTGTGTGTGTGTGTGTGTGTGTGTGTGTGTAAGCCAGAAGACAAAACGAGGTGTCTTCTCCTATTGTTTAAGACACGATCTTTCCCTGGGCCGAAGCTTAGCAATTGAGCAAGATTAGATGACCAGCAAGGCCCAGTTATCCCTCTCTGCCTCCCCAGTACTTGGATTGCAGGTGAGTGTCACTGTTTAGCAGCTGGGACTAAGGTGCGTATTGTTTGTGCAGAAAGCCATTTGTTGGTGGAGTTTTTTTTTTTTCTTAGAACTTATGTTCTTTTATTCTGATCATATTATGCTGTGTTCATTTGGATGAACATTAGAGGGGAAATTATCTATTTGAGAAAACTTATGCATTGTTTTGGGTCTTCAGTTTTATTAGGAAAGATACTTTTATTGTTGCTGTACTATTATTTTCTACAAAAAAATAATTTTAACATACACTCACCTTAGTAGTGACAGCCTGTTGAAACGGTTGATATTATGAACCTATTGTTTTTGCATTAATAAACAACACTGATATGAATTAGGTAGGATAAAACTGCTAGGGGTTACTATACATTATAAATCTGTAACATTATCTCTGATACATAAGTACAGAAATTTAGAAGATATTTTACAAATTTTAAATATCAAATTGTAAGAAACCTTAATTAAACCTTTCCTTGCAATTCTTTAATACATAATAGAGCCTTTCCAAGTATCGTTGTGTTTCCTAAATAGCTGACTAATATGGGAGTTGAAGAGACAGTGCAGACATTAAAAGAGAATATTACTCTTGGAAAGGATGAGATGTCATTTCTACCACAAAATCAGGCTGCTTATAATTGACAATAACTTCAGATCTAGGGGTATCCACAACCTCTGGATGTTATGAGTACCTAGACTAACAGGATCATATGTGCGCGCGCGCACACACACACACACACACACACACACACACACACACACACACGCACACACACACACACCATAAACACCCTTTTAGAGCAGTCCAGGATAATATATTTAATGTGTCTTTAAAATACATATGTTACATATACTTGTGTACATAAGTATATATTTTATAAATACTTAAGTATTTTAAATACATATATAAATAACTTCAAGTAGGCTTATGCTGCTTTTGGTGATTACGCCTACTTTCTGGAGTCATAATCCTACTTCAAGGCATAGGAAAGTGTCCTTTGAGGTACTAGTCAAGGGAGAGCAAGGGCACCAAGAACAACATAAACCATTGCCATTGGCCTTGCTTACCTTCCAGAATTGGAAGATAAGATCTCATTGTTGAAGACATCATACACAGGACTTTGAGGAATAAGGCTTGAACTGACATAGACAGGACCTCCTTAGACTGGGTCTCTCAGTTTTGAAATGTGCCATTCATGCTGCCAAGGAAGAGAAGATATCAGGGCTCCTGCCCAAATATAAAGCTTATGAAACATAAATTTCTATTGTGTATATTTACTATATATTTCTTATCCATTTGTCTGTGGATTGGAGCTGAGGCTCTATAGCTTAGCTCTTAAGAATGGTGTTGATGGGCAAGAATCTGTGATAAGCTCCATGGACTCTTTTAATTATAAATGGCATGGTAGAGCTGAGTCAAAATTTTAATGTCTATGGATTTTCATTACTGTTTTCTACAAGAGGTTGTGTTCATATCATCAGTAAACAAGGTTTCCCTTTGTTCACATCATCACTAGTGTTTATCATGGTTTTGATTTTATTTATTCATTTATTTATCTCTCATATGTTACATCACAACCACAGTTCCCCCTCCTTCCCAGTCAATCCTCACGTCTCCTCTTTCCCCCAAACCCACTCTTCCTCTATTTTCCTTTTAAAATAAGAGAAGGGATGTCAACAAAACATGGAATAACAAGTTACAGTAAGACTAGGCATAAACGCTCATATTAAGACTGGATGAGGCAACCCAGTGGGAGAAAAGGGGTCCCAGAACAGGCAAGATTCAGAGATAATTCTCTGAATAACTTACTCTCGTTGTTAGGAATCTTAAAAAAACACAAAGCTATTTGCAGAGGACCTAGGTAAGAGTTATGCGGGTTTTAGTTCTGAGTTCCCTATGAGCCCTGGTTAGTTGATTCTGTGGGAAGTGGTTATATGGAGTCCTCAACTACTCTGCCTCCTACGATCCTTCTTTCGCCTCTTCCAAAGGTTTCCTTAAGCTTTACCTAATATTTGGGTGTGTACATCTGCATCAGCTCCCACCCAGTTGATGAATGAAGCCTCTGTGCTGATGATGGGGCTCAGCTTCAATCTAGCAGAATACCAGTACAAAATGTTTCATTGACTTGTGTTGTTTTGCTTTGTTGAGTTCTTAATTGTTGTTCTTATTGGCATGTGATGTTGCCTCTATATATTTAATTTGCCTTTTAGAGGTGGCCCTTGGTATTGGATATTTTTTTATATTTTGGAAATTTGTATTTCATATTTGGAGAACTATTTGTTATTTATCCACTGGATTTTATTTCTTTCAAGTTTGTCTTTTGTCTTTATATTCTACACGTCGGTCTTCTGTCAGATGGATCAAAAGTTTGGCCTGAGTTTTTATTCTATCAATTTACTTTATTCAGTAATTATGCTTGTTGTGCAGACTCTTCTTAGTTTCATCAGTTCCCATTTCTCCAGTGCTCATGTTGCTTCATGAGCCCTTAGAGTGCTAATCATATTGTCTTCATATATATATTCTATCAATATATCCTCTAACACCCATACTGCTTTTTGTCTTACATTAAATGCTTTGAACCCAATGGACTTGGTTATTAATAAGGTTGAATTTTCTTCTGCTTTATATGCATATCCAGTTCAGCCAGTACTGCCTTTTCTCCAGTACATTTTTGGTATCTGTGCCAAAAGTTCTACTTCTGAAGCTGTGTTAGTTTATACCTATGTCTTCTGTTCTATTCCTCCAATCAATTTGTCTGAGTTTGTGCCAATACATTGTTATATCTGTGGCTCTGTAACATTACATTAACTTAGATACAGTGATATTTTCACGCTGATTATACAGAATGGGTACATGAAGGAATGCTTGTTGACTTAAAAAAGTAAGGATGCTTATTAAAAATCTATTGCATTACCTAAAGAAAAGATGGTATGCTTTTCATGAAAGTAAAAACAGTAGATAAATACTGATGAAGATTTGTCCAATGTTAGTGAGTTTGAGAAGTATATGTAAAGAAGTTAAGAACTGTTTTATATATATATATATATATATATATATATATATATATATATATATATATATATATATATATATTTACATATATATAGTGTTTGGAAGTACATTAGCTCAACAAAATCATAGAGATTAAGGAGGAATTAGAGTTTAGATTCAGACTTATGATTCACCTGTGTCTGTGTAGAAGAAGAGGGACAAGCAATAACTGTCTAATAAACCTGGTATTCAAAAGTGCTCTCTCTTTCTCTCTCTCTCTCTCTCTCTCTCTCTCTCTCTCTCTCTCTCTCTCTCAGTCCCTCTCATTCAACCCTCATTCTTCTGTGTTTGTGTGTGAGAGAGAGAGGAGAGAAAGGAGAGGAGAGAGGAAAGAGAGAGATAAAGAGACAGAGAGGGGGGAGAGAAAGAGAGAGAGACATATTTATTCTTTAAAGCATATCCTATTACTCCTTTTCAATTAGGATAAAATGAATCCCTCTGCCTTTTATATGCACATCCAAAGGACATTTCTTCTCCAGTAAAATTACACTTTTTAGTGTAATCACTTTTATTATGTGTTATATGATTATATTTTATGTAAATTTTGAAAATTATCAATGAAAGCATTTTTATGGATTTGTGTGAGCTTATCATCTCACTCTTCTCTGAAATAAATTTATTAATAATATATCATGTTTTAAATTTTATGAAGACTTCAGGCAAAGAACACATACAGGCCAGGAGAGATAGCTTTTCTTTTAGAGGATCTATGTTTGATTCAGAGCACCCAGGACTGACAGCACAAACATGACTGTGAATCCAACTCCCAGACATCTGCCATCCAATGTTAGCCTCTACAGGCCATTGAATTCAAAAGTGTCAAACTGTAAAACAGAGTATTAGAAAATGATTCATTAATAAAATTATGCATTAACCATAACGATAAGTAAAACAATAATCTTACACTATAATTTATCAATAAAATTCTACTTCTTTTTCCAGTGCAATTGTTTTTTTATAAATTACATGCAATCCATAGATTTTTAGTTAAGAAATTCCATTGCATCTCATTATCCTACATGAAGATTTTATATTTTAATTTAGGTATTCATGGAGAAGTGTATCATTGTAACCAACTAAACAAAAAGATAAATATAGAACAAGTTAGCTACTATCATACTGGATCATTCTTGTACTAAGTGAGGATAAATTCCCATTTAGGGAATGTACTTCTTAGTGTTTTTCAAATATACCACAAATTCTAATTTTAGATGGTATTTCCTTTTAAGATAAGACATGCCAAATACCAAGGAAGTGCTTGTTACTCTAGGTGGCCAGAAGAGGGTGTCAGATTGCCCCTAGTATCACTTTTTAAACACAGGTGCAGTCATAAATACCATTATAAAATTAGGAAATAATAATCCTTGATAGTTCATCTGTCCATACTAATGAAATGGCTACCCCTATGATTACTTCCTCACCCTTACACTTCCATTCTTTTCTATCATGGTTTCAGATCAGCCACATGAGACAGAACTACTTTCTCCACAGCCCCTTTAGTGTTCATTGGCAACCATGTTCCTCACACAGTTAACTGCACAAGAAGTCTGAGCTGCCAGAATCCATCAGTGGTAAGATATTTATTCAAAGCATATATTTCAATGTACTTTTCCAACCTCAAAGCACGACCTGAAAAAAAAAGAAAGTACAAGTTGATATACCAGGTATACCACATCCATGTTCTAGAAAGGTTTCAGAAAAGCAACATCAGATCTTTCATGGAATAAAACAAAATTCCAATAATAAATGAAAGAAACAAATTTACCTCATTTTCTGAATATCAACTTGCTTTTCCACAAAATCGGGTTTAAAATAGTGTTATGATGTAGAAAGTAGATGAGTATCTAGATAAAAATGCTTAACACAAACCTAACAATAGCTATAACTTTCTGAGACTGGCTGAAAGTATGTTTTAATCAGTGACTCATTCAGTTTTAAAATTTGCATTTACTACTAACTCTCTTGAAGATTGTATTTATATTTGAGGTCTTTCTCTTGGAAAGGAAGACATTTTAAATTGCAAATAATTTTGCTCATAAAATGAACACGTTTTTGATAAATAAACAAAATAATCATATTTATGAGTAAATGATTGTTCTAATTAAATAAAAATTAATTTGTAATTTCCACAAAAGATGATAATACATTTTATTTAATTACATAATTATACTTATTTTTTATAGATAAGTAATGGGTAAGCTTAGTGTCTATTAATATAAATCATATTTCCAAAATTAAGTATGTCAAAATAAAACATTTAATTATTAACTATATAAATATTTTTCAGTTTGCTTTTAATTCAGACAATAAAAGCATAAAATTTTCAAAAATGGTCAAAATCAAGCAATTAATAATCTTTATAGACTGATAAAAGATTTAAGATCACTAGATTTTCATCATAAGGAAAATAAAATATTAAATCTTGAAATCATAGTATATCTCCCATTATGGACAGAAAAATATTAATTTAAGAACAAAATCTCAGTGACCAAGAAAGGCTTTCATTCTAAGGTGTTGAAATTTAAAACAATTCCTTAATGTGGGGTTGAAAAAAGGCCAGGTGCTAGGGAAACTTCCAAGAACTCACAGGTTGTCCCTGGCTAGGGCTCCAACCAATAGTGGCTAGGGCTCCAACCAATAGTGGAGAGGGTGCCTAAACAGGACTTAACCTATAATCAAATGAGCAACCACTCTATGTGTCATCACAGAACCTACATCCAACAAAGAATAGAGGAAGAAGCAGAGACCCATGGCTGAGCACTGGGCAGAGCTCCTGGTCCAACTGAGAGCAGTGGAGGAGAGTCTGTATGAACAAGGGGATAGGGATTATAAGGAGAAGTCCCACAGTGATGGCTAGCTTGAGCCCTGGGGACCTCACTGAATCAAGAACAGCCACTGGAGATCCATCAGGAAAAGGAGCTAGCCCTCCAGTGGTAGGCAACTGTCAGTGGGATCAGACTGTGTTCCTGAGCGTGGGCTGGCACCTTGAAGCCCATTTCCTGCAGAGGAACACCTAACCCAGTCCTGAGGTTGGGAGAGGACATCGAACTGGCCTGGAGTGGATGTGCCACAACGAGCTGACCCACTTTGGGACTTCTTGCCCTTTTGGGGGAGGGTACTGGGGAATAGAGTGGGGGGAGGCTGGAGGCTCACTGGACTGAAAGAAATTGGGAGGAGGAGAGGGAGAGAAAGCAGGGGGATGCATGGTAAAAGAGGTTTTTTTTAAATAAATAATAATAAAATAATAATACAAGATTCACCCATAACAATAGCACATTTCCAACCTGGGATTAAAGTCAAGATCCTTTCACAACAGGCAAGAACCTTGGTCCTGAGACAAGGCTCTCTCCTGATAATCTGCTTGTTGCTATGGTTACTCATTACCATTCAGGTACTTTTTCCCCCTTGTTTTCTTGTTGAGGACAGTGGTACCTACTGATCATATGTCCCTGATCGTCCATCTTTTCATGTAGGTATCTACTGGTTATATATGTCCCTACCCTCCATCTTTTCATGTAACTCTTTGGGATGCCTCAGAAATCAAAGCAGTAACTATTAATGCTGCCCTTATGAGAAGAGAAGGAAATGGTTACAGTTTACATCATAGAACTATTATTAATATTTCTCTCTTTGGACATAGCGATATTGTTTTTCATGATTTTTTTCCTAATTAAAAGGGTCTGCCTTTAAAAAAAATTATTTTATTTGAGGTTGCAAGGGCAGGGAGCAGATACACAGGAACAGGAAAATGAATGGAATCAAGATGCATGCTGTGGAAAACATAAAGAATAAATAGAAGGAAAATTAAAATAGACCTGGATTACAATTCCAACTCGAAAAAAGAAACTGTCAAATAACAAAATTAATCAATAAAAAGGAAATTTTAAAAATGAATGTCTTTTAAAAAGCATGGAAAAACTGGGGTGGGGTGACAGGTCATCTTGGAAGGAGCCTCATACACAACATAAACAATAGAGAGCAGAAGATAAACAGCTACCAATCCCAGAATTCTATAACCAGTGAAGTTATATTTTCATAAGGGAAAAAAATAGACATTTTCAGATAGGTAAAGATTGAAAGTATGTCTCTATCAGACTCGTCCCACCCCACTCCCAGGTACTCTCACTCAGACAGAAGACACATGACTCCAGACGAAAGCCTCAGAGGCACAGGCTGAGTATGTGATCAATAAAAGCAAACATCACCTTGCTAATCAAGACTTTGCAGGGTCAAAATGAAAATAGACCAGAAAAAAAGGTCAAGGATCACTGGGGATAAGAGGTTTTTGAGGGTTCACATACAGCTAAATAGAAAGTCAAGGCTCAAGTTTCTATGTAGGCTTTATAATTTCTAGGATAATAGCTAGAAAGAAAATTGGGCATATAAATTACAAATGAGTAGACTATGAAGAAAGAGTCTGGAGGTGTGAAAGAAAGTGACCCCGAAGGGAGTGGTATTATTAGGAGATGTGATCTTCTTGGAAGAAATGTGTCACAGTGGGAATGGCTTTGAGGTCTCCCTTGCTCAAGCTTTCCTCAGTGTGACTTTCAGTTGACCTTCCTGCTGCCTACAAGATACAGCACTCTCAACCCTAGCATCACATCTACCTTTGCCCTTCCATAGCCCCTGACATGATGATATTGACTGAACCTGTGAAACTGTAAGTAAGCCACCACAATTAAATGATTGACTTTTAAAAATACTTTATTGTTGACTGTATGTGTCTATTTACCTGCACATGTGAAAATGCACTGGTGCCTGGAGCAGCTGGGATACAAAAGCAGGTACTGGAGTCCCTGAAACAGCAGTTAAAAGCAGTGGTGAGCTGGCATGTGATTATTAGAAAGAAAACTGCTGTCCTCTGCAAGAACAATAATCTCTCTGAATTGTTAAGCTATTTATGAAGCCCCAGAACCTTTTTTAAAAAGTAAACCTAAAATTACACTGTGGATATTTTTTTTTTTTTGCAACACATGTTTGTGAACAACAAAAAGTAAAAAAAGAAGAAAAAGAAACAAAGGACTTCCCACTGGTTTCTAAAAACCCAGAGAGGGCAGCGCGTCTTATCAGATCTGCATTCCATATTCCTTTAGCCATGACTGTGCACCATAAAAGAGTTCAATAGGGACACCTTCATGAATGGCTCTCATCTGCCTCAGAAACATGTACAGGTCATTTTCCTTGACAATAGCAGGATGATTCATACACAAGACACACTTTGAACCAGTTTAACGTCTTTAAATTTTATTTATAAAACATCTGGGAATACTATTAAATAATCATAAATTTTAAATTATTTAAATAAGTATGCTCTTGTAATTAGAATGTTTACAATTGTGGAACTTTCCTATTTTATGTAGCTTTATTGAACTCTACCTAAAAGAACATATTATAAAAATAAAATTTTTAAAAATTATTGATTCTTTCTTGCATTTTGTAATGGGATTATTTTACATTGCAAATACTTTTCCTACCTACTGGTTTAATAAAAATGCTAATTGGTTGAAGACAGACAGGAAGTAAGGGCAGAGATACCAGATTAAGAAAACTCTGGGAACAAGAAGAGCAGAGCAGAAATACCAGAGAGAAGCCAAAGGGACACCATGATGAGATGCTAGCAGAAGCAGAGGAAAGAAGTTGAAATGCTGCTCTGAGAAAAGGTACCCAGCTGCATGGCTGAACAGGATCAGAATCATGGGTTAGTTTAAGAGTTAAGAGTTAACAAGTTATATGCCTGGGCCTTAGGCCGATCAGCAAAAAATTAATGTAAGCTGTGGCAGGATTAAGGTGTCAGCTGATAAGGTCAGAAGATGCTTCCGGGACCCTGGAGGGGGTGTGGCCAACCTGGAGGGGTGTGGCAAACCCCATTGATAAGTGGCTGCTGGCTGCTTGGGAGACAGAATCGGAATCCATCATCCTTCCATTGCGCATCCATAGCTCGTCCATCACTTGGATAGGCCAGTCCTTGTTCAGGTGCCACTATAAGCTGTTACTAATATTGTGAGTGTTAATTTGTATTCTAATAAATATTAATTTTGGACTGGCACCTTGAAAGTAAAACTACATCTACATCTGGCGCCCAATGTCCTCGGCCCTGTGTCCTAAACTGTAAGAGGGCAGGGGATATACAGACTGTTCACTTGGGCTTAAAGCTCCCTCTTGCTAGCCAGGTGCGGTTTCCAGCCAGCTGGTCCAGTGTGCAGGCTAGGGTTTTCGGCTCAGTGCGCAAGCGTGAGATTTCAGCTCAGTACTCGAACCTGAGATTTCAGCTCAGTGCGCAAACATGAGTTTTTGGCTCAGTGCACAAACAAGTGTTTTCAGCTCACTGCGCAGCACAGTTTTCAACTCGCAGGCCTGCCACAACACCTGGCTCTGCTTTCAGCCTGCTGCAGTGCTCAGTTTTCAGCCCACTGCAGCACTCGGTTTTCAGCCCGCAGCTTCCTGCTGCTGAGAGTCTCTGCATCTACCATACAGAGGGCAGGGAATTGAACACTACTGTGACACCTGTGGACTAAACGGCGTAATTACATCTGAATTGATGCAATGGCTGATTATTATTCTTTTGAAGAGTTTAGGTCATATTTTGCCATGGTGGTTGATAAATTTTTAAATGAATATCTTGAAGGAATCAATACCCCAGTCCTACTATTTTTTGGCTTATTTCTCTATTTTATATTTCAAAATAAGAGGATGATGACAGAGTTGTCCAATTGAAACCAACAATTATTGTCCAGATTATGTATTATGAAACTATTGAACACTACAGTGGCAGATGAGGTTAAACGTGCAAAATGTAAATCGACAGTTGCTGTCCAAGGTATATGATGTGGAACTGTCAAACACTAAAATGGCAAAAAGGATGGATACTCTGGAAATTGGTTACAACAAGCTTTCAGATAAGGCTTCCTCTGTAGACAAGGATAACACTGTACAAGAGAAATATAGGCTCTATGTAAATGATGAAAACAAGAAACTTGTTGACTACATTGATGACGAGAACAAGAAAATCATTAATTATGTTAATGATGGGGATCGAAAAATTGCTGACTCAGTGAGGTCTGCTTCATCAGGACACTCAAGCTCTAGAAAAATCAATAGTATCTAAACTTCAAGAATGGAAACCGGTAATATCCAAAATCCAGGAATGGGAACCTGTAATATCCAAAATACAAGAATGGGAAGACCACATTGCAATATTGGAAAAGGGTAGTGATGCATCTTATGCTCAGAACAGTTCAGGTCAACCCCCAATGGGATATTATGGTACTGGAGATACTCTACCCAAGGTGGTAAACGTAACAAGGCTACGCCCTTCCGCACCACTATTGTTCCCAGCTACTATTCAGACAAAGATAACACCTGGGGGATTCTCAGAATATGTAGAGTATAGCTATGAGCCAGTACATATGAGAGATATCAAGAATTTTAAAGAGGCAATATCAATGCACAGTATACACTCTACTTATGTGAAGCAGCTTCTAAATTCATGGTCAGCACAAAACCGGATTCTACCAACTGATTGGATGCAGCTAATGGCTGCTGTCTTGGACCAAAGTCAGAATTTACAATGGAGAGGCTGGTTTAGAGAGGAGGCCAAGACCTTGGAACAACAAGGAAAAATTAGGGTTTCTTTGCTTCTCAGGACCAAATCCTTGGTGATGGCATGTTTGCTGATTTGAGGACTCAATGTACTTATGACGAGCATACTTTATTGCTATGCCGTACTGCTGCACTGAATGCTTGGGAAAAGATTTTGGACCCAGGTCAAAAAATCGAGCATTATACTAAGGTCAAACAAGGCTTAAAAGAGCCTTATACTGACTTTATACAGAGGCTTACCATGGCTGTTCATAGAGCAATATCAGATCCAGAAGTTAGGAAGCAATTAATACTTTCTCTGGCCTTTGATCATGCTAATACGGACTGTAGAAGAATGCTTACGCCTTTAAAGATCAGAGCTGCACCTATACAAGAATGGATTCAATATGCAATCAATGCTGAATCTCTCCATAGCAATGAGGAGAATTGGGTAGGCCAAACTGTTGCTAACGTTAGGGTGAGGAACCAAGGCATCACTTGTTTCAACTGTGGTAAACAAGGCCATATAAGACGGAATTGTACACAAGGTATTCTTGGAAATAATACCCAATCTAGGTTTAATTCGAACAGAAGGCCATTGCCTTCTGAACTATGCAGAAGGTGTGGCAAGGGACGACATTGGACCAATGAATGTAGATCTACCAGGGATAAGGAAGGCAACCCTCTACCATCGGGAAACGCCTTTCGGGGCTTCCCTCGGGAAGCCCCCAAAGATCAGACTCCAAATTCAAGGATGGTAAGATCATATCTGGTCATAGGAGAAGACCAGCATTCTCAGGACGAATAGAGCATCTAAAACCTGATCTAGAAAATCATATGATATTAGATAATAACATAAATTCAAAAAAAAATTCAGAAATTCCAAAAAGAATCACAAAATGAATATTTTGGCAGACTTCAATAAATGAACAAAGACCAAAATTGAGAATACGGATAGATAATGTTTATATCCAGGGTTTAGTTGACATGGGGGCTGATGTTTCGATCATAACCCCACAATCATGGCACCCAAGATGGCCTTTATGGGCAGTAGATATCCAGTTTCTGTGTATTGGAACAATATCTCAGGTGAAACAGAGTGTGAAATGGCTTGAATGCATAGTACCAGAAAGGTCAGAAAGGATGGTTGAAGCCATATATGGCTGACATAGCAGTGAATCTGTGGGGTCGCAACTTTCTAATGCAATGGAATACCCAGATTAAAATCCCTCCTGGTTCTGATATCAACTGGAAACTCAATTATGTTTCCAAAAATGGTGCTTTAAGGTACTATGGAGAAAATTCACCAGCCATTCAGGTTTTACAAAAGAATTGCCCAATAACCACAGAACCTAAAAGAACACTCACAGCATTGCCTTTGAAATGGTTAACAGAAAAGCCTATTTGGGTTCAACAATGGCCTTTGACAAGAGAAAAACTTCAGTCTTTGGAACAGTTGGTACAGGAGCAGTTACAGGCTCAGCATATCCAAGAATCAACCAGTCTGTGGAATTCTCCTGTTTTGTTGTCAAGAAAAAATCTGGAAAATGGAGGATGGTGACAGATTTTAGAGCAATTAATAAGGTGATTCAACCTATGGGCTCCTTACAATCTGGTATTCTTCTGCCTTCTCTGCTACCTAAAGGATGGCCTATTGCAGTTATTGATTTGAAGGATTGGTTTTTTACCATACCTTTACAGGAACAGGACAAAGAGAAATTTGCTTTCACAGTGCCTACTCTTAATAATTTAGGGCCAGCTAAGAGGTACCAATGGAGAGTCCTTCCCCAAGGAATGTTGAATAGTCCCACCTTATGCCAATATTTTGTACAACAACCACTAGAAATACTGTGCAAACGCTTCTCTCAATCTATCATTTACCATTATATGGATGATATTTTGTTGGCAGACCCAAACCCAAAGACATTAGAAACATTGTTTGAGGAACTAAAGGAAATATTGCCTGATTGGGGACTACAAATTGCTTCAGAAAAAGTACAGAGGGGAGATTCTATCAATTATTTAGGATATAAAATAGGTTTACAAAAAATTAGGCCACAGAAGGTAAAATTAAATAGAGATAAATTGAAGACTCTTAATGATTTTCAAAAGTTACTAGGAGGTATTGTTCATGGCCCATGATTGGTATAAAAAACTATGAGTTAGTTAATTTGTTCAAGACTTTGGATGGTGACAAGGATTTACATAGTCCAAGAGAATTATCTGATGAGGCTGAGAAAGAATTAGACTTGGTGGAAAAGAAACTTCAAGAAGCACATGTGGATCGTGTGGATCCAGACCTGGATTGCATACTTGTTATTTTACCCTCTAGACAATCTCCAACAGAAATCTTAATGCAAAGAGAAAGCATTATATTAGAATGGATATTTCTGCCACATAGGCCAAGCAAGAAGATGAAGACATATATCAAAAAAATTTCTGATCTGATTTTTAAAGGTAAATTAAGACTTCGCCAATTGACTGGAAAGGACCCTGCAGAAATTGTCGTGCCTTTGACTAATGAAAAAATTGAATGATTATAGGCAGACAGTGAACCTTGGCAAAAGGTTCTTAGTAACTTTTTAGGAGAGATTAGTAATAAATATCCTTGAAACAAGAGAATTCAATTCATAAAGGAAACTAATTGGATTTTTCCTCATGTGGTACAGGATAAACCCATTTCTGGAGCCCTCACCTTTTATACTGATTCGAACAATTTAGGAAAGGCTGGCTACAAGTCTGAAGACTTAATTAAGGTGGTTCAGAGCCCTTATAACTCTGTCCAGAAGTCAGAACTATAAGCAATTATTATGGTGTTGTTGGATTTCACAGATCCTCTCAATGTAATTACTGACTCTCAGTATGCAGAAAGAGTTGTTTTACATATTGAAACTGCTGACTTCATTCCAGATGATACAGACTTGACCTTATTATTCATACAACTACGGGATATCATCAGAGGTAGGATACATCCTATGTACATAACACATATCAGGGCGCACATGGGTCTCCCAGGCCCTCTAGCACAGGGTAATGATGAAATAGATCGGTTGCTGATAGGAAATATGCTAGAGGCCACAGAATTTCATGAGAAACATCATGTTAACAGCAAAGAATTAAAGAAGAGTTTTTCCATCACTTGGAATGAAGCAAACAAAATAGTAATGAATTGCAACACTTGCTCTTTTTAGAACCAACCGTCTTTACCTGCTGGAAGTAATCCTAAAGGTACACAGAGAAATGAGATCTGGCAAATGGATGTGTTTCACTTCCCAGAATTCGGAAAGATGAAATATGTACATCATACTACTGATACTTACTCTGGAATGCAATGGGCAACTGCTCTGAGTTCTGAAAATGCTGATGCTGTACTAACTCACCTTTTGGAAGCAATGGCCACAATGGGAATTCCCACTCAGATTAAGACTGACAATGCTTCAGCTTAAGTTTCCAGAAAATTGAAGATAATTTTTGGATACTATAATATAAAGCTTATTACGGGGATACCACACAATCCCACAGGACAGGCAGTTGTGAAAAGATCTCACCGCACATTGAAAGAGATGCTTTATAAACAAAAGAAAGAAATGAAAAAACCCAGAGAGAGGTTGCTCAGTGCCTTATTGACTTTAAATTTTCTTAACACTGATGAAAAGGGAACATCAGCTGCTGAGAGACATTGGGTAATAGAGAAATGCTCTGAGTTAAATCAACCCATCTACTTCAAAGATGTGTTGACTTCTGAGTGGAAGCCGGGATATGTGCTTCTATGGGGTAGGGGTTTCGCTTTTGTTTCAACAGGGAAAGAAAAGATATGGGTACCGACAAAACTAATAAAAGTCTGCTTTGAAAAGGAGTCCCTTCCTGAGGAGGAGAAGTAATTGCTCACCCCTGATATGACAAATAGATACATGGTAAAGAAAACACATTTAACAAACCTTGGCCAGGGTCTCAGTTTTATCTTTACAGGAAAATGGATACAACAATTTTTAAGACTAATTATTCACCTGCAATAGAAGACAGACTGATGATTAAGGAATATACATGATGGACTATGAGACCAACTAATACACATATACACTACTGGGTAATCTCTCAATATTTACTGCTTTGCATCTTGCATCTACACCTCAAAAAAAAAAGTGGTCCTGATTTGACTATTAATAGAGCTGGATTTGGATTGGGAGTAAGTGGCTTTCTCCCTCTCTAACCCCAAGCATATTGGTAAAGAAAATGTGAAGTATTCTGTCTCATATCAGAAAAGCCACCTGTTGTGAGACAGAAGACAGAATATTTAGGGACCAATATTATTGTGACTTCATCTTAAACCTCGTTTCTCTCTGTTTCTGTACCTTTCAAACATCCTGTCTGCATACAATCTCCTGAAGTTATGGAAGATATGAATATCTTTTTTATCAACAAAGCTGAAGTTTTCCATTGTAAATAACATTTCCTCTTATCAGCTATCTACAAAGAATCTGGAACCGAGATGGGGTCCCCAACGCAACAACTCCTACTAGTGAAACAAGAATAAAAGAGAGAGTATGAGAGAGAGAGAGTAAGAGACAGGTAGACAGACAGACAGAGGCAAAATTAGAAAAATCAAGAACCTGGTGTGCACCAATCAATGATTGTTTTCAGAAAATAGACTATTCAAAAACAGCTGCAAGATAGCTCTCTATGATAATCCTCCAGATCACACTTCTAATTAGAATTCCAGATGGAGTTAAACACTATTATGAGAATGGTTATAAATGTATTTAGTCAGTCCATTAAGATCTAACCATTGTTTTAGCTTTTACAGATCCCAAAGAGATGCCATCGCCCTTAAGTCAGCAGGAAGCAACCTTATGAAAGACTACACCCCCTTTCCCAATAAGTTTTGTGTTCTGAGGGTTGTGGGTAATTCTTATTCTGTTAGAATAGTTTTAAGTGAAAATTGGGTGGAGGACAGAACTATAATATAGTATCAAAGATATCTTTTGAAGAAGAGAAGGGGGATAGATACGATAGATAAAGGTAGATTGTTCTGCCTACCTATATACCATTTTAGCTAAATGTATGGGCTAAGTTAAAGACAATTTGCATTGGCATAGGTATTTGTATATTGATACAAATGTAAAATCATTTTATATGTTTAATTGTGGTAATTTGTACATTTGTACAAAATTCAATATAAAATTGCTTTATATAACCAAAGCAACTTGTATTTCAATATAAATCTGAATCTGTAACTATTATGTAAAATTGAATCTGTAATTGCTATATTTTATATATGCTTCTACCTCTGTTTAAAATATTTGCACAACATTGTCATGTATACTATGCAATTACTACCTCCATTTAACTATACTAGATATAATGTATGATTGCACTAGTTATGATATATGCACAAGATGTTTTATATACCTCTGTTTAGATGATATATATGTATTTACATGTCTAAAATGCTGTGGCCACTTTACATAGTAATATACTCCTGGCTAATGTTTGATAGTCATACTAAAAGTCTTTGTTCAGGGATTGTACACCTCTTATATAGGTATTCTAATTTTAGTACAGGGTCTATTCCTTAAGACGATAAAAACTACAGTCAACATTACCTAAGGTACCATATACCAGTCATCTCAGATACAGGTTAGAATATCATAGAGAGACAGGAATCTTCAACCATTTCATAGACCCAGAGAACATGGCATTTACCATTTGAAATTTGGCCATGAGAGGCACGACGATTCCTGGTGACACTGCTCCTTTCCCGAGATGGTATGAGCATCGAGGATACTCCATTGGAGTTTGTCCTTTTGGCAGAGAATGGCCAGTTGAGTAAGGAACTGTCCTTACCTTGATTGCTGACAGTACACACATGGTATCCAAGCTGGATGAACAAGTTGATGGATGGAGACTGACGAAACCTGCCTGGACAGGATAAGACAGTCCCTCCAAAAATGCCCTGCTTGTGAGAAGATCTGTCAGATACCATAGGCCTGTAGCCAATATGATAGATGCTCCAAGGGTACACAAAACCAGAGGTGATTGTCCAGTTAGCTGTGTTGCTGTCCTCTCCCAAATTTTGGAAGCCTGTACTTCTGACTTTCAAGTGATATATCTTCCTTCTCAGGTCTTGAAGGGGTTGAAGAATAGGTATTTATGGTTACTAACTCATAATAATTCCTATTGTACATAGTCTTAGTTTAGAACCTTCTTAGTTAGACAAAAGGGGGAGATGTGGCGGGATTAAGGTGTCAGCTGATAAGGTCAGAAGATGCTTCCGGGATCCTGGAGGGGGAGTGGCCAACCTGGAGGGGGTGTGGCCAACCCCATTGATAAGTGGCTGCTGGGACATGAGGATGCTCTCTTCCTGGTTCCTGGCTGCTGGCTGCTTGGGAGACAGAATCGGAATCCATCGTCCTTCCATCGCACATCCATCGCTCGTCCATCACTTGGATACGCCAGTCCTTGTTCAGGTGCAACTATAAGCTGTTACTAATATTGTGGGTGTTAATTTGTATTCTAATAAATATTAATTTTGGGCTGGTGCCTTGAAAGTAAAACTCGTCTACATTAAGCGTCTATGTGTCTCTGTGGGACTGCAGGACTATGGGTCTGGACCACAGACTGGAGAGGCGGGAAACCTATTGCTACACATTCTTTACACAAAAGCAATGAATGTAGCTCCCAATATCCACACATTTTTTTTCTAAATCTGTCCTTTATTCTGTTTCATTGACCCATTACTTCTATCTTTATATCTTATTGTTGTTATTTTAAACATCTTGTTGATTTCTTGGATATGTAGTTTCATGGTTCTTATTAAACTTAAAACTGGTCAGTCAATATTTACTCATCTTATTTGCTCCTGTGATTATACCCTCAGTAGATCTTTCATCTGCATATACACCTTAGGGTCCCCTGATATCAAACATAATTTCTCATTCATATTAGGCTTTCACTTTACGGCTGGACTTAATAGATTTCAAAGGAATATATAGAAGTTTACTAATTATTTTGATGACGAGTATTTTGCATGCATTTATAACAGTATATTTTTATATGTCTTGCATTTGTAGTTTCTGAAAGTTTGAGTTGAATGTTTTTTTCAATTTCTGTGTCTAAAATTAATTTTGAGAAAGTATAAAATGTCATTTCAATCAATTTGTCAATTAATTCTAAGAAGTATATCATATCTGCCTTAAAATTCATTTTGTTTCTCATTGAGGATATCTTCTTGCCTCTATGAATTTTGCATCCCACAGTCTGTTTATGCTGTCAAATTAATTCTTAAAAGTTGTATTGTATTGAAACACCCATTTATTTCTTTCAGGTTTCTTACTATGTTGGGGCTCCTCTTTGCCTATTATTGCAGATCCTTGGAGCAACATGGGGCCATTTGGTGATACCTTTATACATCATCATGTACTAGAAGAAGCAAATGAAATCTCACCCATCCTTTTCAGGAAGGTCAACATTCATTTATATATATTTTGCCTGGTGACCTAATCATCTCTCAATCCTACATTCTAAAACCTCATCTTATTGAACTAAAATTTCAGTGTATGAATTTGGGGAAGATTCATCTATAACAACTATTACTAGAAATTGTGTACAAATGTAAATCTTCTGATTTAGGGGCTAGTTGTTTATTACTGTTTTCATCAAATAAATATAAGCATATTCTCTTTTCTTGGAATGAAGTTGATTTACCAGGAAGGAATTTGATGCTCCATAACTTTCTTGTGGTATTTCCTAGGATATTCAGAATAACACTTAGTCTAGAGTTAGTTATATAAAAACTAATTTCAAATATCCATGAACTGTGAATCTTCCAGTGAGACTAGGAGCAGCAGGTACTTAAAACCACAGTGCCCTTTGGGCTTGTACTTATCACTGTAACATATCTGTAACAAATTGAGAACTCTTAAAACAGTACTCATGGGAGACATTTCCAAGTGTGTCACATTTTTGTGTTGAGATCACTGTTCTCACTGATTACACCAAGTGACAAAGTTAAAGTCAGTGAAGATACCTCAAGAAAGGCTAATGGAAAAGGTACAGTGCAATTGTAGTAGAAACCTCAGCATATTCAATGTTCCAGAAAAATTGGGGTGATCTCCCATGACACGTGTAACTGATTTTAACTGGTCTGAGCACAGAATCAAGATGCATGGTGTGGAAGGCAGAGCAGCATTACGTGAAACTCACCAGGTAATTTGGAGCCCAGACTATTATGAGAAGTTAGCAAATATCATAAACTGAATTTATATTCTGCTAAATGTTAATTTTGCTTTAATTGTAACTATACCCTTCTTATTTTCTTTTGGAATAGGTGTATAACTTAATTTTTCTGTTTTATTTTACATGAACCCACAGTTATAAAAGTAGATGTTTTGAGAAACTATAAAGAGACTGAATTTTTCTGAGACTATGATTACTTTAAGTTTAATGCTGTATTTTTACTGGAATATTAATATGAGAACCTGGAGATATGAAAGGAAAACAAACCTTATGGCTAAATGACAAGTTGGTGTGTCAAGCTAACAAGGGATCAGTTGTGCTGGTTGATGATGTTATTTTTGTCAGTCAACTTGACCCAAGCCAGGGTCAGCAGGGAAGAGAGAACCTCAACTGAGAAAATGCCTCTATCTTATTTGACTATAAACACCTTTGTGAGGATACATTCTTAATTAACTGAGAGTGGCAGTGCCTTGCTAGTGTACTACAAGATGGGCAGGCCAGTAGATAGATAGATAGATAGATAGATAGATAGATAGATAGATAGATAGATAGATAGATAGATGTGTGTGTATGAGTGTGTGTGTGTGTGTGTGTGTGTGTGTGTGTGTGTGTGTGTAAGAGAGAGATGGAAGGAGGGAGAGAGAGAAAAAATACTGAGCAAACCATAAGAGCAAACTTGTAGACAGTGTCTCTTCCTTTAGGTCTTTTGCTTCAATTCCTGCTTCCATATCCCTGCCTCCAATTCTGGCTCTGTCGTCTCTTCATTATATACAGCACAGTATAAAGTGAAGTAAACCCTTATCACCCCAAGTTACTTTTTCTTTGTTTTTATCATAGCAACACAATCCAAAATAACACTCTGTTATCTCCATATTCTTCCATTCCATATTTCACTTAAATCTATTCAGATATCTGTTTTGTAATTTAATACTATTCTATTTGATCCCCCTACATTAGAAGATCTCTTCCTCCCCCAGTGCCTTACTAACTGCTTATATGGATAGTCTAAGCAACACACACACAATATTTGTCTTTCTGTGTCTATGTTACAGGATCATCCACATTCAGAGATAATTTCAGGTAAATCCATTTATCTTCAAATTTAATTATTATTTTTTTATAGCTGAACAATAGTTCATTTTGTAAATGTATCAAAATTTCATTGTTCATTAATCATTTGATTAGCATCTAGGCTTTTTTTCAAATTTATGATCATTATGAATAGAGTAGAAATGATATGTATGAGTAAATATCTTTGCAATAAGATGTAAAAATAAGGAAAATAACATAGGCAATATCTATAGATCAGTGTATTGCTCAGCCTCATTAAAGAGATTCTTGCAGCATATGGTAACTAACATAGAACCCCATGATTGGTCAATATGTAGAGAATGAGAATGCGCATGCCTAAATTGGATGAATGTTTTATTTCTTTCCTCTGTTTAAAGTTCAGAAATCTATGAGAAAGAAAACGTGGAAAGATTTAAGACATAGCAGTGATGGATGATTTTATTGAATCATTTTTTTCCAGACATTACAAGGAAGATGCACATATAAATTCCCAGAGACTGTGACAGTGTGTGCAAGATTTACACAAGTTCAAAAATCCCAGAGAGTAGTAGTGCAAGTGGGCAGGAATTCCCACACCTAGTCAACAATGTATGCACAATTGTCTCAATGTTGGGAGAAGTCAAATCATGCTCAGGAGTAGAAAGACAACATAAATTGTACTCCATTATTTTAAGAAAGAGATAAAACAGGATGTTTGGCTGGTAGGGAGTAGGGGAAGCACCTAAGAGGAGTTGGGGGAGAAGGATGGATATAATACAAATATTTTATGAATTTTTAAAATAATGAAGCATTAACACTAAAAGATAAGAGCATTTATATTTTAAAATACATATGAAAAACAAGAAGAAAATTACTCTGTATATGGTAGAATAAACCTAAAATGAATGCATATTTAAAGATATTCCTATTTTTCTAAGCATATATCTAAGCTGATTTTAAAAGATTATAAGGCTGTGGAGTGATGACTCAGTAGCTAAGACTGTTTACTGCATAAATCTGAAATTCTGTCTTCAGGTGCAGCACCTAGATGAGAGAAAGTATGATCAGTGCTAAACCTGCAGTCTCAGTAATGGGAGCACTGGATATATGATAGGCTTGGCAGTCACCAGCTTAGCTTCAATTTCTTGAGAGACACTGTCTTAAAACAATAATAAGAGTTAAAGAACCGTACACCTACAAATAAATGTACACAGAAACCACACACACACACACACACACACACACACACACAAGTTGAAACATCTGTTACACACTAACAGAAACACACAATAATAATTAATGGTAAGGTACTGAAAAAATAAACATAAAATGTGTTCTCTTCTGTGAACATTAGGGCATATTTAAGGTTCTCTTTAAATTATTAATAGAACTAACTAAAATTTATATTTTATTGTTTAATTGGAAAAGTATATATATATACACATAATTTAAAATTACTCTCAATGGAAAATTATTAAAATACTCTTACATTTTAATAGGTTATTATCAGAGATTCCAGAAAGAAGTATAAAGAAATGTTTCCACTTCTACTGATCCGTGAGTAGTGATAAGTCTATTTCTACCAACATACTGTAAACTAGACAATACCTATAACACAAACACTGGGGGAGCATTACATGTCTGGAAATAGGAAAATTTTTCCACTTTTGGACAGCTGAAATGCACTAGGGAATACAGAAAGAATAATGATACGTCTGGTCTTATTTTGACAAATGTGTGACAGTTCCATTTCTTTTCCTGATAGACAAACATAATCTTTGAAATATGTTTGAAGATTCCTTATACTTGAGCGTGTTTCTTTCACATTGTCTATGATCAAAGCTTATGTCCAACTAAAGGGAAAATAACATCTATTGTTCCTTGTACATATAATAAGGAAACCTCATTCTTTTATGTTTCATTACAGAATTCAAATTTGTATATACATGAGTATTAGTTAAAGCTTCAAAAGCAAGTATTTAGATCACTCATTTCACTTTAACTAAGCCTCTACTATATATTTATTAAACACTAAAATAATCATTATTATGTTATCTAAAGTTATATTGTAAACGTTCTTATCATACTAAGTCATAAGTCACTTTTCAATAATCAAAACAACCTAAATGCAATCATACTATGCCTATAAAAGTAAATATCACCATTAAATAGTCAAAGCTTTGCCATATATTTCCAGTTATCCCAGTGAGGAGAACATCTCATGGTTTACAGCATAAAGAGAGCTGTGATACACAGTTAATGAAATATATATTAGAATTCGTGCCATTTCTATAGATTTTCAGTAACAAACTTACTCTCCATTTTTTTTTGTTTAGCAGAAACATTATAAAATATAATCTCATGTATGCAGTTCATACTTAGTAGTGATATTAATCTAGTGTGGGAGGGTAATTGCATCCCTGTTTCAATATTAATATTTCCTGATGTGCTTTCATAGCTATCCAAAAATATAACAATATGCTATTGACATATCTGTAAAGCTTAGCTGTCTCTAAATGTATTTTGAGGTGACTCATACCAACAATTCTATGCAAACTAATACATTTGTACATATGTGCATGACTTGCAGATTGGCAAATAAGTCTATAGGTTGTAAAGTTCATATTTTAAAAATCACTATAAATGATAACTATAACAAATTTCTTAATGAAAACCTGGCCTGAGTCTACAAGGAACCTAAATTTAAAGCTTGGAAGTAAAACACAAATTTAAAGTCTAAACTCAAATAAATTTGTTTTACTACATCTGTATTAAATAATTCAATAAAAATTTGAAAATTTAATGACTCTTAACTCACATTTAAAGTTTTGTTCTGCAGGTGACTGAGTGATTTAATATATGTTCTCATTTAGCATTAATGATTTAGATATAGAAGATTTGGAAAGTGACTACAGATGTTCCATGGATATATAATTTTAATATTTTATGCATACATTTCCCTCTTGCGTGAGACTTGTCTAACAGTTTAAAGACTTCATATTGCTACAAGCCTATCTATGTGTCCATACTATCACTTGTATAGGGACTGCATGGGACACTACCTTCAAACTCCTCTAAACCATTTATTCTTTTTCTAATGTTTGTTTATTTCTTTTTCATGTGGAAATGAAGAATATTAACTTCAAAAATACTATTAATTAGAGAAGATTATTTATTTTCAAATCCTTTTTATCATGATTCTAGTTATTTCTTATAGATATCAGATGAATTAATCATATATCCATCCACTGATATGAACAAATAGATTTTACTAGAAGTCTTGAGTTATATTTGATGTTTTGAATTTTTAAGATCAGCTCTGTACAAAAGTATCAGAACAACATAAGGAGGCTTTGAAAATCATTTTACTTTTTCCTCCCATAAAAACTATACACAATGACTTGTACCATTGTGATATGGGAATGCCTTTCTGTATGCTGTAAATCTCAATCTTTAAATAAAGGAGCTGTTTTGGGCCATGACAGGCACCATAGAAGAAGTAGGAAGAGGAATCAAAATAGGTAGGAAAGGAAGGGTGGAGTCAGGGGCAGATCAAGCAAGCGGCCCAAGGAGTGACATGTAAGGAACACAGGTGAGCCACGGGCCATGTGGCAGACAGATTAATAGAAATGAGTTGATTTAAGATGTAAGAGTAAGCTAGCAATGTGCCTGAGCCATAGGCCAAACAGCATAAAGTTAATATAAGCGTCTGATTCATTTCATGGGGCCTGAACAGCAGCAGCGGCGGTGGTGGCTAAGCAGTCTGGCTCGGCAGGTCTGTGAGTCTTGGACCTCTGGCCGCCCGGGACCCAAAAACCCCCACTACAACACAATTGTTTTAATATGTGCAGGTACATTTTTAACCATTTATCTTATTATAGTTTAATAAACATCGGGAGCTGTAATTGTTGGGCAACTTTCAGCAGCATAGATTGCTGAAGATTTAAACAGCTTTTCTTTTTCTGATTATTGTAGTAAGCAGTGATTTTATTTGAAAGTAGTTCAGATCACCTACTAACTTAATAACTGAAGAAATTTCTCCTAACATTTTACAATAGAGGAAATTATGAACCATAAATTGTGTATGGAATGAATGTGTCTCTACTTTGTTGGGGTGATCATCAGCTCTGAGAGAGTCTTCTCATTATAGAATAACTTCACAACAACCCATTAAACCATTCTTATTCCTCTCTACCATCTTCCTGTTTTCCAAATCACTTACAAATGATGAAGAAAACAACTTGTCATGTTTTTCTGACAGGTTTCGGATAAAACCACATGTGTTTGTTCACACAAGCACACAGGGTGCAGGTTATGGAGGGCAAGTGGGAAGCAGAGTGTTTCTGCTAGCCCTGCCACTAGGAATGAAAGCTAGTTTCACTCATCAATTCACATCCCATCATCTTTCACCAGTCTTCGAAGTTCCCGGATGCACACTACATGAGGCACTTGTCATTTGTACAAGGAAAGAAATAAGAAATGATGTAAACCAATTTCCCTTGACAGCAAAGACACAGATGGAGATGGCATTTGGACCATATTGTCTGCTTGAGGGTCATTCCTAAAGCCATTAGCTCTCATAACATGAGACCAGAGTTATTTATTTCTCTGCAATTTTCTGATGTGGTATAAACAGTGTTACCTTGGGGGCCTAAGTTTCCTTCTAAGAGGTTATATTGTCCTTGAGAAGAAACACCACATATGCCAGAATATGTGTGGCTGATGAAAGTAAAAATTACAAATTAGGCATGAGTTGTTATGCAAAAAACATAAATATTAATAAAGCGCAGGGAAATGGCTTAGTGGTGGAGGCACTTGCCACCAGGCTTCACAACCTGGCTTTAATTCACTCCTTTCATGGAATAGGGAGAAAACTGATTACAATGTTATCTTCTGAGGTCAACATTCATGCCATGCCATATACTTGCCCTCCTACTATGAACAATTAATAAAATAAAAATTTAATTATTAAAGAAACAAATTATCTCTACTATATAAACTTGGACTTTCATCACTGTTGGTATATTAATAAAGAAGATAAGCTTAAGTCTTCACTCTTAATACTTTTATTTCTTTAAGTCATTTTAGAAAGTTGTTGAAATCCATTCATACATTTGTTTGTTCTGTTGGTCAGACAAAGAATAGATGTTTATGAAAGTTGCAGGATGCACCAGACTGACCTTTACATCATAAAACAATACACATCAAGGGGAATAAAGGAAGGTGTCCTGACTGATAATTTGTGTTGAGGTCCAGTAACGGTGGAGTTTGACTCAAATCCTACTAGAAAAGACAGATATAAACAATAAGCACAAGCAAATGACATAGAAATAAACTAGAAACCTCACTGTAACACTCTGGGAAAAGGGGGACAGGGTAAATGGGAAGTGGGGGAACAACAGAGCAGGTTTGGGAGACACAGGTGGTCAGCATTACAATCCTATATTTCAAAAAGCAGAAATCTCCTTGGAAATAAGACATTATAACAAAGTTTTAATGAAGAAGTCATCATCAATATGGCTTAGAGAAGGACATTCTCTGAGGAACAATTTTCTAAACAAAATCACTGAAATGGGTATATGAGTGCACTCATAGAGGAAACATTGAAGTACAGCTGACCAACTGAATGAGGTAGCAGAAAACATATGAATGAGAATACATAAATATCATTTATGTGTCAAATTTGCGAGGTATTTCGGGTCTGTTTCTACTGTTATCATTACTTTAGGCCATGTTAGGATCTATGACTATGATTTTGTAAGAAATGAGGCAACTTTGAAGGTTGTTGGAGGCAAAAAACAACATCGTCTACGTTTTCAAGTAGCTAAAAATGAGTAAGATTTAAAGCTAAGAAATCCCTCCTGTGTGTTTGTCATAAGCTGAGATAAAGAAAAACAGATACTTTATAAAAGTAAGCAGCACAGTCTATGTAAACAAGACATTCTTGGGAGGAAGCACTGGCATGTGAAATCCTGATGATTATTACATACAGTGTTGCATACAATGACTATATGAAGCTATTCATTATCACTTGTAACAGAGAGAAGAAAATGTTTTATAAAAGAAGCAACAAAATTTCCTCTTTTCAGAAAGTAAGTACCTTAAGTGAACTGAATTTGTCTCTTTTCAAATGATAAATCAATTTTCTTAAATACTAAATCAAAATAAGTTATCAAGGTTCACTGAAGGAGGGAGCATCAAAACACATAACATTAAACACTGTGTAATTTGCCAAAATTTCTAATGGATGTGCATGTGTGCACTCACTATCTCATTTGGTGTCAATAAGATTACTCAGGTAAATGGCATCATTTCAACTTCAAGGTATTCACACTATTAGAAAGACAGTATGGGTCTGCATGCCCTGTTTTATATATATATATATATATATATATATATATATATATATATATATATATATATATATATATATATATATATTCCACTACATTGTCATTTGAATGTGTTCTCTCTGTTTTTTAAGTTCTTATCCCTCTTGATTGGCATCAAAATCAATACTAATGATTAAGATTTGCAAATATTACCACAGATTATTGCAAATATTACCACAGATTATATAGGTTTGATGAAATGCTGACCAGCCCCTAATTCTACAGGAGAAAAACAGATTTTATATATGTGTGTGTGTATGTGTGTGTGTGTGTTAATAAATTATGGCTTATTGTAAGTCATCGTTGAAAAAGACACCATAGTTCATTGGTTTGTAACTAAAAATGTACTCATTCAAGTGTAAGAGATGCTAATATAAAAGAAAAAAAAGTCAAGAGCTCTTTTGTGATTTCAAAAATGCAAAACTGAAGGAATTAAACTGAGTTCAGTTGTGGGGATATTTTCATATAATAAAAACAGTTGGAGATATCAGAGGGATGTATCCACAGTCAGTCTAGGAGGATCAGACAGTGGTAACTCACATGTTTAATCCCAGAACAAGGATTATCCTGGGAGTGGTGACCTACACTCAATCCAAACTTAGCTTGAGGTCATCTTAGTTTATAGAAGGAGTTCCAAGATCCCAGGCAGGCAGTGGTGGTGCCATGCCTTAACTGAGCAAAGAAAGTATTTAAGGTAGATATAGAAAGACAGAGAAGGCAGAAGAAGCAAGGAGGAGGGAGGGTGAGGAAGCTGGAAAACAGCTGGGTGAGAGCTGACTGTGGTGTTTCTTCTCTGACATCTCCGCCTTTCCCAGGATTTGGCCCTGAGTTTTCTTTATTCATGCAACACTTGGCATCCAACTTTGGGGCATAAATTCTTCCCCTCCCTACCACAAAAATTGCTCTTGCTGGCCAGAGCAACACATGGCCAGAAGAGTAATTATGAATGGCTAGGCTTTCTGTTCTGAGTTAACCTCCAGTCTTAGGCAGACTGGCCACACGTGTTACCACTTTACTTTAGTTTGGGTAAGTTTTTCAGACAGTGGCCTCTTTCTCCTGGTGGGTTTTTTTCTTTTTTCTTTCTTTCTTTTTTTTTTTTTTTTCGTTTTGGACCCCTCCTTGGACTGCTATCACACTAGGTAGCTGCCCCACTTCACTATCAATTGAATCATCAACAGACAACAAATTGGTGAGTAAATCAATTTTTTAAAAAAGAGGGAATATGTTTAAAGCAAATAGGGTGCTTGGTCCTGTGATCTTTTGATAGATGGTTTGGTATTATAATCAGTGGAGGAAAAGATAAATAAGGTATATGGGATTATCATAATGATTATCATACTGTTTATTATAAATATTTTTGTTTGAATTCTATTTTATCACTTAAAGAGTCAATTAGTATAAATGAAAAGAAAAAGGTCTTAAAAAAATCCTGTCAAGAGAGAACACAAAGATGTTCAAATTCAAACAGAGGAATATGAAGAACCAATTTCAGCAAGGTCATCTAAAATTAGACAAAAACAGGCAACATTAATATACCCAGTAATGTTTAAAAAATGAAGAATGATAAAGATGGTAGAGAAGCTACTTGGACTCCAGTAAAAATGCTAGAATTACAAAGAGTAAAAGACAAAAAAGCAATTGTAACATATGGGATGCATTCACCATTAATGGCTTGTTAAACAAGAACATTTAGATATAAGATTTGTGTTAAAAATAGAAAAAGAACGGCAATGCAGACATATAGGATATAAGGATAGATTTTTGAATCATCTTTTAAAAGGATTTATTAGCTTTAAATATGTTTTCAAGATCAATCAAATATATTTTAGATGAACAATTATTCTTCAAACACTTCAGAGATCCATAGAATATGGCATTTAAGATATTTTAAGAACTTAGACTTTTCTGTATAGTGAGACAGATCTGCTCCTGGCAGTACCAATCTACTTCAAGAGAAAAATGGATATTGAAGAAACTCCATATGGAGTATACTTACTTTGTGGCAACAGTTAACCACTGGACAAGAACCTGTTCTTGTATTGACTGCTTGGCAGTGTGCTATTTAAAGTAGACATGCAGGTTCCCTAGGAAAGTGACCTCTGAACTTTGACAGAACAAGCTGAGATGGTCATTCAGGTTCCTGCTCTTCAAAGAAAACTGTCAGACATTCTTCAGGACACAAGGAGAAGTGAAAGATGAACTATACCAGAATGGGCAGAGCAGATTTCCTGCTTCACTGAAATGAAAAGAGACTCTAGGCCTGTAGGCTGAAGATGGATGCCCCAACTTTTAGGAACTTTGGGTGACTGTCCAGGCAGATAGGTGTCATCTCTATTACTTCTAATATTGGAATTTTCTGGCATTTCCTGTTTACTTGGGCAAATATTATTTTCTTCTTGGGTCTCTGAGGTAGTTGAAAATGAAGCAGTAATAGTTTTCTAGTGACAGTTTTAGAAAAGAAACTTTGAAGTTAAAGTGTATAAGTTTAAGAGACATCAAAATAATAGTTTTTAGTTAGCAATACAAATTAGAAAGAAAGTGAATTAGGTATAATCCTTTGGACTCATCAAAATAGAATAATTAATAAAATATTTTCTTTGACTTGTCGATTGTTAATGGACTGGACATTGCTCATTTATTGTTTGTATATATTATATATAATTATTGTACCTATTGTACATGGTTTTTCTTATGTTAGATGTAAACTTTTTAAAATTTGTCACAAAAGGGGATATGTGGGAATATTTTCAAATATAATAAAACCAGTCTGAGATATCAGAGGGATCTACCTACAGTCATTCTAGAAGGATCAGACAGTGGTAACTCTCACCTTTAATCCCAGCACAGGGAATATCCCGGGAGTGGTGACCTATGCTTTTAATCCAATCTGAGTTTGAGGTCATCTTAGTTTATAGGAGTTCCAAGCTCCCAGGCAGGCAGTGGTGGTGCCATGCCTTAACTGAGTGAAGAAAGTATTTAAGGCAGACATAGAAAGACAGAGCAGGCAGAAGAAGCCATGAGGAGCAAGGCTGAGGAAGCTGGAAGACAGCTGGGTGAGATCTGACTGTGGTGTTTCCTCTCTAATATCTTCATGTTTCCCAGAGATCTGGCCCTGAGTTTCTTTTATTTGTGCAACAATCAATTGCATTTTATTTTCAATTAGTAACATTCATATTTAAAATGTCTAGCTTCATTGAGTATATGAAGTAACATCATAAATTATATAGAATCCATAAGTTGTATTCAGTACATTCTGTAAAATATCACATAACAAATGAATCAGATGACACCTTACAACTTTTATTCCGAAGTGACTGTTTAAATTGCATTTTATCACTGGTCCAAAAAAAGGAAATTAAACTTGAAGTGTAAAATAATATCTTACATGATTCAGTGTTGAACTACCAATTATCAGAATCCCAAAAAGTTTCCTTTCTGAATACTGTGTTTGTTTTAGAAGTATACATTGTTAATTATACAGACAACATTTATTTATAGCTGAATAATTATAAATATAATAGACATGTAGATAATGAAACAAAATTTCCTGAGAGTTAAAGCTGATGTTTAGTTTTATAAAAAGTAGTTCTCAGCAAGTAATTATTAGTTATATTAAAGTTAATTTGTCATTTTTCATGGTAGAAAGGAAAATTTTCTGTGGTCACTCTGGAGAAACTATGAAATAAAGATAAGGCACTACAAATATGTATGTAAATTCATCCTTTTTTTGTGGTGAAGTGGTCTAGCTTGTCAGATCTCCTGACATAGTCTGTCACAAGGTTCATTAACATTGAACCTCCTTAAGCTAATGAAGAGCAGATTACCTGTATGTAGCTGGCTGAAATTTACAAATGAAGCCAATGCAGGAATCTCAAAAAATTAAATTGTTCACAGAAAGGTGAAGAACCTTTTCTTCTAAAAGCACTTCAAAAATGTGTCCAACCTTAAGTAAATAAGCAAACAATGTGTTCTGTTTGGGAAAGAGGCCACTCAAGGCTTGTGTCTTAAGAATGTAATGGCCTTGTATTACAGCAGCTGGGATCCAAGCATCATCACACATACCATTTAGCATGAATGAACAAGGAAAGCATTTTTCTAAATCACATCTTGACTGAAGAAGGACATTATTTCCTAATTAGAAAATTTAAACATCTTTGCAATTCCACATCTGTGTCCTCTTGAACTAGACAACACACTTGCTCTAATCTCTCTCTTAAAGGCTACTGCTGAAAGGATGGTTGAACAAAATAGATCTACTTGACAGGCATAAATACTACTTAGATTGGGACTACCTAGGCTCTTTTTGTTACCAGTGCAATGGCAACTGCTCATAAGAATAAAAAAATAATAGGTAATGAGTAAAATCAATGTTCTTCTATTAAGAAAAGATGCCTAATAAGATAACTGATAAGAGAAATGATATCTTTAAACAGGGTTAGTATATAGATGGAATGAATCTGTTAAAATTTTGAATATTGACAAATGATCAGACATAGTTTGTAGTGTTCTTTAATACAGACATCTTTTAAAGGTACAGGATCCTATATATTTCCAGTTGAGATTATTAAGACTTCAGAAGAATATGTAATGAAATAGTCATTATATAATTGACACAGAAATCTTGCTTGAGATAGTGGGGTACTGGAAACATGATGGTATAGCTACACACAGTTGAAGTTATTTAGTGACACTAAATTATATACTTTAAATAACTCTTATCACACAGAAAAGAATCTTGGAGAGAAGCAAGAGAAATACTCTATAAAAGGATTAAAACTGTAAAGTAAAAATTTTTCCAAAAGCAGTTTTAGCTTCTTTAATAGTACTTGTGTATGATAATTAAAGCCACAGTTTAGATAAGGTAGCCCCATCCCTCTGCATTTAGCTCTTTGGTTAAATACACAATTTCATTTTTTGTAGTGTCTACTAGTGTTCCTGCTTTGTGTTTAGAAGAACTAACATCAGAATTAATTCTCTGAAGCACAAAGATACAATGAAGTAGAGGGGAGAAGGGAAAAGTGGGAAGTAGAGAAGGGAGGAATGGAAGGGTGAGGAAAATGGAAGGAGAGAGAAATGAAACTCCTTTTCTATTGTACTTTCATTGGCAATTTGAAAATGCTCTTTGTGGACCAGAAGAAGCTAACAATAATTCTAAATCACAGACACTATATAAAGCATCTATGTTATTAAAAGCAGCATTACATATTTTAAGTACATTAATTAGTTTAGGAGAACATTAGCATTTCAGTCCTCTCTCTTGATTACTGTGAACTATTTTCCTGTATATATATATATATATATATATATATATATATATATATATATATATATATGTAAATCATTTGATAATAATTAGAAAGAAGTGTTATAGGAGCATTGGACATTAAAATCTAGGAGATATTAAGTAGATAAAATAATAGAAAGAAAGAAATGTTGGCTTAATAACCTACATTCATATCCTTTGCATGAGAAGTACAAGTGGGAACATCTGTATCAAAGATAGCCTAGAGAATGTTGGTGCTTGTGTTCTGACACTAGGAAATGGACACTCTTCTTTATAAATTCTTGAAACACCTTACAAGATAAAGAATGCAAGGAAGAATTAGAAATTATTAAGTATTCTAAGCATTTATTGAGAATTTATGAATTTCACAACTAAATAAAAACATTGCCCCAACAATAGAAATCATCCCACACATTTGTATACCTAACAAATAGAGACATTAGTCAATTAACAAACCTAATACATTTAATAAAAATGCAAAATGCTAGACATGAAAACACTCAGATTAATGCATTTTTAATTTATTCTCTTATTTGTTTTCTGTTTTCTTCCATTTCCTTCCTTTTTATTTCTACTTCTTGACACTATTTTTATTCAATAGGTATCATTTCTCATATGACAATTTAATAAAAGCACATTTGTAATTCTGTGAGTTGTAATACA